>OZ010605.1:11572916-11603916 GCA_963932145.1 Acanthosepion lycidas
TGTAACTGGTGTTTATTTTCATGTCTGCCTGTGAACATCAATTAATTTCACTTGTTTTATAAGTTAGAGTTATTTAATTTTTTTAACTGTTATTAAATCACATCTATCGCTTTTCCATTGTAAGGTTTTTCTTTTAGCTAATATATCCGTCTTAGCTATAGGTGTACTATACCTATTCTTTAATTGCAAGTAATATTTGGAGAAATCCGTGCTATTCATATATTTTACTTTAGTCACTCAATGATGATAATGAAACTATCCAAGGATTTTCAGAGGACCCAATATAAAATTTGACATCAAAATTAACAATAGTAGTCACCGTTTATTTTAAATATAATAAAAAAATTATTAAAAAAAAATAATAATCCTCGTATAATACACAGGCTGCGCCAACATTGCCCTAGCCGGATATTATTTATTAAAACTTAAAATATGTAACGTTCAGTCTCTACTCGGCAACTGAAAAGTGCGTTGTGCATGAAACTCCGAGACGTGCCCAATACTAAGTATGATTGAAAGAAATATTAAATAAACCCTAACTCGTCCATGTCTCTCAAACCACCCATCATTACACACACTGTTAAATTACAAAAACTTAAGCTACCCATCAAAAGTATGGATTTCCATTTCATTTCGTTTCCTTTCATCTTTTGGAAGTGCTATCCGATCATCCAGTATCCTTTAAAAGGGCTCTGCTGAAATAAACTATTATAATGGAACCTTAAAGTGGTTTATTTTTCTGTAATATATATATATATATATATATATATATATATATATATATATATATATATATATATATATATAAAAGTGAACATAGAAGTCAACACTTAGAGGCGACAGTCTGTTTCATGCTATATGCAATCGTCAGGCCACGTGTGCTGTTTTTAATTTCCCAGATATACTTAGAAAGCATTGTACTGTTTGCATATTTACTATTTATAATTTTTCTATTGTGCTTTTTTATTATTTGTGCCATGCTCTCGGTGCAGCTGTAGCTGATTTTTACAGTGTTTTTGTTGAATATCTTGTGTAAGGTGCTTGATTATGGGAAGTGTTTGTGTAAGAGTTTGAAGAATCAAGAGAGCATGGCACAAATAATAAAAAAGCACAATAGAAAAATTATCAACAAACCACACGAACAAATTAAACCCACGTGCAACTGCAGAATAAAGAACGAATGTCCCTTAAACGGAAATTATTTACAAAACAACGTAATATACCAAGCCACGATAAAATCACCAGATAATGAAGAAAAAGTATACATAGGAGTAACTGAAGGACCCTGGAAACAAAGAAATTATACACACAAAACATCTTTCACAAATAGTAAATATGCAAAAAGTACAATGCTTTCTAAGTATATCTGGGAAATTAAAAACAAAACGAACATCACACCAAAAATATCTTGGAAGATAAGGAAAAAATCATCAGCCTACAATAACCAATCAAAAACTTGCAAACTTTGCTCGGAGGAAAAAATAGCTATCATTACTTTTCCTGACCAAAATAAATTATTAAACAAAAGATCCGAACTCATCTCAAAATGCAGACATGAAAATAAATTTTTACTACGTAACCTAAAAAATTAAAAACGGAAAAAATAAAATAAAAACAAATAAATATACTAATCAGCAAAAATAACACAAAAAAAAATAGAAATAAAACATAAAAAAATACTATGTTACTTAAAAATCGAAAACCGAAAAGAGAAAATATACAAGTAAAATAAATTAACCTAAATTCATCCAAGTAAATAAATAAACAAACCAATCCCAAATAAAGATAATCTATTAAAAACTGTTCCCGCCAAAATAATACTTAGAATGAACTACAACAATCAACCCCAAAACTGAACAAATAGCCTTAATTAAATTCCCAAACCAAAACAAAACTGCTAAATAAGTGATATAAACAAATTTTTACTCCGTTAATAAATAAATAAATAAATAAAATAAGAAACAAAAATAAAAACAAACAATATAATTTGACCTAAATAGATAAACAAACGACTTCCGGTGAAATAACCGCCATAACAGAATACCCACAATGCACCACTAACCCGTATATATATAAATAGCCGAGAAAAATAACATCACACGTGACCTGACGATTGCATATAGCATGAAACAGACTGTCGCCTTTAAGTGTTGACTTCTATGTTCACTTTTATATTTACACACGCTCTATCTCTGATATTGAGCACTATATTCCATAAATATAGCACACCTTAAGACTATATTTCTTTATATATATATATATATATATATATATATATATATATATATATATATATATATATATTCTAATACCTATACTCTGGCGGTTTGAAAAAAAAGGGATAATATAATTTTTAACTAAAAATATATCTAAACAAACCGATATCAAGGAAATAAATATAAAAAAAAGTCACCAACAGAGTAAAGTAAGTAAAAGCGTACTAGTGCTCAATACACTAAATAGAAAAAAAAACAAAAAAAATTAGTGAGTCAGAACCTAACCACCAAGATTTCACATAACGGATCTTCAGGTTAGTACTAAACCTGTCTTTCTTATATATATATATATATATATATATATATATATATATATATATATATGTGTGTGTGTGTGTGTGTGTGTGTGTGTATGTGTATATAATTTTATATATATATATATATATATATATATATATATATATATATATATATATATATAAAGACAGGTTCAGTTAAATATGTTTTTAGATATCACGTCGAATGAAATCATTTTTCTAACTTTTACAATTTCCTTATTTTTATTCGTGATTTAGAGCCTCTCAATGTGCGAGGGTATAGGATATATATATATATATATATATATATATATATATATATATATATATATATATATATATATATATATATATATATATATATCCACGAAGAGGAATATGTTTACAAACAGTATTAATTGCTCGTTCATCAACGGTAAATTTGATTCTAACTTCTTATAAAATTTCACCCTTCTGGGCAGATATTCTATTATCATAATGTGAGGTATTTAATAAAAAAAGATGATGGAGCAAAAACAAACAGAAAAGGAATGTAAATTTAAATTAACTAGATTATACGCTCTAAAACTTCATTATTTATTTATTTATTTGAATTTACCAGCATCTCTCGTTCTTGCCCTTGTGTAGTCACATCAACATAAACACACCTCGTCCGATGAAGTCTGAAGAGACGAAACGTGTCGCACGAAATATTTTGACACTGTTTTATACATCTTGCTTCCAAAATTTTTCTTGATTTTTAAGAATTTATATATCTATTTACCCATGAAAATCACATCACCTGCATACATACTCTCTCTCACAACCACACAACCACACACACACACACATACATATATGTTTGTGTAAATATATAATAATATATAGAATATGTTAAATATTTAATAAAAATATATAGAATATTTTAAATATTTAATAAAAATAAATATCCAATGCATAATAAATATAAATAATATGTACATACAAATGAATACAAATAATAAATATTTAATTCTAGTCTTAAGAGGAATTCTGATCAGTTCGACATGGATTAATTGGCGGCATAATGACCCAGAATCTGTTTTTACCTGGAACAAAAAATGGCTTGTTAATTTTAACACCTCCAAAATTAAATTACTTTCTTTTAATCGTCTGAGAGAACTCTTTTTGCCTCCCATCAGCATGTCTGATATTAACTAGTTGCGCCTTCTCGGACTAACTTTTTATATTATTTTTGAATTTAAAAATTCCCATTGTCACACATTCGTGCGCACGTGAAGTCCTACTAGAAAAAACGCTTTACACGAAGACACTTTCAGCCTTGACATACATCTTTAGCATTGATAGTCTGCTTCGTGCACGAACTCAGTCTCAGGTCCTAATATTCTGTTAAGACATGATATGAGACTACCGCTCATCGGTGTTGACCTCAGTGTTCACTAATGTATTTACATACACTCTATCTCGGATGTTTCTCTCTTCAGTAGACCGGCTGGCAACTAAGGCTATAGGACCGTGGCTGTGCTGGTATTCAACTCATTACGGAGGGTGAAAAGATAAGGATTTATTCAAGGGTTATGGAATGCAAGTAAATGCAACGAACCCGACTAGAATTCGAACTCGTTTCTTTGATTTCTCATTCCAAACCATTTATCCAGCATCTCAATGCGCATGACTAAAATGACACAAAGTTATTTCCTGCAATTACGAAACCAGCATCCCGGAATTTCTACTTGGGCTCGAATGCTGACCGTTGAACCAAATATAAATGGCGTAATTATTTCAGTTTCAATTGAGTCGAATACTCTTGTCATATTTTTCTTGTTTAACCTGTATCCAATCAAAATAGAAAGCGTTAAATCCATAGCATTCTAATGATTTAACACTCCACCCCGCTACATCGTGGGAACTTATACGGCAGATACAACCATTACCATTATTCTTGTATTCTTGCCAACAGACGAGAGCCTACGGAATCTAACCCTGACATCCGGTCATGCGTAATTCCAAGAAAGGCTTGAACAGTCAATGACCACTATATGACACCTAAACTTGACCAGTCTCCCTATTTCCAACTCCCTCAACATTGAATGACGTGACTTAGCGTTATGTAACGAGATTTGCCCGGTTTTGAAATCCCGGAGTCAACTTTTACTGGGCGAAGCTAGTCACGACAACAGAAACCTATTGGTCTTTAAGAGCAGAAAGCAAACACACTTGCCGTTGAATAGCGGTGATAATGCTTTCTGATTGGACCAGACTTAAGGGTCACTTGCTTTTGGAAGCAGTGCTGGCGTCTGATGATAAGCAGGAAAAATCGGGGAAGCCCTTATTAATTTGCTCTCCTCTGGGTGCCCTAAGCGCTATAACATGTGCAGTGAGAGAAAAAAAAGAATCCGTGATTTCGGTGAATCGGTCGCTGAAAATCTTTCATATATGCGGGTGTCGTTGAAAAGGAAGGAAAACTCAGTTAAAGTAAGATAATGTGAGTGCTTTGGTTGGGGCTTGCGTAAAGACGGAGATAAACGAATGGAATTGTGCGAGAGTTATCTGCCCTGTCCTCCACCCCTTAGCCCCCAAGGTAACATTGCGTAAGCGTGCGATTTTGTCATATGGGACCTGAACTGACGGGGGAACAAATGTTACCGGACGTATTTCTCTTCCTTAAGGTGGTTTGCTCAATGATGTTCAGTTTTCCAGCCTGAGGAAATTCTGTACAGCAGGTCAGTCATTATTTAATTCCCGAGGATTTTACAAGGCAAGAATGTATATAGAATATCAACATCGGAATCAAAACGAAAGCAATTACAATATCATGCAGAAAGGTATTTGCCATATTCACTTTCTAAAATCTTTCAAAATGATTCCGCTGAAACGTTAATATTTTTTAGACGTCCTTCTTAGTTGAGACGAGAAATTTTTATTGAGTTCACGAAAAAATGTTATCAGTGGAAAAAAATTTTGAGGAAAATAAATCAGCTATGTCCCATGCGTGATACATGTTCAGGCGATTATGTATGTTTCGATACATGACTGACGTGCCAGATTTTTTTTCCCGCAGTAGGTTGGCATTTCTTTCCGCGGTAGACCGGTAGCCATCTAAACTATAGAACGCAGTCTGTCCTGTTATTTACCCATAGGTAGGGGGAGTAGAGAAGAATGGGATTCATAACTTTCCCAAGAATATTGGCATGTAAGTGAATGTAATGTATTCGACTGGAATTCGAACTCGGCTCTCCGATTTCTCAATGCAGTATCCATTACTCCACGGTGACTTATTGAGGAAAAAAATAAATATCTGTTTTCATCTATTTTTTTAAAAAAATAATTTAGTGTTATACACTGACTAAATGGCAAGT
Source organism: Acanthosepion lycidas (assembly GCA_963932145.1). Classification (NCBI taxonomy): domain Eukaryota; kingdom Metazoa; phylum Mollusca; class Cephalopoda; order Sepiida; family Sepiidae; genus Acanthosepion; species Acanthosepion lycidas. The sequence goes on from OZ010605.1 coordinate 11,578,788, forward strand.
AAGCCACTCAAAGTAGAGTTACTAAATAAGGATTTTTATCACGGTGTGCAATGAGGGAAAAAGATGTGTATATAGGATATGACATGTCGGATTTTATTACGGAAATGGTTAAAGAAGCTACATTATTATCTATGTTCTAATGTCATTCACTTATACATTTATATGGCTTACGACCATATCACGTTGTAACACCAGTTCCCGTACGATAACTGATGTTAAGCAACGTCAACCAGGTCAGTATCTAGTGACCGATTAAAAATAAGAGGATTTGTAAAGGATAAAAATGTATCGATCGTTTTATTGATTAATTGATTCAATTTATACTGTTTAGTGGTTATTTAAATTTACAATATATATTTAGATTTATTTTTTAATAAAGGTATGGTGATACAAGTTTTACTTATCCATATTCATGACATCAGGAAGTGGCAGATTAACTTTCTAGGCCACATAATGAGGAAAGACAGCTTGGAAAATGTGACACTCGCAGCGCATAATTTACCTAACAATATTGTTCAAATGGATGAAAGAACAGATTTTACGAAAGATAACGAAAATTGAGCCACTCTTTTTTTTTACGGTTTATCAACCCATTGGGGGTTATCTAATGCCAGAATTTTTTTTAGATTGTAATGCTTTTTGGATATAATAATGTTTTATTGTTACTTACAAATTAATCTGTAGCTGGCTGAAAAGTAGTATTCGTACCTTTTTCAAAGTGTGTTTGCGCGTAATTGAATATAACGAACCCAACTGGAATTGGAACTCAAAAATCCGTGTAGATTTCGGGAAGACACCGACAATCTATTCCACGAAACCGCGTTTCTTTGTCAGAAGCTGTCCAAAATGGAACTTGCTCCTTACTAATGGAATATGAAAAGAATGACGATGATTCCTCCCCATGTACATGGTATGACATGTTTTAGCTGCAAAGGTCCATAATGTAGCTCGTCAGAATACTTGCGATGGGAACAGCGATAGAATATCACCAGGCGTGTGGCGTTTTGTCTGTGGGAAAGGGGTTGTAGGGTACAGCATATTTTATCACTCACAAGGCCACATAGACGATGGTGAAATCTATCAAAACAGGCCATTGAGGACTGGGCAAATATAGAAATATCGGTACATCATTATTTTAACAATTCCGATTCGCAGCTAGTAATGGATTTTTTCGCTTGCTGAGAGCTATATATTCTGTCTTTATTACTGATCCGTTGTGCTTTAACCACATCGACCATGTAGATCTTCCCAACGGAGCAAGATTCTTTCAAATTATTTTTTCTCGAAAGATATATCGGCTTAGTTTCGTATACGAAACCTAAACAAAAAGGATTATATCAAATTAAAGAATTTTCATTTTTTAATCCGACATTGTTTTATTACTCGACCTTTATTTGTAGTAGGCATTTGTAGTTGAATTGAACACCCAGTTTATAAAACTGTTTATTTCGCATACCTCTCTGCTCTTTTCATGAGAAAGGGTATCCCAAAAATCTGGACAAAGGAAATCTCATTAACTCTTTTTTTTTTACCTCCACAGTTTAAGTATATTTTTTTTTCAAAAGAAGAAAGAATTGACTACTTTTTCTGGGGTATGCTAAAGGAGAAGGTGTACTCAATGAAAAGCACAGATGCAACACACTTCAGTGAACGCATATAGGGTGAATGTGCTAAAATTGACGGCAATGTGGAGTTATTGCATCGAGTTCTCGGGAATCTTTGAAAGTGCACCAACCTTTGCATCACAACAAATGGGGACCATACTGAAGCTGTTATTTGCTAATATTCCAATGCCAAAAAGTGTTGTTGAAAATTTAATTACTTGATATTATTTATTTTTACCTATTCGTTCACACTTTAGGGACACGTTGTAAATATATGATGTGAAGAAAATAAGTCTTTTCCGCTTTCTTCTTCTTCTTCTTCTTCTTCTTTTTTCTTGTCATTCTTCTAATTAACCCATTTTCGTTCTCCTTTTCTGCGCATACAATCCTTCTACTCTTCATCATCCATTTTTAATCCTTCGATCATTCTCGCTTCCTCCTCAACGTACCTTCTCTTTCTTTTTTAATCTCTTCTAGTCAGAGGAGCTTCCCTCCACATTCTCTCCATCTTTTTTCTTATGCTTCTCCTCTCTCTTTTGTCTACCTAATTACTTTTTTTTTAAACCTATAATTCTTTGTACTCTCGTCTTCATTCAAAATTATTACATCGTCTGCCCAACGTCTTCATCTAAGTTTGCTCACCTATAAACATTTTTTTTCTTCTTCTGGTCTCTCGCCGGCTTCATTTTCATCTACTTGTTGATCTATCATATTCTTCCTTTCCTAAACATACCCCCCACATTTCATATTATTCTTTTTCCTTCTCTTCAGCGATTTACATTCTTCTTCTTTTTTCCAATTCTAAAACAATTATGACCTTCATATTTATCTTCTAAGAGTCAATCAATTCTCTTCCTTTTCTAACCCTAAAATACGTCTCCCTTTCTCCCTATTCTTTTTCTACATTTCTCTTTCTTTTCCCATTCTGTTATCCTTTTCCCCGTCTATCTTATTCTTCCTTTTCTAAAACTAACCCCCAACCCTTTATATTATTCTTTTTCCTTCTCTTCAGCGATTTACATTCTTCTTTTAAAGGCTGTGTCCCTTCAGGGAAATAGCGATCATTGCTCTCCACAATTTCCTTACTATTTCTTTTTGCTATTCTAAGCCTTACTCCAGTATGCATTTAGTAATCAGGTAATAATCCTGTAGTAGTTTCCTGCATATTCCTTTCAGAGTCGACCGCCAATTTACCACCAACTGTGTCTAATGTTGTTAATATTTTATATATTAATAATAAATCCTGTTGGATCTTGCAGTTCGCTTACTGTTCTTGTTGTATTTTTTAAATATGTCCGAGAATCAGAGTCATGGTCGTCTTATAATCTTTTCTATTTCTATCTACATCAGTGTTTATTAAACATTTTTAAGTAATGGTACACCTAGATCCAAATGAAAATATCAGGTACATGTCAATAATGTCTTCTCATTCTTAATCACTATCAGTAACCCCCCTGAATCTTAGTTGCATTATCGCCTTACTTGTTTTGAAATGATTAAGAATAATATAAAAGGAAAATCTTTGTTTCAAAAGCCTTGAGAAAATCAATCAGAAGACGAAACTCGTCCCTTCTTTTTGTCTTTATTTGAGTATTTCGAACATATATACAAATTTTGTCGATTTTCTATCAAATAATCTTAAATGTTTGACGAAATACCTAAAGACTGTGCAGGAATATCATTGAAAATCTACCAGGAAGATGAAAGGTGCGTTCCAGTGATAATGACATTTTTACTGTTGAAATGACCACGACATTCAACTGAATTGACACCTTGCGATTTTTTTTTCTATGGGGCTATGTGAAAATGCCATGTCTATATCCCGCGTTTGCCTACGTGCATAGAGAAACTTAAGCAGATATTTTTTGTGGCCCTGCAAAATGTTACACAAGACATGCTACAGCATGTTTGGCTGTAGCTTGACTAACGATTAATGTTTCTTGTGTTACAGGTGGTGGGCATATTGAGCATTTGTGAAGCGCTGTGAAAACGGTTATAAAAACTACCCCGTCTAGAATATCTTGTGCAAATTTGGATGAGTAAAAACTTTTGGTTCGACATGCAGCCTATTTAATGTCGTTGGCGCAGGATTTGTATATATATATACATATATATATATATATATGTGTGTGTGTGTGTGTGTGTGTGTGTATGTTTGTGTGTTTGTGTGTGTGTTTGTGCCTGTGTGTAGAGAGAGAGAGAGAGAGAAAGGTGTATATATATATATATATATATATATATATATATATATATATATATATATATATATATAGATAGATAGATAGATAGATAGATAGATAGATAGATTTTTTAAAAACAAAAGAGGGTGCAGACGTTTTTAGCTATAATACGGATTTTTTATATAATGTATTTTATTTTCTATCTTTCTTGCCACACATATTTCGGGTCTTGTGAACTTCAACGATCGAAGAATGTTTATTTCCGCATATTATTTAAAGGAATTATTTTACTGAGGCTGATTTTTAACCATTGTCTTTTGCGACCTACTTAACAAGAATGATAAAATGAAAGATATAGTAAATCAACCAAAATAGTTATAACCAAACGCCAGTCAAAATTTCTAAAACACATATTACCCTTAGCAAAATTTAAACAACATACAATACAAGGGGTCACAAAGTGCAACTTGAGAATATGTGGAGTTTTTGATAACACTGAATTGGGAAACTCCTCGACATTTGAAAACCCCACAACATTGACAATAAAGCAAAATTAAAATTTCAACTCAAAAAAATGTGATTTATGCACTCAGGCGAACGAAATGTAACAAATCCTGTATAGGTATAACTCAAAAACTAAACAACAGAGTTTCCCTACACAAAAGATATACTAAATTAGCACAGAACAGAAAATACTTTGTGCCAAAAAAACACACACAAATGCATTAAAGGTAACTTTACAATCATGCTAATATATAATACAGGCAATTACTATTACATAGAAGTACAAGAAAATAACTTCATAGACAAATTTTAAACAGCACTAAAAACATTATAAATCCAAGCACATAAAGACACGCCATATACACATATCGGTAAAATAAACTAGAATTCAAAACACACACGCGCAAGCACACACAAACACACCATAGAAAACACATGTAGTTACTCTCAAGATTTCTTCATAATAATATAACATATATTTATATATGTACAGAGAACGCATTAGACAAAAACCACACAGACATACCACTGACCAAGCGCGTGTGCGCACACACACACAGACGCAAAAAACATGATTTCTCCACACCATACAAAGTGTGCCTATATATATATATATATATATATATATATATATATATATATATATATATATATATGTATATATAATATTTTCATGTCTTGTTCTGTCCTGGGAATCATTTTAAACCTTCAACTGTATATATACACAAACTAGCAAACATACACAATATACAAGAATGGGTGAAGGTTTAAATTGATTCCCAGGATATAAAAGATAAAGACCAAAACCTCATCCCTTCTCTTTCCTCTGACTAACCCTAATGATTTTATTATCCCTTAAGCAAAGGGACACTCTTCCACTAGTCCAAGTAGATTTTGGATTATTCCTCCGGACAAAAGACAATAGTTAAAAAAATCAGCGCAAGATAAAATTAATTCCTTTAAATAATATGTAGAAAAAAAAAACCCACTACGATGCACATATCTATGTAACACCTTATCTGACATACTTGCCTACACATATCTCTTACTCTCTCTTTATATATGTGCGTGTGTATATGTGTGTGCGTGTTTCTATCTGGGCGCAAGTGTGGAGCTGTTTTACTTAATCACTTATGGGATGAAAGTCATATTGAGGATATAGTTTTAATATATATGTCCTAAACGTTTAACACTACAAATTATTTATATTTGATAGGGATTTTTTTCATACATAAATATACATGGTTTAAAAAAATATAACGCATAATATATATATATATATATATATATATATATATATATATATATATATATATATATATATATATATATATGATAATATGTAGTATTAAGGACTCTTATATTTATAAGGTAATATGCTCAATATTCGGGATGGAATAATATGTTTAAATAAAACTGTGGAAAGTTATTTAGGCAATTAATTGCAATCTTTGTACATAGTGTCAATTTACTTTTAAGCAGGAAACAGCCTGTGGTCACTCGGTTTTGACATGTCTGCCAATATTTCTGATATATATATATATATATATATATATATATATATATATGAATGTTAAAATTCATGAATAAAAGATAAAAATAATAAAAAACAAATGAAAATTGCAGACAAAAGTTCATTTTCTCCATCAAGACATTCATTTCTGTAGTTTACTGCTACCAGCAAGCAGAAATATTTCTTCTCCTGATGATGGCCATTTGCGCCGAAACTAGTCGAGGAATCCAAATGAAATAATAATAAAAAAACGAAAGAATATTAATCTACAACCCGGTGTGTATGAAGATTTTAAATTTTTAATATTTTTTTTATTGTTCAATATATATATATATATATATATATATATATATATATATATATATATATGTGTGTGTGTGTGTGTGTTTAATTATATGGATGTCAGTTTGTGACGCCTTTGCGATCGTCAGCGTGAAACCCAGGGTGACAACCTCACATCAATCCACCCAAAAAGTTTAGCTCTATCATTGCTATTGAGCGCTTTCTATTAAGTACCTCGGATACATAATATATAATATATATAAAAATTACTTACACACACACACATACACACACACACACACACACACATATATATATATATATATATATATATATATATATATATAGAGAGAGAGAGAGAGAGAGAGAGATGGATAGATAGGAAGATAGATCTTTACTCTGCACAAGGACACTTGAAAAGAACGCAATATTCACATATAAGTGAAATAACCTTCCAGTGGCAGGAAGCCAAGATGTGACTTGAATAATATTTCTTTCTTTCTTTCTTTTTCGCCCCCACTTTGTTTTCTTTTTTCTTTTCCGTTCTTTCTTTCTTTCTTTTTCGCCCCCACTTTGTTTTCTTTTTTCTTTTCCGTTCTTTCTTTCTTTCTTTTTCGCCCCCACTTTGTTTTCTTTTTTCTTTTCCGTTCTTTCTTTCTTTCTTTTTCGCCCCCACTTTGTTTTCTTTTTTCTTTTCCGTTCTTTCTTTCTTTCTTTTTCGCCCCCACTTTGTTTTCTTTTTTCTTTTCCGTTCTTTCTTTCTTTCTTTTTCGCCCCCACTTTGTTTTCTTTTTTCTTTTCCGTTCTTTCTTTCTTTCTTTTTCGCCCCCACTTTGTTTTCTTTTTTCTTTTCCGTTCTTTCTTTCTTTCTTTTTCGCCCCCACTTTGTTTTCTTTTTTCTTTTCCGTTCTTTCTTTCTTTCTTTTTCGCCCCCACTTTGTTTTCTTTTTTCTTTTCCGTTCTTTCTTTCTTTCTTTTTCGCCCCCACTTTGTTTTCTTTTTTCTTTTCCGTTCTTTCTTTCTTTCTTTTTCGCCCCCACTTTGTTTTCTTTTTTCTTTTCCGTTCTTTCTTTCTTTCTTTTTCGCCCCCACTTTGTTTTCTTTTTTCTTTTCCGTTCTTTCTTTCTTTCTTTTTCGCCCCCACTTTGTTTTCTTTTTTCTTTTCCGTTCTTTCTTTCTTTCTTTTTCGCCCCCACTTTGTTTTCTTTTTTCTTTTCCGTTCTTTCTTTCTTTCTTTTTCGCCCCCACTTTGTTTTCTTTTTTCTTTTCCGTTCTTTCTTTCTTTCTTTTTCGCCCCCACTTTGTTTTCTTTTTTCTTTTCCGTTCTTTCTTTCTTTCTTTTTCGCCCCCACTTTGTTTTCTTTTTTCTTTTCCGTTCTTTCTTTCTTTCTTTTTCGCCCCCACTTTGTTTTCTTTTTTCTTTTCCGTTCTTTCTTTCTTTCTTTTTCGCCCCCACTTTGTTTTCTTTTTTCTTTTCCGTTCTTTCTTTCTTTCTTTTTCGCCCCCACTTTGTTTTCTTTTTTCTTTTCCGTTCTTTCTTTCTTTCTTTTTCGCCCCCACTTTGTTTTCTTTTTTCTTTTCCGTTCTTTCTTTCTTTCTTTTTCGCCCCCACTTTGTTTTCTTTTTTCTTTTCCGTTCTTTCTTTCTTTCTTTTTCGCCCCCACTTTGTTTTCTTTTTTCTTTTCCGTTCTTTCTTTCTTTCTTTTTCGCCCCCACTTTGTTTTCTTTTTTCTTTTCCGTTCTTTCTTTCTTTCTTTTTCGCCCCCACTTTGTTTTCTTTTTTCTTTTCCGTTCTTTCTTTCTTTCTTTTTCGCCCCCACTTTGTTTTCTTTTTTCTTTTCCGTTCTTTCTTTCTTTCTTTTTCGCCCCCACTTTGTTTTCTTTTTTCTTTTCCGTTCTTTCTTTCTTTCTTTTTCGCCCCCACTTTGTTTTCTTTTTTCTTTTCCGTTCTTTCTTTCTTTCTTTTTCGCCCCCACTTTGTTTTCTTTTTTCTTTTCCGTTCTTTCTTTCTTTCTTTTTCGCCCCCACTTTGTTTTCTTTTTTCTTTTCCGTTCTTTCTTTCTTTCTTTTTCGCCCCCACTTTGTTTTCTTTTTTCTTTTCCGTTCTTTCTTTCTTTCTTTTTCGCCCCCACTTTGTTTTCTTTTTTCTTTTCCGTTCTTTCTTTCTTTCTTTTTCGCCCCCACTTTGTTTTCTTTTTTCTTTTCCGTTCTTTCTTTCTTTCTTTTTCGCCCCCACTTTGTTTTCTTTTTTCTTTTCCGTTCTTTCTTTCTTTCTTTTTCGCCCCCACTTTGTTTTCTTTTTTCTTTTCCGTTCTTTCTTTCTTTCTTTTTCGCCCCCACTTTGTTTTCTTTTTTCTTTTCCGTTCTTTCTTTCTTTCTTTTTCGCCCCCACTTTGTTTTCTTTTTTCTTTTCCGTTCTTTCTTTCTTTCTTTTTCGCCCCCACTTTGTTTTCTTTTTTCTTTTCCGTTCTTTCTTTCTTTCTTTTTCGCCCCCACTTTGTTTTCTTTTTTCTTTTCCGTTCTTTCTTTCTTTCTTTTTCGCCCCCACTTTGTTTTCTTTTTTCTTTTCCGTTCTTTCTTTCTTTCTTTTTCGCCCCCACTTTGTTTTCTTTTTTCTTTTCCGTTCTTTCTTTCTTTCTTTTTCGCCCCCACTTTGTTTTCTTTTTTCTTTTCCGTTCTTTCTTTCTTTCTTTTTCGCCCCCACTTTGTTTTCTTTTTTCTTTTCCGTTCTTTCTTTCTTTCTTTTTCGCCCCCACTTTGTTTTCTTTTTTCTTTTCCGTTCTTTCTTTCTTTCTTTTTCGCCCCCACTTTGTTTTCTTTTTTCTTTTCCGTTCTTTCTTTCTTTCTTTTTCGCCCCCACTTTGTTTTCTTTTTTCTTTTCCGTTCTTTCTTTCTTTCTTTTTCGCCCCCACTTTGTTTTCTTTTTTCTTTTCCGTTCTTTCTTTCTTTCTTTTTCGCCCCCACTTTGTTTTCTTTTTTCTTTTCCGTTCTTTCTTTCTTTCTTTTTCGCCCCCACTTTGTTTTCTTTTTTCTTTTCCGTTCTTTCTTTCTTTCTTTTTCGCCCCCACTTTGTTTTCTTTTTTCTTTTCCGTTCTTTCTTTCTTTCTTTTTCGCCCCCACTTTGTTTTCTTTTTTCTTTTCCGTTCTTTCTTTCTTTCTTTTTCGCCCCCACTTTGTTTTCTTTTTTCTTTTCCGTTCTTTCTTTCTTTCTTTTTCGCCCCCACTTTGTTTTCTTTTTTCTTTTCCGTTCTTTCTTTCTTTCTTTTTCGCCCCCACTTTGTTTTCTTTTTTCTTTTCCGTTCTTTCTTTCTTTCTTTTTCGCCCCCACTTTGTTTTCTTTTTTCTTTTCCGTTCTTTCTTTCTTTCTTTTTCGCCCCCACTTTGTTTTCTTTTTTCTTTTCCGTTCTTTCTTTCTTTCTTTTTCGCCCCCACTTTGTTTTCTTTTTTCTTTTCCGTTCTTTCTTTCTTTCTTTTTCGCCCCCACTTTGTTTTCTTTTTTCTTTTCCGTTCTTTCTTTCTTTCTTTTTCGCCCCCACTTTGTTTTCTTTTTTCTTTTCCGTTCTTTCTTTCTTTCTTTTTCGCCCCCACTTTGTTTTCTTTTTTCTTTTCCGTTCTTTCTTTCTTTCTTTTTCGCCCCCACTTTGTTTTCTTTTTTCTTTTCCGTTCTTTCTTTCTTTCTTTTTCGCCCCCACTTTGTTTTCTTTTTTCTTTTCCGTTCTTTCTTTCTTTCTTTTTCGCCCCCACTTTGTTTTCTTTTTTCTTTTCCGTTCTTTCTTTCTTTCTTTTTCGCCCCCACTTTGTTTTCTTTTTTCTTTTCCGTTCTTTCTTTCTTTCTTTTTCGCCCCCACTTTGTTTTCTTTTTTCTTTTCCGTTCTTTCTTTCTTTCTTTTTCGCCCCCACTTTGTTTTCTTTTTTCTTTTCCGTTCTTTCTTTCTTTCTTTTTCGCCCCCACTTTGTTTTCTTTTTTCTTTTCCGTTCTTTCTTTCTTTCTTTTTCGCCCCCACTTTGTTTTCTTTTTTCTTTTCCGTTCTTTCTTTCTTTCTTTTTCGCCCCCACTTTGTTTTCTTTTTTCTTTTCCGTTCTTTCTTTCTTTCTTTTTCGCCCCCACTTTGTTTTCTTTTTTCTTTTCCGTTCTTTCTTTCTTTCTTTTTCGCCCCCACTTTGTTTTCTTTTTTCTTTTCCGTTCTTTCTTTCTTTCTTTTTCGCCCCCACTTTGTTTTCTTTTTTCTTTTCCGTTCTTTCTTTCTTTCTTTTTCGCCCCCACTTTGTTTTCTTTTTTCTTTTCCGTTCTTTCTTTCTTTCTTTTTCGCCCCCACTTTGTTTTCTTTTTTCTTTTCCGTTCTTTCTTTCTTTCTTTTTCGCCCCCACTTTGTTTTCTTTTTTCTTTTCCGTTCTTTCTTTCTTTCTTTTTCGCCCCCACTTTGTTTTCTTTTTTCTTTTCCGTTCTTTCTTTCTTTCTTTTTCGCCCCCACTTTGTTTTCTTTTTTCTTTTCCGTTCTTTCTTTCTTTCTTTTTCGCCCCCACTTTGTTTTCTTTTTTCTTTTCCGTTCTTTCTTTCTTTCTTTTTCGCCCCCACTTTGTTTTCTTTTTTCTTTTCCGTTCTTTCTTTCTTTCTTTTTCTTAATCGTATTTACCCTCATTTTTTTTTAAATTCGTTTGTTTTAATTTTTATTATTTAAATAATTTGTTTCCTCCTCTCGCATTGCCTCTTTTCATTTCAAGCCAACTTCATGTCATTTATGTGCTTTCCTTTACATTTGACTTCTTTTCAATACTTTTCTTGATTCCTTTCTTATTTGTTCCTTGTTATTTTCTTGCTCGAAGCCATGCCACATCTTCGTACGCTCATTATATATATTTTTTGTTTATTCTACTTGTCGTAGTTTAATGCGGTTACAACTGAATTTGTTTTCTTTAAAATTTGAATACTTAAACTAAACTATCAAGAACAATCCCCTCCATCCCTAGATATCAAATTACATTGCACCCTGCGGATGTCGGGTGGCCGTCCTTAGACTCCAATAATTTATTCGACACGATCTAATAAAATTAAGATTGAGACCACTTGAGAAATGTATGTAGTTCTTCGGGTAGGAGACAGGAACTCCCCTTTGGTCGTTACGCCAGCTCTTCAAAACATGTCGATCGACTTTTTAGTTTTTAGTTTTTAGTTTAATGTTAAAATGCGTGCTTCGAATAACAAAACTTCAACTTGGCCATTTTTAACTGGCTATGACAACGTTTTCAGCACTCTCTAACCTTATGTAATTCGGAGGCCTGCTTTCGTTACTATACTTTATCATTGTTTTTTATTGGTAGTTTTACCGAATATGTTTTTTTTATTCCACACAGAATTTTATTCTTTCTTCTTTTTTTCTTTCTTTCCACGCACCGTTTATATTTGTTCCTTTCTCTCTTCCTTTCTTTTTTTCACTTTTATATTTATGTCTTTCTTTCTAGAAACTCTTTCTTTCTTTCTTTCTTTCTTTCTTTCTTTCTACAAACTGTTTTCTTTCTTTCATTCTTTATACACACCAAGTTTCTTCCTTTTTAATCATTCTCTCTTTTTACATCTTAAACCTCATTTAATACAGAATACTTCTTTATTTTTCTTTCTTAATATTTGTAAATTACATTTTTTTTATTTTTAGATATTATTATTCCTTTCTCCATCGCGCCATTTTACCTTTCTTTCTCCATCGCGGCATTTTACCGTTCTATCATTTTTTTTCTGTGTCTTTATTTTTCCTTTCTACAAAACATTTCCTTCCTTCCTTCCTTCCTTCCTTCCTTCTTTTCTTTCTTTCTTTCTTTCTTTCTTTCTTTCTGTGAACTCTTATTTCTACAAAAGATATATTCCTTTATCTCTTTTGAATTCTTTTCTTAATTTCTTTCTAAGAACTTTTTTATTACTTTTCTTTCTACAAAACATGTTCTTTTCTATCTTTCCTTCTTACTTTCTACGACCTCCTTTCATTCATTTTTCTTTCTTTCTTTCTTTCTTTCTTTCTTTCTTTCTTTCTTTCTAACACACATGATCCTTTATATATTTCCTTCTTTTTTTCAACGAACTACATTATTTCATTCTTTATTTTTCCTTTCTAAAAAACATTTTTCTTTTTTCTTTCTTTCTTTCTGGGAAACTCTTACTTTCTACAAAAGATATATTCTTTTTTTCTCTTTTGCACTCATTTCTTTCTTTGTTTCTAAAACACATGCTCCTTTATATATTTCTTTCTTTCTTTCAACGAACTATATTATCTCTTTATTTGTCTTTCCTTCTACAAAACATGTCCCTTTCTAACTTTCATTCTTACTTTCTACAAAATGTTAAAAGTGAAAGTACAAAAAGATATGATTCTAGAAGACAGGAGATGGCCATTCCCTTTGGATATTTGAAACAAAGAAATCGGGAAGAATTTCTAGTGTTGAGAAATGAGAGAAAATAGACTATTAGAATAAAACATATGCTTGAATATAACCAGTTCTGTATTAAATCAGTGAGTACTAGTTACCAGCACAGTTAAATCCAATCAAAGGAAGAGCCAATGAAGGAAGATTATTAGAACATTTGCCAAAGAAAATATTTATAAAAATGGGCAGAGGGAAGCAACGCCAAGTTAGCCTGAAACTGACTGAGGTCGAGATGCCAGGTCAGGAACTAAATATTACAGACCATTCTTTGTATATTCTCAAGAATATCGAGAGAGATATGAACACGAGTCAGTTATGTCAGCAGTATGTCATCTTAGATTATAAATAGATTGTCTGAGACGACACGGTGAGCATAGAAATTCATGTCGATGGAAAATAAGTGCTGAAGAAGATTACATTCAGTTGTTCTACAAACAAAAATAGACCATATATCAAAAATATGTGCACCAAATAAAGCGTGCTTTTAAAAATAGCTATCTGTCCTTCTCATTCCGTTCCTATCTATCTATCTATCTATCTATCTACCTATCTATCTATCTCTCTCTCTCTCTCTCTCTCTCTCTATATATATATATATATATATATATATATATATATATATATATATAATGTTGGCGCAAAAATAATGTCGTTTTCTCACATATGTTAATATGTGAACGACATTATTTTTGCACCAACTTATATATATATATATATATATATATATATATATATATATATATTTATAGCGAGAACAAGATGTAAATGGTCAGCCAATTTAACAGTGATCTCATGCCACAATCCTTAACTTGATCCATATGCAGTCTCATTTGTAAATCACTATCGGGTTTTAAATGCCACTTAAGATTATCAGACAAAATTAATTGAAGCAATTACGTTGTCAGATGCTGATAAGCTAAAACTGACGGGAGAGTCCATCATATATATATATATATATATATATATATATATATATATATATATATATATATATATATATATATACCGGGTGCAACAGCACAATTGTACAAATTATGTAAAAGCAAAAATCTTCATTTCTTAGATCAAGCTTTGAACTGTTATAACTTAAAATGATTAAAGATACATTAATGTAATTTTGCGGGAATTTTATAACACTGTTAGACTTTGAGCTATAGTTAGGTATAATTACGCTCCAAGCTCTACAGAAGCATCGTAATGAAAAAGTCATGTTCAGCATTAATTAATCATAGGTAAGTATTTGAGGCTCATGAATGATTGAGATTTATTATATATATATATATATATATATATATATATATATATATATATATATATATATATATATATATATATATGTGTGTGTGTGTGTGTGTGTATGTATGTGTGTGTGCGTGTGTGTTATTCTGGAATCATTTTCGATGATATTCGCTCTCTCTAAACTTCTAAATTTCTGTCCTGGAGTAACAAGATGTCTAACAGTTTTCCCGCATGATATCATTTTCAAGTTTTTTTCATTGCTTTTTGGAATTTCATAGATGGAACTCTTCTCTTACGTGACAATTGTTTGCCGGATTGAGTTGGATCTTTTCTATTTGATATTTTTAGTTTTAAAGTGGGAGGTTGAACTCTTCTTCTATTTTGACATTCTGATATAGCTGTACTCTCTACCGTTCCTACGTTTTTAAACTTATTCTCCTTTCTCGTGATGGTCCTCGAATAGATTTTGAAGATGTATGATACAGTATGGATGTTGTTAACATTACTGAAATCCTGAATGATCTTATCCCACTCATATATATATATATATATATATATATATATATATATATATATATTAAGAGAGAAACGCTCAAACAAATAATATTGTGGTCACTTGGTGTTGACCTCACTGTCCACTTAAATAAATATTATTATTTGTATTGGCAGACCCTAAGCACAAAAATCTATATATTTACTTTTATGTGTTTAGGTTTTATTACTATTCTAATCATCGCGTTTCAAAACAATAAACATTGCCGAGGAGTGAAAATAATTAAAATAATTGCGTCGTCATTAATAAAACAATTTTAACACTCCGAAAGTTTAAAAACAATCTATCTATCTATCTATCTATCTATCTATCTTAGTGTGTTTTTCTATCACTCCCTATCTATCTAAATATATATATAAACCAATCAGTCATTTCTCATTCTCTCTCTCTCTCTCTCTCTCTCTATATATATATATATATATATATATATATATATATATATATATGTGTGTGTGTGTGTGTGTGTGTGTGTGTGTGTGTGAAAAATATGTAGAAAATAGAAAAGAACTCAAAAAAAATTTCGCTTGAAGATGGAACAGAGCTTAGTACTTTAATTCAGTTTAATTCAAATAATTATATTGAAGTTTTCGGCTCTTGTTTTGAAACATGAAAACTCTTATGTAGCGTGTTGGAATCATATTTCTAAATAAATAAATATATATATATATATATATATATATATATATATATATATATATATATATATATAGATGTGTGTGTGTCGCCATTTCTTTCATTTTATGTTGTGCTCAATTCTCTCTCTCTTTCTCTGTCACTCTCTTTCTCTTTCCCCAAATGTGTTTCCCACTTCGCTTTTGTATGAGTGTGTGTATGCGCCCTTTCCATGTATTGACGTGAGCATATGCTGGTGAGTTATAGATTTCAAAGTATATTGGCTTTTATGAATTTTAGTTATAATAGGAATATGTGCCATTGATATATGATCCCATTTATACGTATATGTAATTAATACACTCTTCCCCCACTCCTCTTCAGGATTTACAGATGTACTTACTTAGATAGAAAAAGAGTGTGCGTGTAAGAGAGAGAGAGAGAGAAAGTGCAGAAGATTTACTGGCGAACAAACACACCTACGCATTATATATATATATATATATATATATATATATATATATATATATATATATATATATATATACAAAGTTGTGCCCACCTGTGAATGCCTTACTTAAGAAGACAGAACGCAAAATATCA
This sequence comes from Acanthosepion lycidas, assembly GCA_963932145.1. Lineage (NCBI taxonomy): Eukaryota > Metazoa > Mollusca > Cephalopoda > Sepiida > Sepiidae > Acanthosepion > Acanthosepion lycidas. The sequence continues at coordinate 11,594,292 of OZ010605.1, forward strand.
CTGCGCGAAACAACTGACAAATGGGTAGCTATTGACCATATCTAAATAACTTGGATTCTCGCTGTGGTCAGTTTTGTCCGTGTATGTTCGGTAAAATATGAATATTTATTGGATATTATTCCGGCCACTGCATTGGTTGTCATAATCAAATAGAATCAAATGTTTGCGCCCAGAGTCCATCAGAATCTGTTTGGGTAGAAATAATTGCAAGCAATGAACACGCTGATCAGGGTGATAGAGAACAGAGAGCTTAGAATAAAGAGACGCCCAGTGACGTCGGGGACTTGTTAAATGACGGCAATAGAAATTGGAGAACGCTTGCAGAACTCTAAACGCAAAAATATAATAGACTAAACAGCGTTTCTCTCTTTTCACTTATGATTTGTAGTGGTTAAAGAGCCATGTGCTGCGGTATATTTGACCAATATTTCCAGAGCAAGAAATGACAGTATTCTCTTGTTCAATTATTCATTTTGTTTAATATGGAATCCAGTTTGGTAAGTGGATGTTGAGATGATTAATTTGATACATGTATTGATATTTAATAATTTAATGTTGTTCTTTTGTTATATATATACGTCAACTTACATATGAAATAGATCATTATTAAAAGAATAAAAAATATCTCTCTTATCTCTCTAATATTTATCTATCTGTCCGATCCTGTTCATATCTTTCTATTTCATCTTTCGCTCTCTCTCTCTCTCTCTCTCACACTCTATCTATATCTCTCACACACACACTCTCTATATTCTATTCGCCCAGTTCCCGACAGCGGAACGCCCTTCTCCTTAATTCCTTACCTGATAACTACAATCTTGCACAATTTAAATGCAACGTCAATCGCCATTTTCTGTTGCATTGAACCCCGTTCATCTTTTATCTTTCCCTCGATCCCCCTTAAGCACAACGTTTCTCTCACTTTCATTCTTTGTAAACCCCTGCGTGATAGTGGCACTCGCGCATTGATTAGGGTGATATATATATATATATATATATATATATATATATATATATATATATTGAACAATAAAAAAAAAATTAAAAAATTAAAATCTTCAGACACACTGGGTTGTAGATTAATATTCTTTCGTTTTTTTTATTATTATTCCATTTAGATTCCTCGACTAGTTTCGGCCGAAATGGCCATCATCGGGACGAGAAATATTTCTGCTTGCTGCTAGCACTAAACTACAGAAATATATATATATATATATATATATATATATATATATATATATATATGTTTTATCTCAAAATAGTATAAAGAACAAGAAATAAAAAAAAGGTACTTAATATTCTAACGTTTTACTTTAACTGTATCTAGCTGCAAATTATTTTTTTTACTTGAAACACCTACCTAACCAGCCTTAGAGACCGTTGAAGTTCAAATTGTACGTCCTAACGAAATTCTATAGAAATTCTATTTTCCCTTCCCCCTCTATTCGTTTTCCCTTCCTTTTCGTCCACTCACGATTCCTTAATGCATTAGATTCCCTACCATCTCTATATGTAAATTCTAGAAGACTTTTTATGAAAATTTCCAAAGAATGGAAATGGGGGATATTTGCCTTCATTACTGAATTTCTGAATAATTTTTTTTAGTAAGACTATATGCATGTTCTAATATAACACTTAATTAGATAAATAAATATTTACGGCTCTACTTTATGTATTTAGCACTATTTTTAAATGTTTTTCTATTCGTACTCCTACAATTTGATATAAATATATATATATATATATATATATAAATATATATGTGTGTGTGTGTTTGTGTATGTGTGTGTGTTTCATTAAAGACCACAGACAAAGTTCTACGATTAAGCTTCTTTTATTTATTTTTTCTTGTGTTTGAACAAGAAGTTTCTTTCCTGAACACGCAGTGTGAAGAAACTTTCCCAATGTTCTCTATTTCCAAGCGCTTTCGGCTATACTTTTCGCCATTATCAAGGATTATTTTACTTTTTTCAATTTAATTGGGTGTACGGGTTATGTGTATGTATCTAATTACAATGATGTTTTATTTTACGGACACAGCACATTGTGGCCGTGTCCTTAGATAATATTATTAAGAATTGGCTTTTTCTTTTTATTATTAAGACTTCAATTATTTGTAATCCTTTTTCACATGGAGATGAGTTAGAATTTATTGTTAAAAATAATTTTTACAAAGTATTTCTGGTATTAAAATCTATTTTGACACTTTCATAGTGTTTTTACCCCAGATTCGGGGTTAACTATTTGCCTATATCTGGGACCTTAACAGGTGATAGCACCCAGCGTCTGAGAGGACCTGGGAATGCCAGCAATTAAGAGGTGGTTACCCGCTCCCCAAAACCTCCTGATCAGAGGTCTTTCTTTTGGACGTAGTTTGTCGTCTTACCCAGGACGCGAATGTAGTATATCATCATAGCCAGGACGGAACAGACAGCGGATATTTCTTGATCCCAATGAGGAAAGAATGTTTGTAAAATGTGACAATCACGGTTGATAACGAATGGAAGAACAGAGGATAACAGCCAATCTCAGGAGACTGGGGGATAATGGCGGAATAGTAAGGGGAAAGAATGGCAAAGAAACAGAGCTAATATCTAAAATGAATAGGATGTTGTGGAGAGCCCTCATTGTCATTGACTTAAAGGCAAATAGAAGTAAATGCGATAGGATATAGAAAGTGTAAATGCATTCACTTCAATTAAGGATAAGAAAATATGATTCATTTTAACCGACAATACTGGACATAGGAAATAGTTGGGGCATTTCGACGTGGTTAACCGGCTTGTCTCGCTGGATCCATTATGAATAAATAGTTTGTTAAATTCGGCATTGTGCTACATGAAAGCTACGCTTAAAAATCAATACGTTGAATACTGAATGGCGCTATTTTCTTTTTAAATATACAATATACCGGCTGTTTGGATATGTTAATCCGTCTGACTATTTCCAGAATGTGTCTATTGTTATCCGCTCCAAATAGTTGGATTTCGAACGAGATGAAATAAAAAAAACTGAATATGTGGATCTCGTAATGTTTCTTCGTCAATATACAAAACCACGTCGTCTACTTAAGTCAAGGAAATAGATTACGAGTATTGCTTTCATTCTAATATATCTGTGCTTTCTTGACCTCACGTTTTTAAGTGACTTGAAGTGGAACGACTTTACAAGTCGATAGATGCATCTACTGCAAGGAAAGCAGGTTCACTGTGTCATGCCAGAAGGTTTTTCGCGTGTGCATTGAATATTGCTGCCATATCTAGTTTGGATATTTTTCTATTCAGCTCGATGTTCTTGACAAACTCCAAAGAATGATCTGCAATATAATCGATCTTGACCTGGTATCAAGACTCCATTCACTTTTGAACCGATGTAAGGTAGTTTCCCTCTGGCTTTTCTACAAATATTTTCATGGCAACTGCTCAGACGTGGTACTTTTCTAGTGCCTCGACTACGTGATTTTAAGCGTGATACTAGATTGGAATCTAGATCCCACTATTTACTGTTGAAAAAGTTAAAAGTAACCGCCACTTCTACTCCAACAGTTTCTTTTCCCACACTTCTAGCCTATGGAACTCCCTTCCGTTTACTTGCTTCCTTCAAAGCTTTAATCGTCAAAATTTAAATGGAATGTCAAAAGTCAGCTTTTATCTTCTTGAATACCTTTCATCTGGGACGTCCCCCGGTGTCGCTGCGCCAAATGTGACGTCTGCCTGGCCGCGCCGTCGCCGTCCTATCCTGTCCTGTGACGACCAATGTGACTTGGTATTGGTCGCGACACCAAATATGACGTTATAACCCTTTTGCTGATTCGGATGGGAATCTGGTTAGATTCGGCATCAGCCTTGCCGTTCCCAGCTCGCCTCCAACGTCTGGTTACCGAAGTAACTGTTTTGATTTCTAGTCTAACCAACCCACGTTTTGATTTGATCTAAGGTAGACGAAATCAATCAATCGTAATGCAAGTCGAGTCCGAACAAGTGTAATACCGCACAAGTATATGTAAAAGAAAATAAAGTAATAGCTCGAAAAGTTCAAATGTGTTAAAAAGGAATAACAATATTTTATATCTGGTTGCTGAATACGGGACTGCATCTTTCTACCAAACCGCTAATATGGATACGTGACACTTTGCGTTTGTTAGGCGAGTCTTAACATCTTAAATTGTTCTTTTAAGAAACTGATTTTGGTTTATCTTCAGGCGATATTCGTAAAACATGTTTTGGTGGTGTGAGTCTAAATCGTTCTTCAAAAATAAATTGTTCTTGTTTAGAAGTTGAGTTCGGAATTGCGTGGAATCTTTCAGACAGCTTTCTCTCTACTAACTCTGCAACTGTCTGCCTCAACTGCGAACTCCTTAATTCAACTGCCGCAACTCGTTGCGTCTCTGCTTATATGGACTCCGACCAAAACCGGGGTGTACCTGTCGGGGTTTGAGGTTCCTTGATAATTCTAAATCCGCATTAAGGGTTTTTTCTTTGTTTTCGGTCAGGAAGAATTATTAATTTCCATTTTTGGAAGTTTTTCGTCCTCCCAAATTCTTCCTTTCTCATATTGGTATCTCACCCATACCATCAAAGGGTGTCAACGGGTTTCCCCTTCTCTCTCACAGTGGCATCTCACACCGATCCCTTCAGTGAGGCGTCAACAGGCCTTCCCTCCTTCTTCACATGATTACCTTCGCCTACCGCTCACGCCACCATTCAGCCAATGGACGCTCAGCGGCGTAGGTGATTGCTAATTATCGCTCAACGAAAAAAAAAAATCTTCTTTTCGTTTTTTCTTTACTTTTCTTTCTTTTCTTCTTCCCGACAACAAATCCTAAGACTATTATCTTAACCGAATCCCATCTGGAGTTCATCAAACGAGACTTTTCACCAGCGTCAAGTGGGTGGTTTAACGGCACGTATTTGCATTCTGTCGCTAATTAACTGTTCCGATAAAAAAATTTGTTTATCATGGTCAGTTCTTGACATGAAACAGATGCCCTTTCCAAACGACATCTCCGCAGATAGCTAATGGGTCAGTCTTTCTTTTTTTGTAACTTCCGTGGTCCAACGAACATTTTGTTTTACGGTCAGTGCGTGCTTAATATTATTAATAATATTATTATTAGATTAATATTATCTCTTAGCACTCCTGTCCCGTAGGTCACTCGACCAATTTGAAATTTTCATTATCGCCATGGGTATGCGACTGTCTTTTATTCGGTGCGTCGTAATTACATTAAATCCAGTATCTTAATTTCTTCGCTAATGAAAATAAAATCTTTACCACTTTTCCTTGTTAGAAAAAAAATAACATTGTTCAGTGTCTTTTCGTGATAGATTCTTCTCACCTAATTTAATTCTCGACTTTTTTATCTGTTTTCACGCAACCCTAAATGTGTCACAACCTTTTATAGTTTCCTCAATGCACTCTGTACCGAGTTTTTTCTATTACTTTCACTCCATGTAACTCCCTGAGTCTTAGTGGCATTTTCGCCTTGCTTGGAATGAAATGTTTTTTTTTTTTAAATCAAGTGTCCTTCACTTGTTGTCAAGTGAACTTTAGCGTTTTAAACTCACTACATACTTAGTAAACTGGTAGATGAAGTATGTATTCTTCGAACAGAATTTCAATGTAGAATTTTTATTTCTCTGATTTGAATGAAATTCGATAATTGCGTAAAAGAATGAAGGACGGAAATAATAAAAAAAGAAAAACAGCAATAGAAAAATCAGTATGCTCGCATTTTTCAAATCGGTTTTAGTTACATTCCCTCCGCCATAAAGTCGCCTGGCAGTGCCTTTTGTATAAATAATTTGATGGTAATGGTTCGGGTGATCTCATCGTTATGGGACCTAGACTTTATAGATGTAAATGCAGTACTATATTAACACCAAGGTGGTATCAATATACAGTTGAATTCGCTAAATGTAACCGTATGTTTTATGCTAACAGATTTCTTTCTCGTACATCTTGCTTGTGGAACTCGCTTCCGGCTCTATACTTCGACTCAACTTTAATCTTCAGAAATTTTAATACAATGCAAAGCCTTATCTACTGTCTTCCTGATTACTTTTTAATTGTTCTCGCTCTTTCATAATGTTTCTCTTTTCTAATTTTTTCACACCCAGTAAACCTTTCTGACTTTACTTCTACTGTCTGTAATGCCTAGGATTTTATGCAGCCCGAGCTTTAAAATGTTTTTAATAGCGATTTTTAAATTTTAATAAACAATGTCTTTGTAATGGTTCGTAAATAAAAAGGATGAATAACATCGACAAAAGAATTATTCACACATGAAGAACAAAATGAAAAGGACAAATGATGTATCCGTCTATATTTCTGAGATGAGGTATTATGTACACTATTTACATTATTCGAACTATTGTCCTCATCTTTGTCACCATGTTATTACAAAGTTTCGGCCTTTCAGTATCTGTCTATATTTCTGAGATGAGGTATTATGTACACTATTTACATTGTTCGAACTATTGTCCTCATCTTTGTTGCCACATTTATTACAAGGACACATCGCACAGTGGATAAAGGCGTTGGTTAGATCCAATGAAAGGACCCAAAGAGTGTGAGTTCAATACCCGGTTATGGCCGTGGAGAGAGAATTAACATGAGATAACTGATAACTGACATCAATTAAACATGGCACGTGGAACTAGAACAGTTTACCCAAGTGTGCGAAATAAAGGGTTTAGTTCGATATTCTAAATCACCTGAAGAAGGCCGGAGCGTACAACGGCCGAAACATTGTAATAAATATGGTTAAAAGGATTAGGACAACAGTCCGGATAATGTAAATAGTGGACAAATGGTGTCCTCAACAGCAACTTAAAGAATTTCAGAGGAAAAGACATTGATAATTAATAAGCAATATAATTCAAAGATAGAGCGTGTGGGGTAGAGATCTATTTAATGGTGAGAGAGATGTAAAAAAACAACAATACAAAGGAGTATGACAGGTAAGGAAATACAGAAGTCTGAAGTAACACCTGTACTGGATAGGATAAACAAAAACTAAACAAAAGGGCCACATGAATTCCTAACAGAAATAGTCTCAGCCTTAAACAAGATCACCAAAGTAATAACTGTAATAAAAAAAACAGTGGTGAAATAACGGAATAACTTAGTAGATACATACCCGTAGTGATACCTAATGTGTAAATGAATGCGAGCTCCATTGGACAATCACATTAATGAACCCCATAACAAAGCTAATGATCCAAATTCATATATGGCATTGCAGCTCAGATGTATTTTGGAAGATTGTGAGAGTAATTTAGAAATAACCCTGAAAGCAGAACACCTGAAAACGGAAAAAAACGCATTGCGCTGGTAAACAAAACGAGGAACAGGTACACCTTTGTGGAAATTAATTGAAACAAAACGAATAATTCCGTTATTAATTGAAACAAAACGAATAATTCCGGTATTATTTAAATTCTTTTTCGTATTTTTCCATTGAAACCTGACCCAGTGTACATTTCATGTTCATTCCTCGAAGTTGTTCCTTGCAAATTGGCCACAAATTCTCAATTGAATTTAAATCAGGAGAGTTTCCGAGCCAGTCCATATTACTTTGGTTTGATCACTGTTAAGGTTTACTACTGTGTTCGTGCAGCGTTACAATTTTCTTAGCTTCTTTGGACTAGCACACATTCTAAACAAGGACAACTAATCGACAGTCGAAACAATAGTGTCTGGTTGTGATAAAAATCTTATGCAATCACGGTCGGCACAATATTTTTCAAGGTCAAACAAATTTCATCAAGAAAATAGATTCTTATTACATCACACCACTGCAAATGATCTAATGTAAGAAAAAATGGAAATCGATTGCACCTTGTCACTGGAGTGACAGGGTGCAATCGAATAGTGACCGAATGCTGAAAGAAAGGAAACTAGCGTAATTGTTTTAATTAATTTGCACAAGGACGGAGGCGTCTTCTCGTCGGTTTTATTCAACCTTTACAACGAGGCTATCATGAGGTATTTGGAGAAACGTCCAGGATTTTACATTGGACTATATAAGACAAGCTGTTAACATTGTCTTGGGGACAATCACAGAACGAAAACTACAGTTTCTCCCAGACAGGGTAGGGAAAGAAAGTGAGAATTGACGAAACGTCATCTGTAAGGAAAAAAAATATGGCTGTCAGCAAAAGATCCTAACTAAGATTTTACGATGTGGCACCATTTAACGAGGCAGAAAGGGAAAAGAAAGGAAAGAAGGAAAGGAGAGGCTAAGAACCGAATTGTGAGTGATAAGCAAGAACACACACACAGCTAAGAGTCAATGGATAAAAGGATATTTTGATAAGTAACAAATGGCGAAAGAGTGTCATTACAATGACAGGGAAATTCTGAGTAAAAAGAAAGGGAAAGAAGGAAAGAATCAGATATGTTTTGGCATCGGCTGTGTTATCTAAAGATATGAAAACAAACTATTGGTACGGGAAGACATCTTATTATCAACTACAGGCCGGCTGGCCAGAGAGGGAAAGAAAAAAAAATTCAAATGAAAATGTTATTTCGTTAAGTGATGAAAAACAGACAACTGAAAGGACTTGGTCAGATATGAAAAATTAAAAACCACCCACGAGCATCCTTGGCCTGCGATAATAAAATTTTGTTATCAGGAATTTGTGCCGAAGGAAAATGAATGTTTTTTTTCTTTCTTCGAGGCGACAGACTGGCTGGAACTTTGGAAATGTTTCTCTTTGAGACCATGTTAAGAAGATCACACATTCTGATAATTAGCGATAAAATACCTGACGTAAACCACGTGTAGAACAAGAGTTATGACCGCTATTGTCATATTGTCCCGTTCGCGGCTGGAGAAATGGTAAACCATTAAGGGGGAAGAAAAATGAAGAGATAATTTTTTTTTTTAAGCAAGATATTTTTTCTCTTCCTGAAACAAAGCCGCAGATTCGTCCACGCCCGACTAAGACATCATTGGTCGAGTGGTAAACACGTGATGCACGAGGGAGGCTGTTGCCGTCCAACTGGAGGATGAGTAAGAGAAGTTGCCACGAAGATGTGGGGAGGGCAGTTCACGCCCCTCTGAAGTATGATGAGAAGGTGGGAGTGAGGAAAGGTTCCCAAAAATGGAAAAAGGTGGAAATTCCTAACCAGAGTATTTAGAATTATCGAGGAACCCCCCGGCGCCGACAAACTCACCCCGGTTTTGGTCGGCGCCCATATAAACGAAGCCACAACGAGCAGAAATGAGTCGAGTCCCAGCATTTCCCAGAGTCAGTCTCCGGTTGAGGCAAGCCTCGCAGATAGCTGACCAGGATTCACGCACATTTTCCGGACCATCTTCAAACCAAGAACAATTATTTTGAAGAGCGACTTAGATCCAGATCACCGAAATAAGTTTTTCTTTTGACTTTCGTCCAAAGACCCACCGAAACACCAATTTCTTAGAGAGCAGACGACTTGAAGTGTTAAAACTTGCCTAGCGGAAAACGGCGTGTCACAATCCATAGAACGGGTCGGGAGATAGATGCAGTCCTATGTATCGAACAACTAGACATAAAGTTTGTTACCTTTTTCTTTGATACTTTGAACTTTTGAGTTTTCATTTTATTGCCTTTTATGCTTATTTCTGTGGTATCAC
>OZ010605.1:11604116-11641616 GCA_963932145.1 Acanthosepion lycidas
GGTGTAATTGTTATCAAGCTTGTCTCCCTTGAACCGTCACAACTGAATAGTGGGTTCGATCTTCACAGGGTGCTTAATATTTTCAGCCTTTTGCCACATCTAAGATGCGCCTTGAAAATAATTTCGGCACCTTGATGTGGTGTAATTGTTAGAAAGCTTGTCTCACTTGAACCGTCACAACTGAATAGTGGGTTCGATCTTCACAGGGTGCTTAATATTTTCAGCCTTTTGCCACATCTAAGATGCGCCTTGAAAATAATTTCGGCACCTTGATGTGGTGTAATTGTTAGAAAGCTTCTCTCATCCTCTTCTTTTATGTGACGTGTCACTTCAAGTCCAAGGCGATCATAACCACACGCATCTTCCTGTTCCTTATACATCTTATTAAGTTTTGTCTTTTTACACTTTCTCTCCTAAACGCTGGTCTACAATCCATTTACTCAGGCTCATCAACTATGTTTCTCCTCGCTTTCCACTGTGCCTCTTTCCTTCAATCTACCCTGTGGGTACCAGATTTTTCAAACACCATTTACTACGTGCGCCAGAAATTTCAACTTCCCCTTTCAGATGTTAAGTATAAGTTTCCTTTTGTTTCTATTTTCTCCCAAAAGCTCCGTGTTGTTCACATGCTCGGTTTACGGTATCCTCAGCATCTCTCTATAGTATGCTTAATCGATAAAGTTTTGAAACCAAAGAGGAAGAGTCCTCGTAAAAATTATCATGAATATATTTATATAAAAGACTCATAGAAGTACGTTACTTGCTTGAGTATAATTTTATTAAAACATTTTTTTTACAATATTAAAGGAAAAAGCTTAAGATGTTTAGACATTGCAGATGCCTTCTCTTAATTTACGTTTCAAAACGTATTTTCGAAGTTTCGGGGCAAGTTTCTAACTAAATATACTCGGTAATACATTTTAAGGTGTTAATTAATCTATCAATCTTTTCTGTTTAACATGACTTTATTATATTTCTATATATTCATTAAAGTATGAAAAGGAAAAATATATATTGTCTTCCGTGTAGAATTTAAAGAGAAAACTTTATAAAAGGAACAATCAAAACACAAACAAACTTTTTTCTTGTGAGTAAAACTGAAACAAAAAAACGTTCTCTGTTCGTACGTTATTTGTACGTTAATATACGCTTTGTTCAGATATGGTCGTTCGAGAGAAATCATGGGATTTATTTTTTGTTTAAAAACAGTAATTTGACTGTGTTAACAAAGAGCCACGAACCGCTCCATCGCAGAGAATTAGCTGGGTCAAGAAAGGATATACAAAATATCTTTCCGCATTCTGTTGAGGATTCTTCTAGACTCGATGAATTATTATAATATTCTGCCTAAATTCCCCAAATTCTGTTACTTGTATATCCTTGCTTGACCCATTAACGCTTTGCGGTCTTGGAGCCCAAACCTTTGGGTTATGAATACTTAGATGTGCATAACAATGGAATTTGTGATTAGTGCCGCTATATAGAGTCTACTGAATTTCTTCTTCGACCCCATAGCCAGTTTGTACAGTTGCTATGATGCATGCGTTGTATCGAAACGTTATGGGTTCGAAACTCGATAGTGGATGAGCATTGCTGATGAGTTCTGAAAATAGTGCGCTTTGCATTCTGCTGAGGATTTTTCTTAACTTCTTGATTTATTATAATGATTTGCATAAATCCCCCAAATTATATATACATATGGAGAGAGAGATTAATAACAATGTCTATTTCATAACATATATATATATATATATATATATATATATATATATATATATATATATATATATATATGTCTGTCTTTAGCCCCCGTCCTATTTTAATGTTTCAATTTCAAGTCCTTCATACTTATTCGCTATATTATATCATTTAATATATATATATATATATATATATATATATATATATATATATATATATATATATATATATCAGTAGACTTTCTATTCCAGCTGGGAACTTTTCAAAATGGTTTGTTTAACGTTTGGAAAATTTGAAAAATTAAGAGTAATTCATATTTTGCTGAAATATTTGAATTACTATCCTGATAGCCTTTGTTCATCATCATTTAAGTCGTCATCCTAAAAACGCACTGGCCGCTAAAATCTACAGCTTACTTCAAGTGATTTTCATCTCACAAGGAAAACGCAGAGACATGATATGTGAATTGCTTTGTAGTTTATAGGGTATCGAAATTTGAAGCAGTTGCGAAATAGAATCTTGAGTCTGGTAGTTTTGAAATATCAAACAGTTTTTTTAGTGAAGGAAGAGGACAAATGGCCTACAACTTTGAGGTTAGTTTATTTGTGCATATTGATATGAAAAGCTCTTTTAGCACCGAGAGCAGAATTTGATCAAGCTACCCTAGTAGATCAAAATTATTATTATTATTATTATTATTATTATTATTATTATTATTATATGCATTTTGCCGTCGTTTCGAGAGATGGCCATCTATGGCTCTCCACAACTTCTTGTCCGTTGTAGCCATTAGTAACATTTGCCTTTATGTTATATTTTTTAATCTCTTTTATGTCAAACATATACACGAGACGTGGGCGTTTATGGCTCTCCACAACTTCTTGTGTTTTTCTTTTATTCCCTAATCACTGTTATGCCAACCATTTGCACATTTTAATTCTTCTTTCATGTGCCGTGTCCCTTGAGGATGTAGGCGATCAAGTTCTCCACATTTTCCTGTCTTTTGTAGCTCTTATCTTTTAGATTATGCGTTTCCTCTGCCTCTCTTGTTTTTACTAAGTTGTCATTGTTAATTTTCTAAGCCTGCCTTCTTCATTATGTTTTTCTTCGTAATTTCAAAAGTTCCTTTCTGATGCTACTTATAAGTATCCATTTTCTTCCCGTTTTCTCTTAGACTTTGTCGTTTTCAACGTCTCTTCCCTCAACGGTTAATATTTCATTAACTATAATTGATGTCTGAATTAAATGATTTGTTTTGTTTGGCAATTACGTGACATTCAAATTCCGCATCCCGATTAAACGAAATCTATGATCATCAGTCACCACGAACTCAGTGGGCCACCTGCATTGCCAGTGAGATGTCCATAACTTTTACCCGTTTCGAAGCATAATGTTTAATCGATGGATTGAAGAAATCTCTGAGTATTGTTCAAACAAAAATTTCGACAACTCGGTTCAAAACAGAGAATATATTCCAAAGAAGGAATAAAGGAGGCAGAGATCTCACCAGTGTCGGGTGTTACGTTCAAATGTCTAAAACATCATTGGAAAATATATTTTCCAATGATGTATTTTCCTGAAAGTGATAGGTTTTAAATACGGAACGCTAAAAGGAAAGAAAGTAAAGGAAACTGGTGTATTTAGAAGTCATGTAGAATTTATCCCAAGTAAACAATTATAATAAGGTTTATGGAAAAAAAAACATTTGAAAAGAAAAAAGTCATTTCTGATAGTTAAGAAAGAAACTCGCTAAAATTAAAATAGACAATCCCATGAAAACAGTAAATACCAATTGCTGACTGAATCTTACAAAGCCATAAGATAGAACAAGAAAAAGGTTGCTTGGGGAATTTCATAAAATATCAACCCATTTTAATATCAGAATTATTTAATTTATTTTACTTTAATTCGTTGGCAAAAGTTGACTCGGTTTATACTAAAATATACTGGAAATATTTGTAGAAAAACTGGCATTGGTAATTTAGTAATTAGCTAATTCAAAAATTAAACGTGTAATGATTCTTACGGGAATTTTTTTTATAGTACATGAAATAATGGTGGAGAAAAGACTACATGCACAAAATAACAGATCAATTGATTTGAAATGCACGATAACATTTATTAGACACAAAGTTTACAAAAGTAAAGACAAAAACAAAAGTTTCGTTTGTCTGACGCAAATTGTACACACAACGAAATGTTTATAAAAAAATCCCCCAAATTATATATATGGGGAGAGAAACTTTGATGGTGTTTTTTATCCTTGAAGTGTTCACAGCCCTTTTAGCTTCAGCATGGAATGTTCACTATACCAGTTTGAAAGATGAAAAACCTGGTAGAGAAAGTTAGTGTAAGGTTCACGTAGTTTTATATTCGAAAGCTGCTGTTGATAATAGGTTTATTTAGAGCTGCTACTGCTATATTGTTTAAAGTCATTCGTATACATGTCTCATGTCTGTACGTGATTCTGTTGGTAAACATAGTTCGTATTTATATTTTAGCCAACAGATAAAGATTTTCCGTTTTCATTATTATAGTCCAGCGCTAAATATTGGTTGTTTTTATTCTTAACACCATACGTAACCATTAGTCATAAGCAAATTCTTATTACGTTCATGTTTGTGTCCAAAATATTCTTCCAGGTTATGCATGAGTTGATAAAATTGGTCGTGTTTATAATTGAGTTGATATGTAAATATTGGTTATGTTTACACTTGAGTTCGTAGGTAACAAATGGCGGTGCTTATATAGGAATCCATAGGAAATCATAAGTCAACAGTGATCGTGTTAATACATAGTAACTTTGATACAAAATTACCGTGCTTATATTTGAGTTCATAACATTACTCAAGCTTATACTTAAGAAAATTTTAGGACACGTTACTTTACTTATGGAATTAAGCGTACTTTCCGGTTTGATTTGCTTTGTGTTGTTTTACGGCATATCAACCTCAATTGGTTATTTAATGCCGGCAAGATTTTTATTGCTGACAATATTTTTCAAAAAATGTATTGCTGGTAAATTTGTAATAAATTTTTCACAAAAATGTTATTGCTAGTATTAAACCGCATTTTTACACTTTCATAGTGTTTGACACCAGTTTATGGTTAACTATTTGTCCATAGCTGGGACTCTAACAAGTGCTACTACCCCGGGTCAGGGTGGACCTCGTAACACCAGTAATTAAGAGGTGGTTCCACGCTCCTCAAAACCTCTTTATCAGAGGCCTTGCTGTCGGACGTAGTTTATCGTCTTACCCTGGATTCGGATGTAGTTTATTCTTATACCCAGGATGGCTGAGATTATGCATGGGTTCATAATATTACTCAAGATTATACTTAAGAACATAGGTAACTAATTTTCTTATATAAAATTCTATACTTCTATCTCTATGCAAACATTGGTCGGGTTTAATCTTAAGTCCGAAGGGAAAATTTTTTTCCCGTTAATATATGAGATCTTAGTTAAACATTGAATTTTTTCAATACTTTGAAGTATCAGTACACCTTTGGTTATCTTATACTTGAATCTATAGACAGATTTAGATTACTCATAAGTGATTCTACAAGCGTCATCCTGCTACATTGCATATTTGGTAGGATGTTATTCCTCTGGACATGAGCATGTAGGCCAGTGGTTAGAGCGTTCACTTTCCGATAAAGAGACCCGGATACGAGTCTCACAATTGTCGTTTTGTCAGGGAGGTAACTTCTTGATGCTATCGGTCTGGAAGAGGCGATTCTAGGGTGAAAGTGACTGAAAACAGTACCTCGTATTGACCAAGGCCTTGTAAGCAAAACTAGCAGACGGAGTCTTTTGAGAGCAGTCGATGGTTGTGCTAGAACGAAGTCACAAGTCATCGTGACCTAGGGTTTGAGCGTGCTGGCCTTGTTCACACCGTTAATCTCCGAGAACCTGTAACTAAGATCCGCTAAGCATAGTTGCAGTATAAACCAGATGTGGGATCTGTTAGTTGTGAACAAAGACAAATATGCCTGAGCAGGCGGCTGCGACGGGGATTAGCTAGCCTCTCTAGTAGACCGGCATCCTCGCTAGTAGACTGGCATCCTCGGATACGTGCTGGCCTTGTTTACACTGTTTATCTCCGAGAACATGTAACTAAGATCCGCTAAGCTTGGTCGCAGTATAAACTACATGTGGGCTCTGTTGACTGTGAACAAAGACAAATATGCCTGAGCAGGCGTCTGCGACGGGGATTAGCTAGCCTCTCTAGAAGACTGGCATCCTCGGATACGAATGACTGCAGCATTAATCCATTTTAAGTGGATTAAGTCGGCCTGTGCTAACAGAACAAAGGGTAGGTACACTTGAACATTGAATACTGTTGTATCTTAGTGTATTAGTCAGCTATTAGAATACCCTGGAAATTTGAGATTCAGACTAAATAAATTATCCAAATATAATTTTTAACCAATAATACTGAAAAGGATGTATGATATAGCAGCAGGTTATCAGGGGAAGATGGTAGAAATTAAAATACTTCTTTCAGTACGACGGTAAATGTTGCGCATTCGAAAAAAGTGCCAGTTATTCCAGATTTGATCAATTATGTCCACAAAATGGTGATTCTAGTCTCTGAAAAAACACCAAGAAATTTGAAATAAGTCTTGGTAGACTGCTGTCACGAGGTTTCCAGCAATCATCTTTTTGAAAAAGGAAATCAATGAAATAAGTGATAAAATGATGATGTTAAAAGATGAGTAAATAGGTTAATTGCATCATACACGAGGAATTAAAAAAAAAGGAAGAATTTACAAGAATGTGCCAAGAATATAAAGTACAGTAGATAAATAATTATACTGACCTCATAGCAGTTGCAATGAATTCCACAATGAAACCAAAAATTCCACTAATTAGCGAATATTTTTTCAAGTAATATTTTGATGTAGCGTTGAACCAAACTATATCGTTATTTTAAGGGAATATGTTACAGACAAACAAATATAAACTAGCATGTCTGAAAGCGAAAAATTCCTAGCGAATATAATGATTAGTGCAATTATGATATTGACCGTTTCTTTAGAAGATTATATTCAGCATTCATTGACAGTAAACTTAGCATATACAGTCGGTTGAAATTTATGATTTTTTTTTCCTCTTAAAAATCCACTAATTCTTTTCGCTTTTTCTATTATTGAGGATTTCCTTCCAAACATTTTTATATCGTGCGTGATGACAATATCTTTATTATAATAGAAGGAGATAGGTTCACCTATCAATCGGGATACAATAATTCCCCGTCCTTTGAACAAGAGTAGAGTTTATCACTTGTTTCGGGTTTAGGATTGGTTTTCAAGTTCATTTGAAATCGTCCTAGTCTCTTTCACACCAATTAACACCTTGCGTCTTAGTTGTATTGTTATATACCGTACCTATGAACAGTATATGTCGGACATTATTGAAATTGGGGGTAATATGCTGTCTACGTAGTCCACAACCAGTAGTAGTTTAGCTACTTAAACCGCTGGCGAGTATTGTATTTTGTTGATGTTATAAAGATCACCATTTCATTTCCAACCTCCTTTCCGGTTATTCCTCATTCAGTGACGCTTTCTAGGTTACAACAGACACTATCACCTTTTCGGGGGATAAAAGTATTTTTTTTTAAATATCATCCATTTCTCTTTACGTTTTATGTGCTATCTATTTAATTACTGTTGGAACACGTCAAGTTATGTGGACTCTTATTTTGTAAAGGTCTTTGAAATTCTCTAGAGATTGCCTGCAGTGTAGTGTTTCCCAAACAATGCGGCGGGCCTCACAGGTGCGTCGGGAGAGGATAGTATGTGATGCGGAGTGATTGAAAAACAAACAAAGGAAATTTAAAGTATTATGTATTAATTTTATTGCATTCATGAGTCCCAGTTTAAATAGTTATAAATAATTATTGACCGATTTTATCATTGTGATATTTTTGCATTATATCAAGTATTAAGAATATAATAACTAGGGCCTTCAAATTTGAGGAGAGAGTTATCAATGATAATGTTCTGAAGTCTAATCCGCAGTTATCTCCCGTTAACCATCTCTCTATATTTGTTGTATTTTTAAATGAAGTTTTTATCACATAAATTTTGGGCGGGAGAAAATTTTATTTCCGAAAATGCGGTCCAGAGAAATCAAAATGTTGGTGACCAGTGGACAAAGAAGGCCCTTTTCAAGACACACTGGTTTCATTCGCGTGATTTTTCTTTTTTTTTTCAAAACGGTTGCATATTTGGGGCTTAGACATTTCTAAATGGTTTGGGTGTTATACATGACATCTACATGAGCGTCAAGATTGACGCTGGAATTCAAGTATTTGACACGAATTCTTAGTTTCATATTTTTGCTTTGAAGAATTTTGCGTTATACTACATCAAGAGTAGACAATTCTGTGTTCAGTTTATTTCCTGTAGAAAGTGGTTATGATTCATACGCCGATCTATTTGAATTGTTTCGTATTTATTACTTCCACATTTTGATTTTTTTATGATAGATTCAAATAAGTGTGATCAATGCTGGTATCCCAATTCCAGATCATAGATTATTCATGAGAAAGTTTTAACGTAAGTTTGATTTCTGCATTTAACTACATTTTATCGTATTTCCATTTGAATATAACTGTAAGTTAGAAGATTCCCGTTACATTTTTTGTCTGTTTGTCTTTTACCTTAGTGGCCAGGCGAAAGCAAAACAATAGCGATATATGATTCCTAGTAAGGTGTGTAATGTCCGAAGTGTCAGTAGGCTGACAAATAATGTAAATATCAAGTTAGGTTCCTGCTGTTTGTACCGAATCTATGATTCACATTGTTTTGTTTTAATTGAATTCATCCCAAGCAAAATTAACATTGCTGTTTTCTAAGATGAACCACAGGTCTCTTCAGATTTTTTAGTTTTTCTAAGAGGCCCAATTAGATTTTATATGCCGCTTTTGACCTAGTATATGTTAAGAGAAAGAATACCTTCAGCTCTGCTACTATGTATATCAATAAAAGGAAGACCAATTTTATGAATAATCAAGAGTGGTCTCCCCTTTTTTCTTATTCTTCACATTGAGAGAACTATTTTTGATTACTGGGACTATAAAAAGACACTATATATATTCGAACCTTGTATTCTCAGTTGAATAAAGCTTTCTTGAAGCCTACACCTATGTACTTTTGTCATTACAACCATCTCTCCCTACTTTATATCATTAAAAAGTCCACCAACTCCGTTCCTATATACCAGCAGAAGATAGGCTTTCAGCCTCCTTACTATATATCAAAAGAAGGAACCATTCCAGCTCTCTTTCGATAAATCAAAAGAAAGAAGTTCCTCTATTGCATATCAGTAGAAGAAACATATCCAAATCCCCTACTATATATCACTTGAAGGAATACCTTTATCTCCTCTACTATATCGCAATAGAACAGCGTTAGAAAAGTATCTCTATATCAATAGAACGAAAGTTTTTATCGCCTCTACTATATCGCAATAGAACAGCGTTTAGAAAAGTTACTCTATATCAAAAGAAAGAAGAAAATATCTTGTGTCAAAGCAGTGTGCCTTAACCAGATTTCTTTTCGCCGATCAATTAGTTTATATTTCTATGGTCTTTTTTTAAATATTTTATTTAATTATTTTAATTAAAAGCTATGGATTTAAAGTTTAAAATCTATTGCCAATTTGATTATATTTCTACAACAAATGTATTTTTGGATGTTGAATATTAATTTCATAGAAGAAAAAGAAAATAAGTTTTATTTTACATTCAACAATTAATGTTTATTTTATGATAGAGTTTTGTTTATTTTACGGCTCACATTCCGCATTCGTATGACATTGAAGCGAAAATGGAAGCAAATAATAAGGTCTGAAATTGAACTCGAATCTCCATTTCTATTTTTCTTAACTGTTGTGGTAAGAGACAGTTACCCTCCTTACTATCATGGATGTACTGATCCATTCATGATAAGTAGTCCTGTATAATTATCAAACGAAAAGATAGTATTGTAGTGACTTGTATAGCTGGGTATTGAATAATACAATCACGACCGACACTGTCGAGTTAAGTGTTCTGCTTGCTAGACACCACATCACAACAGCGTTACGATACATGCTAGCTAATTAGCGCTTGCTGTTTTTGAAAATCATCATAGTTTATCTTTCTCCTTTAAAACATTTCTTATCCCTTCCTTCTTTTAACGTCTTCGACAGCACCTTCCCATCTTCATACATCTATTTCATTTAATATTTTAAACATTTTGCTTGTTATTATTGTCGATTTAACGACGGTTATTCATTTAACAAGCCATTGTATTTGAAAAGTCTTTTGGCATTCTTCGCCATCAGTTCGAATTTCAAATTTATTAACGAAGAATACGAGATCATTCACCAAATATTAATTAAGTACACTACAGAAATAAACTGTCACAAAAATGCAAGTCAAATCCTCTAGCAAATATTTAACAATAAAAAATGTCCACGGGGTAATAAAAAATAAATAAATAAAGAGGATACAACCGTGTCTGATCGAACGGTGGCTATCAGAAATATGATATGGCAGATGCAAACGAGGGGCGGCAGAAGAAGAGGGAATAGAAATGAAGTGGGGAAGAGAGAGAAGAAGACATGGTGTGATGAAGAAAGAGATTGAAATTAATAATTAAATAGTTATTAAATGATGGCAAAAATAAAGAGAACGATGGAATTTGAAGGGGAAAGATGGGATTAGCTTGAAGAAAGGGAGAACAGTATTTACAAGAAAAGATAAGTAGAAATACAAGAGTAATATTTACAAGAGAAACAGAAAAGTAAGGGTGAGGGTAATGCAACAGGGAGATAGTGGATTTCAAAAGTAAAATGTCAAAGAAAACGTAAAAATAAGAGGCAGATGAAGGAATTAATTAGTAGAAAAATTGCGGAAAAGAAAGGGTAGAAAATATGTTAGAACGATAGTAAAGTGAATAAGAAAGAGAAAATTATAATATACCTCGGCAATGAAGGTGAAGAATTTAATGAAGAAAATAATTAGTAAGAAATAAAAGAGAGTAAGAGCGAGTAAAAAGCAAAAAGAAAACGTACATTCAGGAAGAGGGTGAAGGATGAAAGGAGAAAAGATGGAGGACAACGTGAAAATAAAATCAAAAGAATTAATAAGAAATAAAAGAATATAACGATAAATAAAAAGAGAAAAAAAATTGTCCATCGACAAAGACGGTGAAGTAAGAAAGGTGAAGATGATGAAGGGGAAGCTGAAAATAGAATGAGGAGAAGAATTTGTAAGAAATAAAATAAATTGACTATGGTGGGGACGAGAGTAATAATACATTGCAAAAGAAGGTGAAGTATGAAATGTGTGGAAGAAAGAGGGAAAGCTGAAAATAAAATGAGGAGAAGAACTTGTAAGATTAAAAAAAAGAAAGTAACTATGTAAAAAAGAAAAAAGAAAACGTACATTGTGAAAGATGGAGAAAGATGTAAGAAGAAGAATGGTGGAAGATGAAAATAAAATCAGGAGAAAAACTAGAAAGAAATAAAAGAAAGTAAAGATAAATAAAAAGAAAAAAAGAATCGTACTTCGACAAAGAAGGTGAAAGAAGATGAAGAAAGAGTGGAATATAATAAGAAATAAGAAATAATAGAAAGTGACGATAGGTTAAAAGAAAACGTACAGTTTCAAAGAAGGTAAAGGGTGAAAGGAGAAGAAGACGAAGGAGAAGATAAAAATAGCATGAGGTGAAGAATTTGTAAGAATAAAAAAGAAAGTAACGATGCGGAAAAAGAAAAAAAGAAAGCGTACATTGTAAAAAGAGAAGGAAGTAAAGAAAAGAAGAAAGAGGTGAAGCTGAAAATAGAAGGAGGAGAAGAATTAGAAAGAAATAAAAGAAAGTAATGATGGGAAAAAAAGAAAACATACATAATCAAAGAAGGAAATGATGTAAAGAGAAGAATGAGAGGAAGCTTAAAAATAAAA
Source organism: Acanthosepion lycidas (assembly GCA_963932145.1). Taxonomy (NCBI): domain Eukaryota; kingdom Metazoa; phylum Mollusca; class Cephalopoda; order Sepiida; family Sepiidae; genus Acanthosepion; species Acanthosepion lycidas. The sequence continues at coordinate 11,615,783 of OZ010605.1, forward strand.
TCATAATTAGTAAAAAAATAAAAGATTGTAAAAATGGGAAAAAAGAAATAAAAGTAAATCTGGAAAGGAGATGAAAGATGAAATATGAAGAAAGAGGAGTAACTGAAAATAGAATCAAGAGAAGAATTTGTAAGAAATAAAAGAAAGTAACTGTGAGCAAAAATAAATAAATAAATCAACAAATAACATGAAGGATTAAATAAGAAGATAAAAGAGGAGAACCTGAAAATATATCCAGGGAAAAAAATTACCAAGATATAAAAGAAATGACGATAGGGAAAACAAAATTGTTATATATGAATAAAGAGGCGCTGCCTACACTTGAGTTTGAACATATATCGCCAGTTATCAAACACGGGCGATACCATTATTGAATTACGTAACCATAGAGGAAACGCCTATATAAGAAGTCACGTAACGTCCAACTGATCTGCCTTTCCTAGTCTATCATCTACTACTATTTGTATCGTCATTTCTATTCTACCCTTTATACTATACAGATCAGTATTTCTAGTCTATCCTCTATTATGACACGGACCACTATTCTCTACTCTATTCACTATACTATTTCTCTATTCGGATCACGATACGGATTACTATTCGAGTGAGTATTATCGAACAAGTACTGTTAGTGCGAGTGATATTTGAAGGCGTATGACACCAGTATTTTTCAACGGCGTTACTACTGCGATGTGAAAGTCACTACTAAAACGAGCATTACAAAATTGGCAAAGAGTATTCGTTGGCGTTTCAAAAGGGGTAACGAGTGTTCGTTGACATAAAAAAATTACAATGATCTAATGTCAAAGGAAATAAGGAGAAAGAGATGTACAAGTGAGAGAATTCTATAGTGAAAAGAAAAGATGAGAATACCGATAGGGTAAAAAGAAATGGCGAAGATCAATACTGGTAGGAGAAAAAGTAGAGATATCGTTTGAAAATTAAATTTAGAGATAATATATTAGAAATGAACGGAACTGCCTTACGAGGAAAGGAGAAAGGCAAATAGATGTGCAGTAAAAAGACTATAATGTGTAAACGTAAGATTTATGAAGTAGAAGACGGAGAAAGATAAAATAGCAGTTGAAGATATTGGAAAATTTTTTTTGCAAATTGAGGAAGCCAAATTGAGAAAATTAAAAGAAAAATATAAATTCATTTCATAAACGAATTTAGGAAAAACTGTCTGATAAGCTGCGAAAGATAAGTTAAATGAATTGATGAAAAGTTTGCGATTATGAAAGTCCTTTAAAATAAGAAAGATAGACCAAATAATTTAAGGAAACTACAATAAAAAAAAAAGAAATATTATGTTGATCCAGATACCGATGCTGATAAATTGAGAACAATAGAATTATAGGGAAAATACTGACGTTCGTAGACGGTGCATTAGATGATAAAATAGAGAGGAATGGTAGAAAGAAAGAAAAAAAATTAAACAAGGATAGAAATAATGAACGAATTGAACAAAGAAAGAAAGAAAATGAAAGAAAATAGAAAGAAACAAAAGGAACCAAAAAGTAAAATGAATATACAAAAAAAAAAAAAGAAAAAAAAAAGAATGAAACAAAAAAAATACAAAAGAAGAAAAAAATAAAACAAGTAGAAATGAAAAAAGCGAAAAGGTGAACGATTGAAAGAAAGGGGAAAGAAAGGACGAAAGAAAATAGAAGGAAAGGATGAAAGAAAATAAATATAAAGAAAGTAAGAAGAAAGGACGAAAGAAAATAGAAAGAAAGGGCAAAAGAAAATAGAAAGGACGAAAGAAAATAGAAGGAAAGGATGAAAGAAAATAAATATAAAGAAAGTAAGAAGAAAGGACGAAAGAAAATAGAAAGAAAGGGCAAAAGAAAATAGAAAGGACGAAAGAAAATAGAAGGAAAGGATGAAAGAAAATAAATATAAAGAAAGTAAGAAGAAAGGACGAAAGAAAATAGAAAGAAAGGGCAAAAGAAAATAGAAAGGACGAAAGAAAATAGAAGGAAAGGATGAAAGAAAATAAATATAAAGAAAGTAAGAAGAAAGGACGAAAGAAAATAGAAAGAAAAGGCAAGAGAAAATAGAAAGGACGAAAGAAAATAGAAGGAAAGGATGAAAGAAAATAAATATAAAGAAAGTAAGAAGAAAGGACGAAAGAAAATAGAAAGAAAGGGCAAAAGAAAATAGAAAGGACGAAAGAAAATAGAAGGAAAGGATGAAAGAAAATAAATATAAAGAAAGTAAGAAGAAAGGACGAAAGAAAATAGAAAGAAAAGGCAAGAGAAAATAGAAAGGACGAAAGAAAATAGAAGGAAAGGATGAAAGAAAATAAATATAAAGAAAGTAAGAAGAAAGGACGAAAGAAAATAGAAAGAAAAGGCAAGAGAAAATAGAAAGGACGAAAGAAAATAGAAGGAAAGGATGAAAGAAAATAAATATAAAGAAAGTAAGAAGAAAGGACGAAAGAAAATAGAAAGAAAGGGCAAAAGAAAATAGAAAGTACGAAAGAAAATAGAAGGAAAGGATGAAAGAAAATAAATATAAAGAAAGTAAGAAGAAAGGACGAAAGCAAATAGAAAGAAAAGGCAAGAGAAAATAGAAAGGACGAAAGAAAATAGAAGGAAAGGATGAAAGAAAATAAATATAAAGAAAGTAAGAAGAAAGGACGAAAGAAAATAGAAAGAAAAGGCAAGAGAAAATAGAAAGGACGAAAGAAAATAGAAGGAAAGGATGAAAGAAAATAAATATAAAGAAAGTAAGAAGAAAGGACGAAAGAAAATAGAAAGAAAGGGCAAAAGAAAATAGAAAGGACGAAAGAAAATAGAAGGAAAGGATGAAAGAAAATAAATAGAAAGAAAGTAAGAAGAAAGGACGAAAGAAAATAGAAAGAAAAGGCAAGAGAAAATAGAAAGGACGAAAGAAAATAGAAGGAAAGGATGAAAGAAAATAAATATAAAGAAAGTAAGAAGAAAGGACGAAAGAAAATAGAAAGAAAAGGCAAGAGAAAATAGAAAGGACGAAAGAAAATAGAAGGAAAGGATGAAAGAAAATAAATATAAAGAAAGTAAGAAGAAAGGACGAAAGAAAATAGAAAGAAAGGGCAAAAGAAAATAGAAAGGACGAAAGAAAATAGAAGGAAAGGATGAAAGAAAATAAATAGAAAGAAAGTAAGAAGAAAGGACGAAAGAAAATAGAAAGAAAGGGCAAAAGAAAATAGAAAGGACGAAAGAAAATAGAAGGAAAGGATGAAAGAAAATAAATAGAAAGAAAGTAAGAAGAAAGGACGAAAGAAAATAGAAAGAAAGGGCAAAAGAAAATAGAAAGGACGAAAGAAAATAGAAGGAAAGGATGAAAGAAAATAAATAGGAAGAAAGTAAGAAGAAAGGACGAAAGAAAATAGAAAGAAAAGGCAAGAGAAAATAGAAAGGACGAAAGAAAATAGAAGGAAAGGATGAAAGAAAATAAATATAAAGAAAGTAAGAAGAAAGGACGAAAGAAAATAGAAAGAAAGGGCAAAAGAAAATAGAAAGGACGAAAGACAATAGAAGGAAAGGATGAAAGAAAATAAATAGGAAGAAAGTAACAGGAAAGAACGAAAGAAAGGGGAAAGAAAGGGCAAAAGAAAATAGAAAGGACGAAAGAAAATTGAAAATAGAAAGAAACGACGAAAGAAGATACAAAATAATGTATGCAAAAAGAAAGAAACACAGAATTTAATAAACAGAGAATGAAGTGAATGGAGAAAGGAAGAAAAGGCGAATGAAGTAAAGAATAAAAATAACGAAAGAAAATAAAAAGAGAGAAAAGGAGAAAAAAATGAATGAAGGATGATGAAGAAAATGGTAGAAATTAATTCTGAAAGAAAAGATGCAAACGCAGAAGAGTGAGAACAGAAAAATTAGAGAAAGAAGTAAAAGTATGGTAGGATGCATATGAAAACCATCGGAAAGTTTGTTTTTAAAAATTGAAGGCAAGGAAAGAAAAAGAAAGTTAAAAATAACAGTGAAAGAATTAAATATAAAAGAAAAAAGAACAGAAGATAAAAAACAACTCAAAAAAGAAAGAAAATAGAAAGAGAGAATGAATGAGCCAAAGAAATAAAAAACGACAGAAAAGGAAATATACTTGAATAGAAGAAGAAGAAGAAAAAGAAAAAGAAGAGGAGAAGAAGAAGGAGAAGGAGAAGGAGGAGGAGGACAAGTAGGAGGAAAACTAGGAGGAGGAAGAAGAGAATGCGTTCGACGGGAGATGATGTAAAAAGGAATAAATGTTAAAGATGAAATTAAGTAATAAAGAAAATAATGAAAGATGGGTTATGTAAAAGGAACGATGAAAAAGTTTCGAAAGAAAGTCGAAAAGGATTAAAGAGAAAGGAAGTAAATGAAAAGACATATGAGGGAGAAAGAATTATAGAGAGAAAATAGACAAAATAAAATAAAGAATTCGAAGAAGGAAAAGAGAGAGAAGAAAAAGAAAAGAAAAAATAAGAAGGTGGAGAAAAGGTGTAAATGAATATCGAATTAAACTCAAGAAGTAACGATAATATTGATGATAAACGTGCCTTCTTGTGCAAATATTTATTTAATGTTCTCCAAGGAACACAAAGCATTCCAACCTTTTCTTCATATTTCTCTATTTTTATTAACTTTATTTTATCATTTAATTAATGATACACAACATTTTTTTTTCTGTATTGGAGACGCGTTGTGTCTGCATATTTGATTGTTAGATTTCTTTCTTTACGAACATTCTTTGTCCAATTTCCACCAATTTGTCATTTATTTTTACCCTTAGCGAACATCACTGCTTATCAAACATGGCCCTACCTTGATGCCGGGTTATAATTATCTAAAATAACAGACAAGCGAAGAGAAAAACGCAAAAATGGCCTAAGTCCCTGACGACATCGTATCTACATTAAGGGCCTTCGAGAAGCCATTTTCGATTTCTTTTCTATTCTTTTCTCTTTTCAATAGAGGGAGGCAAAATTTCGAATACGTGGCGATTTAATTGTGTTCGCTTTGTTCATAGTTTTGTCGTTCTCTGCCATAGACGGTGATAATTTTACAGTGCGCATATATGCCCGCAAAGTTGTCCATGTTTGCTATTGTCGCAGTAAATGGAAAATTTATTCATATTTTTTTTTTCAATTGTGAATAGTTAATTACCAGTTGGATGCTTCAACAGCAAGACATTGTGATTATTTCTCCAACAATAGCTTATGTTTCATATCATGCAAGAATTTGTACAGAACTTTGTAAGAGGAGAAGGAGAAAGAGCAAGATGGCTGTGCAGTTGTAGGTCGCTGTTCGTAGTTAGAATATTAGAAATCTGAGCAATTCGGATTTGTAGGTAGATTACTCATGAATCAATAAGTATTCCTTTCTTTTGAATTCAATATGCAGATAGATAGATAGATAGATAGATAGATAGATAGATAGATAGATAGATGGTGGTGGAGTGAAAGAGAGATAAAGATTATGAGAGAATGATGTAATTTTATAGACAAAGAAATGGAAGTAGAGAGATATGAAGGGATTAATTAACAGACACACAGACACACACAAACAAACACACACATACACACATATATATATATAAATATAGAGAGAGAGGGAGAGAGAAACAGAGAGGGAGAGAGATAACAAAGATGCCTTTGAGAATTATGAATATCTCTCTCTCTCTCTCTCTCTTTCAATATATATATATATATATATATATATATATATATATATATATATATATATATAATGGAAGAAAAATGGACTCTTCCGTCGGTTTCAACGTATGAGGATCTGCCAGCTTATTGATTCAGTTTTGAAATTTTGTGCTATAATCTAAATTTGCATTTAACACCCGCTAGTGATTAACAAAGGTGTCCACATATGAAGAAAGTGTGAGGATTGTGAGATGAGATCAATGTTACATTGGCTGACCTTTTAGATCTTGCTCTCGCTTCTTGAAGATGATTCAGACAAGCAGATTGACAGGATACCCAAGTTTCTAATGTACAGCTGGTTAGATCAGGGCTACAGGAATGTAAGACGCCCATATATATATATATATATATATATATATATATACACACATTTCAGGATAGATAGCTATAAAATGATAGATAGATAGATAGATAGATAGATGCGAACAGGCCCCGAGAGACAACTATCTATTTTTCTGAGATGAGGTATCTTAATTATTTACATTATTTATATTCTTCGGGTTGTTGTCCTCACTTTTGTTGCTATTTTCATGACGTTACGGCCATTGTACGCTCCGGCCTTTTTCGAAAATTTCGAAATTAGCCCTTTATTCGATCCACTGGGATAGATTGCTGTAGTTACACTTACCATGCCTCTTCCGGTATTCTCTGTTATCTACCTTTAATTTTTCAAGTTTTTCTTCACCACTGCAATAGCTAAGGGAGGGAACTCACAATTATTTGTGTCAAATCACTGGATCCAACCAACGCTTTTGTCTCAAGGATATATGGCCCAGTGGATATAATGTTTATTTCTTGCTAATCCTTACAATTATTCGCGTCAATTTATAATAGTTTTCTTCCTGATTTAAAAAGCTTTACTATCTATCTATCCGTCTATCTATTGCTCGCTTGCTGTTTCTCTTACTCTCTTATATATATATATATATATATATATATATATATATATATATATATATATATGAATACACGACGGCATAGTCGAGTGTACGACGTCACATAAATGCATTATGAATTTACGACCTGAGTTATTGTCGCATAGTGAAAACAACAGACTGGGGGACAATAAACATAATTTTAGAAACCATGGCATTGAGAAAAAATATAATAACAATCAAAATCCAAATAGGACTCTGCAATGTTATCGATCCTGACCTGGCACCTCGTCTTCAATCACTTACCCACAGCCTAAACGTAACTACAAATATTTTCCTGGTGATTTTTCTGGTCATCTTTTATTTTTGGTAACTCAACATTGTGAATTTAAAGGCAGGACTAAATTGGCAGCTATATCTCATCAATTGACTCTTTCCCAATTGTAAATTAGCTTCTAATCGTTGAGTCTGTGGAATTAGCTTTTTGGTTTCTTGCTGTCCTTTGAAGTAACCTCTGACTAAATATAAATGCAATCGTCATCTTTTGTCTCTATGAATCCTCTGCTTTTTATTTCCCTTTCTATTTACTAACAGTTTCTCAACTCCCTTCATTCATCCCTTCATCTTTAGTAAACCCTTCTGTCATAGTAACTTTATCGACATGCTGGAAGGGAAATGATTAAAATAAATCAAAAGGGTCTGTGCAGCATGAAGCGTTTAACAATTTGAATATTTATTTAAGAAAAAGAGAAGCAGGGATGAAGCAATAATATTTTGGAGACTTGTTATCATTTGATCACAAGTCAAAGACTCTGACTCGAAGACAACATATTAACCGTTTCAGCATTGACCACCGTTTTATGGGTGGTAGAGAAAAATGACGTAATGTCCAGCCACCGGTTGAACGATGGGTTAAGACTTATAACTCTTTTTATATCTACCGTAAAACATTGCATGCCAAATATTTGCGAATTTTGATTCAGGAGCTAAGGCAAATGTTTTAAAATTGTTCAGGAACGCGGAGCTCAAAGCATAAAGTTAAGAAGTTATATAACTACTTCGCGTATTTTTCTGACAAAAAAGGAAGCGTATGATGATTTTCTAAACACAGCTTAGATGTGGCAGATGGCCGAAAGTGTGGGGCGCCCAGTGAACGATCTCACTATTCAGTTGAAACTGATTTAGCGAGGCAAACTTGCAAACCAGTGCCCGGCATTGGGTGCCCAAATAATTTTCTACGCATAGCTTAGATGTAAAACAAGGCCGAAATTGTGGAGTACACAGTAAGGATCGAACACGCTACTCAGTCGTAACTGACCTAACGAGGCAATCTTGCTAAACATTGTAGGAGTCCCCAAAGAAAATGTACATCTGAACGGTAAAAAGGGAAATGATACACAAACAAAGATACACTGTTGTGGAGGGGGCATGATCTCCTGAAAGTATACATGACAGAATTAGTAAGACTATGTGGATCCCCAAATAACAAATGCCATTATAGCAAAACATGGTGAAGCAAAACTTACACCAAGAAACGAATTACAACGAATCGTTAAGAGCTACGACCAGTCCACGTCATGAAAGAACAGGCCTCACAAGTGGAGAAATATGATAGAGGTGTTGAAAAGAGTTATCAACCTACTAAAATCTGACTGATGTTCAGACTATATACATACCTCTGTTCTACCGGCCCAGAGCTTAATATTTATGCCTCATCACGTCATGTACCGTAAGCTGACTCAGCCTCGTTCCATTCGTATTACATTGGGAACTGGGAAATTACAATCAGACCTCTTCTCCCCCAGAACTGTTAATTTAGGAAACACACTCCCGAGAGGTTGCTTCCTAAATAACTGAAATATAAACATCTTTAAGGTTATTGTAACGCGTTTTCTATCTTACATCATCGCATATGCACTTCTTTTTTAATTTAAACACTTGCACCAACCACGTTCAATAAAGCCCTCTTTTGAGCTGCCCCTGGGCATTTTAGTGGGTGTAAAACAGTATAAAAAAGAATGACCTAGAATCGTAATTTATATTTATAATTATCCTATTTCTATAAAAAAAATGATCAAACATTTTAAATTATCCTAATGGTTGAACCAAGAACATTCCAGACTATGAGGCTAGGTGTCGAGATTACTTAAATTGCAGCAAGATAATTCGAAGATTTAATATAGTTGTTTGTGATGTTATAGCAAGACTTAATTACTTTGCTTGGGGGGATTTTTTTTCTATTTCGTTTGTTATTTTTCCTTTCACTTTGGTCGGGTCAAAACGTCAGACAGTCAAATGTATCAAGTCAATGTAAACACTTAAGAGGCAATTGTAATCCACCAGAGGCCGATATTATAAAATTCACTCTGTTGCAGGAGCAGAAGTAAAGTGGAAAATAATAAGTCACTGCGCAAAGATTACAATTTATTTGTGCAGACGAACTAGATTCAAAGAAAGACAGAAGGAATAAACAAAGGCTAGGAAGGATAAGGAAAAAGCGAGGCAAGAAGGAAAGAGGGGACGTAATGTGAATGAAAGGAAAATCGACGCAAAATGAAGGATGAAGAGCTGGGTTGGATACAGAAAACGGGATGGAGGAATAGAGGAATGAAGAGAAAAAAACGGAAGGAAGGAAAGAAGTAAAGGAAGGTATAGAACGAAATGAAGAAATATCAGAAGGAGGACGGAAAATTGAAATAATATGAATTAAGTAAAAACGACAAAGTAAGGAAAGATGTTGATTGATTGATTTTTTTTTAAAAGGCATACAAACACATTGTGGGTCATTTAATGCCGAAATTTGATTTTCTTGGGAATTTGAAGTCGTAGAAATATATATGTTATTTTGCTCTCACAGTTGAATAAATGATAAATACCACTCAGATTGTGTGCATATACAAGTGGATATGATTAATGGCGGTGATATGTGTGGTTCATGTTCTAGTTTGTCATTGGTTATTTATATTTTGGAGTAAAGTTTGATTTAAGAAATTTTAATTTATTATATAGATTAATGTTATGAAAAAAAATTCATTCATGTTGGTTCTTTGATTAGTTGTTTAATTTTGTTTAGCGCCATATGAACCTCTGTGTGTTATTTAATACCGAAATGAAAATGATTTGAACACACGTTTATGGCTTCAACTAAATATTAGGTTGGTGCAAAAAAATTTCGTTTTCTAACATATGTTACTATGTGAGAAAACAAAATTATTTTTGAACCAACCTAATATATTTTGAATGCAATTGCATACGTTCTAGTGATAAAATATATTGTTGGTAACTTTGCTTTAAAATGTATTGTTGGTCAATTTATTATATATATTGTTGGTCCATTTTTATATAAAAATGCATTGCGGGTAATTTTCTATAAAAATATATCTTTACACTTTCATATTTGGCGGGGTTAATTGTTGACTATAGCTGGGTGTCTAACAGTTGTAACCATTCTGAGGCAAGGTAGGCCAGGGAACAAAAGCACATTAATAGGTCGTTCCACGCTCTGCAAAACCTCTAATCTCAAGATCAGAGGTCTTGCTGCTGGATACACTTTATCGTCATACGCAGGACTAAGGAAGAGAAGACAGAAACGTTAAAAGTAAATAAGGAATAAAAAGATGAATGTTAAAGGAAACAACAAAAGGAAGAAAACGAGAAGAGAATAATGAGGAATTAGGTTCGGTTTTGTTCAGTTCGGTTTGGTGTGGTTTGCTTTGGTTATTTTTGTTTAGAGTCATATCAAACCCTATAGGATATTTAATGCCGAAATCTAAATATTCTGTACGCAATTTTATATATTCAACTATTGATATTTTTTCCATAACTCTCTACTTTCATCGGAAACGTATCTTTGATAATTATATGCTTTGTAGATGGTCGTTGTTAGTGCTATGTATTGGAATAGACATATAGGATATTATGTTGAAGGTTTGGGTATTTTCAAATAATTTTCTGTTGTTTTCCTTGTAGTAGTCATGCGTTATAGAGGCTAAGAGAGTATATTCTTTTAAAATATGTTTCACCATGAGTGCAGCTGGACATACAGATGCTGATAGATTTCGTTCTTAAACAATTGCAAAGAGTAATATAAATAGAATGGAAAATAGAAATAAAAAAAAGAAAAAAAGGATTGAATACTGCTGTCATATCTGGTCTGATTCTTCTGCTCTACATCTTGAGATATTTGAAAAAATCCAACGAAAGATCTGTAATATAATCGATCCTGATCAGGCATCTTAAGATATTTTCACGGCAACTGCTTTGATAAGGTCTTTTATCTGGTGTCCCAACGCCATCAATTTAAGTGTGCTACTAGATTAATAACTAGGTCCTATCGATTTACCATTGAAATGGCTAAATGCAACCGAAGCTTCTATTCAAAAAAATTGTTTTCGCTCTTGCCACCTGTGGAATTCCCTTCCTTTTTCTCGGTTCCCTGATAAGGACACTCTTCAAATATTTGAAATGCAATGTTAATCGACATCTTCTGTCTTCATGAATCCCGTTCAATTTTTCTCCTTTCCTCAATCTTATCTATCCCCAAGATTATGTCATCTTCGTCTTGTTTTGGGTGAAATGCTTTAAGAAAATGAAAGAAAGAGGAAAGCAAGGAAAGGAACAATGTAAAATGTAACGATGGAAATGAAGAATGGGTGGATGCAACCGTGAAGGATCGAATGAATGAAGGAAGGAAGGAAGGAAGGAAGAAATGACGGAAGGAAGGAAGGAAGGAAGGAAAGAAAGAAGGAAGGAAGGAAGGAAGGGAAGAAAGAAGGAAGGATGGATGGAAGGAAAGGAGGAAGGAAGGAAGGAAAAAGGAAGGAAAGAAAGAAGGAAGGATGGAAGGAAAAGAAGGAAGGAAGGATGGAAGGAAAGGAAGGAAGGAAGGATGGAAGAAAAGGAAGAAAGAAAAGCAAGGAAGGAAGAAAAGCAAGGAAGGAAGGAAGGAAGGAAGGAAGGAAGGAAGATCATTTACTCACTTTCTTTCAATAGTCATTGAAATACATAACAATGTTTTAAAACAAAATATTAACCTGAGAATCATGTTCTTATATAATCTCGCCAGACTTACACATGGGTATCAATTATTGCATCGAACTCATTCAGAAATGACTAAATTATCAGTTATAATCCGCCAGTTTGTCAGATTAATGATTAAAAATGGCTTCAATGGAATGATTCCTCCAGGTCTGTAGAATTACAAACAAGGAACTTTACCAAATAACTAAAATCTTTATCATTTGAAAACTTCCGGCAGTAGCAATTAAAATGAATAGAACATTTAATTGTAATTAAAAATATATGATATAATATATATATATATATATATATATTGAATTTTTCTCACTTTATTAAAGAAAAGCTAGGAAATAAGTTGACGTGAAAATCTATTCCCGGAGGAGAAAAAAAAATCTGTTTTAAATATATATAGCATTTAAGCTGCAGTAAAACTCTTCAGTCAATGTTGAATATTCCTCGATTATTTCTGAATGGATTTGATGCTATTTAGGACATAGAATAATGAAATTATATTAAACACGAGTGTTACTTTGTAATGGAAATATTACCCGCATCCTTATTAGACAACATCAGTGTTTAGTGACCGAGCAGTCGGTGTGACTTTTGATTGACATTTCAATAATCTTTCTCTTAAAACAATTTTTAGGAAAATAGGTTTCTCAAGTCCTGTAACTGATATCTAATGAAAAAAGAAAAAGATTGATTTGTTTTTTTGTAATGCTTGTAGGTTATTTAAAGTTGAAATTTGTTTCTGGATTGTAAGAATAATACATTTTTGCAAATGAATATTGCATTAACTTAAATAATTAACTTTAATTAAAAACCGATTTTTCCAGATACATGTCATACCATTTTATCACACAGTTTGGGAGGAAATATATTTATTCCATTCCCAAGTCTATTTTAGCGGAATTAACTCAACTAGAGTTTCTCTTTCCGAACTGCTACTCGTTACACTCCCCCTCAGTGCATCATCAAAAGAAGAGAGAATGTTTATTTTAAAGAAAATCAAAGCTATCAGAAAAAAGGCCCAAAGTGGAGTGAATATAACGATTGAAAAAATGAAGAAAAATGAATTCAAAAATCCTTCTCAAAAGAATGACAGTAAAAATAGAATGATCTTAGCAAATATTGAATATAGCGATTAAAAAAAATGAAGAAGAATTAATAAAAAATAATTCTTCTCTGAGGAATGAGATGGAAAAAAATGGAATGATCTTAGCAAATGTTGAATATAGCGATTGAAAAATTGAAGAAGAATGAATAAAAAATAATTCTTCTCTGAGGAATGAGATGGAAAAAATGTAATGATCTTAGCAAATATTGAATATAGCGATTGAAAAAATGAAGAAGAATTAATAAAAAATAATTCTTCTCTGGAGAATGAGATAGAAAAAATGGAATGATCTTAGCAAATGTTGAATATAGCGATTGAAAAAATGAAGAAGAATGAATAAAAAATAATTCTTCTCTGAGGAATGAGATGGAAAAAATGTAATGATCTTAGCAAATGTTGAATATGTCGATTGAAAAAAAATGAAGAAGAATGAATACAAAAATAATTCTTCTAAAAAGAATGAAAAGTAAAAATGTTCTTGGCAAATAATGATTTTCTAAGCGTTTTTTAGATGTGGCACAAGGCCGAATGTATGGGCACTCTGAGGATCGAATTCAGTCGTAGTTGTTATATCGAGACAAGTTTGCTATTATACGACGAGAAGATACCCCAAACTGGTTTCAAAGCATACCTTAAAAGTGGCACAAGGCCGAAATTGTGGGGTACTGAAAGAGGATCGAAGTCATAATTGATTTAGCGAAGCAAGCTTAAGTAACAACAATTACACTACGTCGAAGTGCCCAAATGATCAAAAAATAATTGAAAATGGAAAAAATATGTAAACTATGATCCAGAATCTCTCAGTCTTTACGCTAACCCAGAAAGAATGACAAAAAAGAGAAAAGAAAGAAAAACGATGGAAAAAACCGAAATCCCTTATATCGTAAATAACTCATTATAAATATCACATAAACAAGTCCCAAATGACGCTGAGGAGGTAATTCTCCTTCCTGCTTCCTGCTGTGCAGCGTACCTACATCCGCTTATCATTACTTCCGGTCACGAATCTCCGTTTCCATTTACTACTGGGCCATCTCCTGGAACAGAGATATCTCTAGCGTAGATTCGACAATTTTCCTTTCAACTATGCGTTATTTATAGAATCTAGTGATTATATGTTGATGTCACCAAGGCCACAAGAACTGAAACGGGCATGTTTAGGAATGCGGCTTGTATTGATTTCGACTTCATAGCACCGATATATTCGTACCACATGAGTATCGCAGATTTTAAAACTACCATTTCAGAAATATCAGTATTTACTCGTATGGAGTGAAGAAAATTTAGCCTTTCGCTTGTTAGAAGCTGCTTCTAGTGACCATTTTTATAATGGTGGCGTAGTGTGGCATCACATCCTATGTGCTCGATTGGTTACTATTAATTTTCAATTAGGTTAAGATAGTATTCCAAAATTCAGTATACTAGAAGTTTTTAAATACGCTGACTCGAGTTGAAATCCTCGCAGTATTCATTATTGGTTAAGTACCCAATAACATTTTTTGTCGAAATTTACAAGCTACGTTTCCTTTAACTTCGCAAACCAATCGATGAAATTTGAAGAAGCTGACTTTTTGGAAAAATACATTGGCAAAAAACCATAGATTGTGGTTTAATAATTTCTTCAATCTAATTTTATTTTATAGGAATTCATAGTAAAAAAAAAAAATTTTTAAGAAAATGTATTTTTTTTTCTTTTTCCTAACAATATTGCATTTTCATTAAATAGGGATTTTCTATTTTAATAATTAAATATATATATTTTTTAAATAGTGGGAGTATCTTATATGTTAAATAATAAAACTTAATTTTTTTCAAAAAAAAAATGATGAAAATTTATTGGTCTAAAATAACCACCCTAGTAAAGCCAACTGTACTTTCTACCCACTTACCTGTTAGCACTTCTCCCCCAAATTTGATATCTATCGGTCAATGTATGGCTAATTTAGAGGTTCTGGCGGACTTTTTACAGGATATATAAGATTCTATGACTTCCTTTAGCCCGCCCATGTGTCACACACGCTATGTTACGGCGTTGGGAATGTGACTAAAACCGAGATAACAGGTCAGGACCGATAATGTGGCAGATTCTTCTTTGAATGTTTGTCAATTCAGAAGCGCTAGATTACACGTGACAGCATTATTCGATGTCGTTTCTACAAATATTTTCATGGCAACTGTTCTGGCAAGCTGTTATCTCTGGTGGCCTGACTCCGAGAGTTTAAGTGTGTTACTAGATTTACCTTAAAGTCCCAACCGTTTTAATGTTGAATTAGTTAAATGTAACCGCCACTTCTACTTCAAGAGTTTCTTTTCTTGGACTTGCCGCCTGTGAAACACTCTTTCATTTCCTTGCTTTCCTGATAACTACAATCTTCAAAAATTTAAATACAACGTCGATCTCCGTTCTCTATATTCATAAAAACAGTTCAGCTTTATCCTTGCCTTGGTCCGCTTTATACCAAGTATATTCCCACATTTTCACTCTTTGTGACCCCCGGCGTACCAGTTGCATTTTCGCCTTGCTTAGGGTGACATTATTAAAAAAATATCTATGCCCGTTCATATTTATCTATTTATCTATCGCTGTCTTTTCATATCTATCCATTCATATTTCTCTGTTCATATCTATCTAATCCTTCATATCTCTCTGTCTGTTCATATCTATCTATCTATCTATCTATCTATCTATCTATCTCAATCTGTTTATTGATCTATTCTTTTATCTGTCTAGGGATATCTATCTATATCAGCTTGCTCATATCTATCTATATATCTATCTCTATATATATCTATCACAATGTGTTTATCTATTTAACACTATTTATCCATCTATCTATTTAAGATAATATCTATGTTTCTGTCTCTATTTCGGTCTAAATCTATTAATATCTATCTATCTATCTGTCTATCTACAGGATACGATGGCGAAATTGTCGCCATATTATATTTTTAGTCTTGCAAATGGTAGACTTGCTAATGTCCAATATTTTGTCGCTAAATCACAAATAATGAATTCTATATATAAAATTATGTGACTTTCGTTTGTCGTCCTTGTGTCACACACACACACACACTATGTTACGGCGGTGGGGATGTGACTGACAACGAGATACCAGGTAAGGACCGTTAATGTTACCGATTCTTTTTTCGAAATGTGTCAATTCAGAAGCGCTAGATTACATGAAGCATTATTCGATGCTCGAACGAATGGTACACCACGACATAGTGAGCCGGTATCATTACCATTTGATCCTTCCAATTATGAGACGGATATGATGCAGTGAGTTGCTTTCTAAGAGGTTTATCATCAGGCATGCAAAAAAGGATAAAAGGTTTTTTGATTATCATCAATAGAGAAGTATTTCGTTTTAAAATCGTTTAAATGCCCAAGTTCGAACCATATTGCAGGTCAGTTTCAAGCGCTCGCATGATGTGAGCAATTCATCATCATCATAATCAAGCGCATTTAAATTAAGCCAACATAGCAGTTTTCTTCTTCTTCTTCTTTTTTTTTTTTTTTTTTACATCGCCAGCCGAATCATTTGTCTAAACGATTACATTCGTGGAAGAATTCAGCCTATTTAGATTATGGCATCATTGAAAAGCGCAAAAGGGGGACCTTAAGAATAATTGAAAGAGACTTGTTGTCACATGATCTGTACGAAAAAGAAACCTGATGCTACTAGCGAGAGGATAAATATAGTATTTCTGTTTTCTATTCATCATTTCTGACCATGTTCTATTCCCAATGACTTTATTTTTACATTTAAAACCTTGTTCACTGGCAAAATCCTCGACACCATGAAAGCCGCATCAACTTGAAATATCATGACATATTTATCATAATCAAAATTTCGCAGGATATTTTCGATATGGTTCGATACACTGTTGAAAAGAAACTGTTTTCTAGATCATGGTTAAAAATGGCGACTATAGTAGGCAGCTATATTTAACAGTATTCACAACGGCGCTGAATATTTACTAATGAATATTTGTTAAAGAGGATCTTTATACAGCAGTTTCTTTTTCTATCCTTTTCTTAGACAGGCACAAAACGTTCGTGCGTTTCTGTAGTAAATACAAAAACATTTTTTGAGTGTAAATAATTAAAAAGAAAAGAACATTTTGAATAATATAACCTGAATATAAAATCTAGCATATTCTATTTGCTTATTTTATCTGCAGTGAGTCATGAAAATGTAAAATAAAAATGAATAATAGTAATTTATTGTATAAAAATTTCGTTCAGTCTTTTCAGTAAAATATATATATATATATATATATATATATATATATATATATATATATATATATTGTTAATTTTCAACAGTAACTATATTATCTCCTTCGTTCATACATCTCTGCCATACTGAGGCTTAACGTCATATCACATTCAAACACAGGATCACTGAAGTTAAGGAACGTCGTGCCAAGTCAGTATCTGTATGGGTGAATTATTCGGAATAACAAGTGCTTTAAGCATGCAAGGATGTTTGGGTAATGGCTAACAGTTCGGGATTACTCGTAGAGCCGAGTTCGAATTCCTGTCGTGTTCGCTTTTTCTTACGCTCCGATATATTAGGGAACGGTACATATCCCCTCTTCACCCCTCAGCATTGGGTTAATTAGTAGAATTTGTACGAGTAAAAAATCATATCGGCATGTATAATATATCTGTTAACATTTCATTTCTTCAGGTTTACATAACCAATTAAATTATGTGTTATTATTTTCCAATTCCCACGACTGCAACAGCTAGTATAGTATATCAGTTTTTCCATTCTTCACTTGTGCATCAACAAGTATATATATATATATATATATATATATATATATATATATATATATATATATATATGTGTGTGTGTGTGTGTTAACTTTACATTCTTCACGACTACATCAGCATATATAATATATCTGCTTACTTTTCATTCTTTACGACTACATCTCCATGTATAATATATCTGCTAACTTTTCATTGTCTACAACTACATCAGCAAGTATAAAATATCGGATGGCTTTTTATTTTGCCCAAGTACATCAACATCTATAATATATCATTTTACTTTACATTCTTCACGATTACATGATCAGGTATAATGCGTCTGCTTACATTTAATTCTGCACGAATACATCGGCATGTATAATATATCTGGTTCCTTTTCATTTCTTCAGATTTACATTACCAAGTAAATTATATGTTATTAATTTCTAATTTGCACGACTGCAACAGCCAGTATAGCATATCAGCTTACTTTCCATTCTTCAAGACTACATAAGCAAGTATAATATATCTGCTTACTTTTCATTCTTTGCGAATACATAAGTATGTAGTTACTTTTCAATCTTCTCCACTATATCAGCAAATATAATATGTCAGCTTATTTTTCATTCTTCACTACTAGATGAGCGACTCCTAAATATCTGCCTACTTTTCTTTCTTACGATTACATCAGCAGGTATAATATATCTAGATACCTACACCAGCCAGTATAATATATCTAGATACCTACACCAGCCAGTATAATATATCTAGATACCTACATCAGCGAGTATAATATATCTGAATACTTTCTATTTTTATGACTACATGAGCAAGTATAATATGTCTGCATACTTTTTTATTCTTTCTACCTACATAAACAAGTATAATATATCTACTATCCTGTCTTCCTTTGTGACGACATCAGAAATTATATTATATCTGCTAACTTTTCATTCTTCACGAGTACATCAGCTAATATATCTGCTTACTTTACATTCTTTACAAGTGTATTATCAAATACATCTGCTTACTTTTTAGTCTTGACGAATACATTAGCAAGAACAATATATCTATTTGCAAAATCCTTAATACATGCCTTAACGATAAACGACGAATATTATCGATTCGGAAACAAATACGTTTTTATAGACTCAAACATTAAGACCCAATAAATAACCATCCACTTACAAATAAATGCTTATAGACTCATATATTAACGCTTGGGTGTGTCTTCCAGCTGGTGTCCAATGGAACTCTTAACATTCTTGTCTATGTTCCCTCAAATGAACGAGAGGGATCGGTGGAGTAATAGATAGCAACTCGGATTGAGGTATCGGAGAGCCGAGTTCGAATTCTAGTTCTAGTCGAATCTATTACATTCACTAATACCCTTGATATTAATCCTCTTCTTCTCTCCCAGCTATGGGTAAATAGCAGAACAAATATCGTCTTCATGAAAATATTAAGTAAATTATTATTTATATATTAATATGCCTTCTCCTACAGAAAGAAATGGCAACCTACTTCAGGAAAAATCTGCTTCGTCAGTCATGTATCGAAAGATAGATGATCGCCTAAGCGCGTATCGCCCATGGCACGTAACTGACTATATGATTGTCATCGAATTTGTTCTGATATACTGTCGAGCATTTCTACTTTGCCAGCAATATTACGCTTGATGAATATCCTATACTAAATTATTCTTATTGCCTTTATAATAAAGTAGATGCGTATTTACTTACCAATTATCGGAGATTGTTTATTTTACTATGAGTCACATATCGACTTCTTGAATATATTAAGTAAATTATTATTTTAAATATTAATATGGCTTCTTTGACAGTCTATAATCAATATAATTCTCTACTACTTACTATAAAGTAGAAGGAAAGTAAGCCTCGGGGGAAACAGTGATATAGACTGTTCTTTACTGTCGAGTTTTCTGCCTTGAGCAAAGAGGAACCCGGACGAGGCTTTGCCGAAGGGCAAAGTTTCGTCCTAGGAAGTACACAGTCCCTGAACCCGTTTATGTGGCTTCTAAGGGAATATTTTTTGCCGAGCCTACGAGCTCGGTGTACTCACAACAAACCGCCTTGTGCCATATACACCCTCGTGGGGTCTGTTAAATATTATCAGTGATATAGACTGTGCTTTACTGTCGAACGCTCTGCCTTGAGCAGAGAGAACCCACGGTAAACTCGGCCTTGTGCCATATACATCAATCGTGGAGGGGACAATTAAATATTAACAGTGATATAGACTGTTCTCCCGAGGCTGTGACTGTTCGCAGCTCTTGCCGAACTCTCTGCCTTGGGCAGGGAGGAACACGAACCAGGCTGTGCTGAAAGGAAGTGTCTCGTTCGCGGAGGTAGACAGACCCGAACTCGAATATGCGGGTTCTACGAGGGTTTTTTGGCTGAGTCTACGCGCTCGAATGACCCACGTTAAACTCGGTCTTGTGCCACATATACCCACATGTGTGTGTGGGGGGGTGCTGAATATAAAAGTGATATAAACTGAACGCTGGTCATTCGACACACACTCCCAAGTCATGTAACACATTTCTGTTGTATTTACTGTTCAATACATTATTTACCTGCAATTTCTTGTTTTGTTATTTCTTAAACATTACTTGGTCACAAGAATCGCCTAAGCCTGTGTCACGCATGGCAGATAACTGACTGATAAAAACCTTCAATAATTGTCTATCATAGAATTATAGTCAATAGAAGGCATTAAAACTCAAGTGGCGAGCTAGAAATTGGCGACTTTACCATAAAGCATATAGAGATATATAAATCTCTGGAAGTGTTATAATATACTGCCGAATATCCGACGCATGTGTCCGAGGGCGTATTAGAATAGAAGAAAAAAAAGGAGAATGTCAAACAAAGGCAAATGTGCTCAACTATTAGGTAATGTCGATCCCTTTATGTGGCAGTGAATGTGGGACAATTTCTCGACAGAGGAAGAGGTAAGTTCAGTCAAAAGAGATGTGGTTTTTAGAGAAGCATACTGAGAATATCATGGACGAAACATGTGAGGAAATAAGAATTTTTGTTTTTGAAAAAAGAAACGAAAAAAATATCGTTGTTTTGAGTCAGAAATACGTAAGTGAAGATTCTAAGATATAATGTGTAAAAGGGTCGTGGAGAATTTGACGTGGATAAAACATTAAAGGCAAAAGGGGCAATGAAAAAAAAAAGCATGTGACCTAGCTAATGAGTCAATATAAATGGATGACACTTCCACTGATCTTTTTTTCTTTTTTTAAAGAAACTAAGATCACACAATTTTAATAAAGATCTTTGTAATGGGAGCTGTACTTGTGAGTAAAATTATCTGTATTTTTTATTTTTTATTTTTTAATGTATGGCCAACAAGGAATCCCTTCAATGAGTCTATCGGGACCTTTACTAATCAATCCGAGGGCTCCTACTACAATAACAATTATTGATGTCATCATGTGCTACAGTTCTAACATTTACACTTCACGATCCTTGTATTTTGATAGATTTTTGAAGATCTACAAGATACATTACAATATTCTGGTGCCGCTATGGCAATAAGAAAATGTTCATAACAGTTTCATGCTGTTTCCTTCCCTTAAATTTGCTTATTTTTCAGTCCATATGGGCCCACTCTATCATGCAGATATTTTATATCCATTGAGTCCTAAATCCGTGCAACAGGATGCAATATGATCAATTGTTTCTGGATTTTTAACACCAGGTGAACACAAGTTTTCAGTATGTGCGCTTGGTAATATCTATTTGGCAAGCATTGTTCTTGTACAGCAAATATAAAAAAAAGAAACAAATAAAAAAATATTCGCTTTTAGCTTTTAGCACTGTACTACATAACAACTGATGAGTACCGTGTTTTTCTACATCCGCTTGGTTTGGTAGGACGGGGTATCGACCATAAATAGGATCATATTGTCATTGTTTCTGCATTTGGTCCTTTGCGTTTGGTTTTGCTTTCGTTTTTAGGTTATTTGCCGTTGTAGTAGTTGTAGTATGGTTTATTTGAACTTATTAATTTACTTGAAATTCGCTTGTTTTTGTTTCCTTTATACTGAATAACTTTTCTTTATTTCTTTCATGTTCTATGACACAGATCACCATCCAATCTTCAGTCGTTTCCATGCAATCAGTGGTAGGTGAGAAGTTTTCTAGTTTTGACATCCATTCGCTTAATGTCAGATGTGGTTCAGCAAATTTTCTTGAAACTCTATTGCACCACAAGGACATCCGATGTGTTTATCGTTGATATTTTCTGTTTCGTGAATTCAACTCAGTATTTAACACCAGACGCATACACCAATAGTATTCTTTTCTTATATTCTTCTTCATTCGGGTGTACTGTATTCCATCTGCTTTACTGACTGCTAGGCATTTATCGGCTTCTTCTTGTTCTAGTTTCCTAATCATTGTGACCAAATCTAAAGCGATTGAGCGAGTTTCTCTAATTCTTCTTTCCTTTACGTAATTACCTGATTCGAAAACCATACTGATGTTATCACTGAAACAAAAAATGCGACAAGATATCTCCTTGACCGATTTTTCGTCGGATATTCAAACAACTAGAATTGGCAGTGCCTTTGGTGTGATTTTTTCAAGCATTTCTCCCCAAGAAAGGCAGGAAGCCACTAGCACGCAAGGGGTTGCAGAGAGTTGGAGCGAGAACAAAGGGGAATGATAGAGGAAAGGATGAAAGAAGAATAGGAGATAGATCAGGCCATCTGGAGACGTCGATTGACATTACATTTGAATAGTTGGACATTATAGATATCAGGAAAACAAGAGATGAGGAAGGAGTTCCACGTGCGAGACATGAAGCTATTGGAGTAGAAGATACGTCTACATTTAACAGTTTCTACAGTGAAAGTGTGAGAGCGAGATGCCAGCCTAGTTGAACGCTTAAATTCATGAAGTCTGCGGTTACCGTGAAAGTATTTGTAAAAAAGACAGAGGGCGGCAACGGCACGTCTGTGAGAGAATGACAAAAGACGAGATGCCAGATCAGCGCTAATTACATTGCATATTCGTCTCTGGATTTTATCAATGACCTTGAGACAAACAGAAGGAGATCCAGACCATATATTGCAGCAATAGTCCATGCAAGGGCGAATGGTTGATTTGTAGAGATTTAGGTTTAATGTGGTTTTTGACATTTCCCTTCTATTTTTAAGGAAATTTACTATACCGAAAATACTTCTTAATTTTAAGGATCTAAGAGTGTGGCACACGATCAAATGATTTACAGTAATCTAACCATGCTCTGTTGCGTTTCTAACATTTTCTGCAATTTCCCAACATCATTTTGTTTATCGGTAGTTGAAATTATTATTATTATTATTATTATTATTATTATTATTATTAATATTATTATATTATTGTTATTATTGTTATTATTATTATTGTTCTTATTATTATTGTTATTATTATTGTTATTATCAATATTATTATTATTATTGTTATTGTTAGTATTGTTATTATTGTTATTGTTATTATTACTATTATTATTATTATCATTATTATTATTATTGTTTTTGTTATTATTATTTTTATTATTGTTATTATTATTATTATTATTATTATTATTATTATTATTATTATTATTATCATTATCATTATTATTAATATCATTATTATTATCATTATTATTATTATTATTATTATTTCAATTGATTTCTATTTCTAGTTTCCTTCCGGGACAGAAACAGAGACTTTAGCTCAGAAATGGGTCCATTGAGGATTCTTGTGAATAAATAATTAAGTAAGTAAACACCCTAAGATCCTACATATTTTACATGGACAAAATCCTTCGTAATATCTGGGCTGTAGTTGTGAGAACTTTTTGTCTTATGTCTTTTAAGCGTGGGCTACTATTTATCTCTCAAATGAGTCTATCGGAAACTTTTCCAATCAAATCGACGACTCCAACTACAACAGTTGTATAAAATTAAGGATCAGAAAACCAGAACATAAATTTTGAATAGGTTGGACAAATTATTCACAGGCTGCATCTACAGCATGTTTTCTGTTTGATAATTCTTGTAATATAGTATTTCGTGTTGTACAGCCATTTTAAATGTCTTCAGGTCTGATCGTAGTCGTGCACCCTTCAGCCAATGATTTGTGTATTTTTTAACTACATCGGCATCGTTCTTTTGAATGCCTGTTGGCTACGTTTCTTGTTGTGAGATATTTTTTTTTAATTGCTTATGTTTTTCTTATATTAAAGTTTCCCCAGTATAATGCTCAAGAGCTACTTCTGCTAGAGTTGTACTCTACAATCAGTCTAGTGCTGAGGAGGAGTGGCATATGGTTGCGCGGGTCTGAAATAGAATCTACCTACATGAGGTCATTTTGGATTGTTTGTCGTGTAAAATATATACTCTGTTATAATAAATGCATTGATCTCTCTTTGTGGATCAGTTTTAATACTTTTTTTAATATAATGTTTGTGGATATAGTTTTTAATACATTTCCGAACACACAGTCAAAAATAACGTAAATATTTTCTACAAAAGACAAATGAACATCAACTACAAACAAGATGAATGTTCAGTTAGAAATATTATAAAGAAATACACTATCCCAGTTGTGTGAACAAAAAAAATACAGATTATCTACAACAAAAAATATAAAAAAACTAAAATTATCCCAAAAAAAAAGAACACCCCAGCAAAATCAAAATTACAACCAACGAATTTTATCTATGAGTTCAAATGACCCTTAAAGAACTGTGTTCCATAACAAACCGAATTCATAAACAATTGCATCGCTCATACGACGACATGCCTAACCAGACTCTTTACGTTACATCTATCTGACCAGAGCTCTATTAGAATCCATTTAAACACGTACACAAACTTACCAGACTCCATTCGAAACATACAAGTAGAAAATACAAACATAATAACCTCATCCATATGTAAAAAATGATTAGAAATAATGGGAGCCGTAATAATAAAAAGAAAAATCCTACTCTTAATAATAATATTAACTAAGAACACGGCCACAACGTGTTGTGTCCGGAAAATACAACATCCTTATAACTCTAGATACATACCAATAAGCCATACACGCAATTAAATTGAAAAAATAAAATCATCCTTCATAATGGCTAAAAGTATATCCGAAAGCGCTCGGAATTATAGAAAAAAGAAAACACAAGAAATCGTGATACCTTGTTTGTCTTTAATGAAATATGTATATCTATCTATATATATATATATATATATATATATATATATATATATATATATATATATATATATATATATATATATATATAAACAATCTGTCTCAATAGAATGTGCAAAAATAAAATACGAACTATGTTCTGAAACGGTGAATTTGTATTGATATCAACCATTTAATTTAACTTTTCTTACTCATACAATTCTTATAGATTCAGTTTGATCCATTTTTTAATTGTTCATCGCAATTTTATTTTATATCTTTCACACATTCTCCACATATTCCTTCCATCTTTCGATATTTGATTTCTTTCAATTTGGACATTAAAATGTTTTCATTTCTCTGAAAAAAATCTATTTTCTTTTAATGCTTACTGCTTGATAGCATTTAATCTTAATCTGAAATGTTGCTGTTTTGTGTGATTGTTTGTCAACGGCAGCGCGTATATTCCTTTTCATCCATAGCTTTCGTTTATTTTTTTTTCTTTCTTTTCTGGCTTTTATTAGCTGGTGAACATTGTGGCTCAGATGACAAAGCAATGGCTCACACTTCCTCTTTGTGGCATATTTCCGTTTCCGGCGGTTGGTTTTTATTTCACAAGAAGCGTATTGCAATGCTTTCGTACTCCATAATGGTTTCACTCATATATTTTTGCACACGGTATCTCTGCATTTTCTTTCATATCATCTCATTATTCCGATTTCAACAATAGTTTATTTTACCCAGCCGAAACAAAAAACGATAATTCTAGTTCCTTCCTTCATTGTATTCTTTGAATTTATTGGGGACGTTTAATTTTCTTCTCTATGTATTTTTTGTCACACTCTGTCTTCATCTTTCCTCTTTATTTTATATTGATCTTTGAATATTTTCTCTTATTTTCTTATCAATAATACATTCATCATCATCATATTATCACTCATTCACTCATTCATTACGAATATCTAGCTTGAATGCCGGAAAGGTATTCGTTCATACGTAGCCTATATTTGGTTAGTATACCTGTTGGAGTACATCGCTCTCAACGTGAAAACACAACCGAATGTTCACAAGCTTTCCGGTTCACCTCTTCAATCAGCTGAAAACTCTAACCTGACTCGGTCTAAGAAGCTCTCCGCCCAGCGAAACCTTCTTACCACGATACTAGCT
>OZ010605.1:11646616-11661616 GCA_963932145.1 Acanthosepion lycidas
ACATTGCATTTTGATTTTCTATTTTTCCTTATTTTCACATTTCTTCACACAAATGTAACATTTACTTCAATTTAATCTGTTCTCGTTCATTCATATATTCTTTCTGTTCTCCATTCTTCCATTCACTTATATTTTCTTTCTCTTTTGATCCATTCATATTTGCTTTCTTTTCTCGTTTCTGTCATTCATATATGCTCTCTTTCTCCCTCATCAATTCATATATGCTTTCATTGTCATTTTCTGTTACTCGTATATACTTTGTTTACACCTTTTATTTATTCATATATTCGTTCTGTTCTTCATTTTTCATTCATAAAGTCTATTCATATATGCTTCCTTTTCATCTTTTATTCATTCATATATGTTTCTTTCTCCTTTTTCCCTTCATCTATACGTTCTTTTTTCCATTATTTTATTTATATATGCTTTCTTTTCATATAGAATATATCTTCTTCATTCTTTTATTCATATATGTTTTCTTTCCCTTCTTGTCATTCATTTATCCTTTGCCTTTCTCTCTTTTTTTTTAATTATCTTTACATCATATTTATATGCGTTTGTTCTGATTTCATTTCATTCACTTAATTCAAGTTTTCTTTCGTAAATTCTTTTTCGTTCTTTCTTCGAATTTCATTTCACAGGCGTTTTTTTTTATTGATTTCATTTTTCTTTTTTGCTATTTTAATTTCCACATTACCCGCTCCCCGCAGTTCTTCACGGCGCTTTTCAGTCTATAACATTTTCTTCATTCTATGGCGTTATCCTTCTTTTATGTATTGTTTCATTTCTTCTTTCGTTTGTCTAGTTATATCTTTTAAATATCACTTACTTAGCGCTTCCTTCTTTTTTATTTTTCTCATTCATTATTCCTTACAATTTAGAGTTCCCACCCACTTTTCTCTTCTTTCTTAAATTCCTACTCTATTTTGCTTCCTTTATTTATTTTCTGGACTCTTCCCTTTTGTTTGTATTGAAATCCTTTCTTTCCCGCCTTGTTTCAGTTCGATTTAAACTTCTATACAATCCGTGTAATGAAAACATCTTTATCAATTGTTTCCCTAGTTACAAACCGCTTTCAATCAACTCTGTGATATTTATTAATAATTCATACGACTATTTATTTGAATAAAAGCTTGACACGTATTGTATTGAATACGTTTATCTCGTGGCATGTTGTTGCGCAAGAAAGCCGCTTAATATAAGTTTCATATGCTCATAGTTTGGTAAAATCCTGCTCAAATTGTCTTTTTGCAAAGAGCGGCTTGATATAAATTTAAAAAAAAAGATGAAGGCACGGGTTTCTTTTGTTACGGCCTCTCCAACTATGTGTATATCGATATATGGAAATATTCTAAACCTAGCTTAGATATGGCACAAGGTCGAAAATATGCGGAAACCGAGTCAGTGATAATTGTAGCGAGATAAACCTGCTATTAATTATGCCACGTCGTGGTGCGACAAAGTTTGTCTAAGCCTAGCATTAGGGTGAAAGCGTGGAGCGCACAGTGTGTTTCTACTCAATGCTATTTGATCTAGCGAGACAAAGATGCATTCCAAAATCTAAGGAGAATATTAAGAGACAGAAAATATATTTAGAAATAAACAAAACACTACTAAAGAGTTACGTGATATCTATACTCCTGTATGGCTACGAACGCTGGACAATCTGCTCAAAGATGTAGAAGAGACTCAAAGCTACAGAAATGTGGTTCTACAGAAAGTTGCTGAGGATACCATGGGCCGAACATATGAGCAACAACGACTTACCATCCATTTATTTAAGCTCATCAAATATGTTACGGGCTGCATTCCTCAGTCCCTATTTTCCCTCAATCTATCCCGTGAGTATCAGAGTTTTCAAACCCTTCTTCCTCATTACTTGCCGCAGAAATTTCATCTACCTCTTCCTGATGTTATTGTTCCCGTTTCGTTTCCATTCTCTCCAAAACCTCGTTGTTACTTGCATATTCGGTTAACGGTATCCTTAACAACCTTTTGTTGAATCACATTTCTTTTCCCTTGAGTCTGTTCTTCACCTTTATAGATTTAATAATTTCGGTGAGAAGAGGTATGCTTGTCTTACGCCCCTTTCTATTTTTGTATATTTGCTGAACTCATCATCCGTATATAGGCGGTTTGCTGACAGTAGAGATTTTTGATTATTCTAATTTCTTTTCCGATTATGTTAAGCTTACTGAGCAGCTCTAACATACCTTTGTGGTGGAATTTATCGAACGCCTTTTCGTAGTCTATGAAACCCAGGTACACCTTCTGCATTTGTATCGCTCTTTCTGATAACATTCTGAGCATAAATAGCGCGTTCATTGTCCCGGTGTCTTTAACGAACCCGCAGTGTTCGTGTCCTATTTCTGGCCTGATTCTGCTGCGCATTCTACACGGATGATGAATTTTGTTATGTGGCTCGTTAGGCTGAATATTCGGTAGTGTTTACCTTTGTTTGCACCTAAGAAAATAGATCTGCTTAGATGATCCCGTATATCACCACTGTTGTAGATTTCTTTTATTAATTCTGTAATCTTGTCTATGCTAATATCATCTAAAGATGCCAGCATCTCTACTAAGACTTCCGTCTGGCCCTGCCGCTTAATTTCTGTTCAATTGCACTTCGGGGTTTAATATTTTTAATCCGTCGGTATTCTGTGCATCTCCGGTTGATCTCTTTCGTCGTGGAAGAGATCTCTAATATATTCGTTTCAGAGCTGAAGATTTTTCTCTCTAGTCTGAGCATTCCCTCCTTGGATTTTATTCAGCCTGTTGATGAGCATGTCTTCCGTACTGTTAATTCATTTATTTTTTATACACAACACCTTTATCTGTGATACTCATTCTTTTTTAATTTTTCATTGAACCATTCTTCTTTAGCCTACCTGCATTTGTTCCTTATTTCATTGCGTAGTTTTCTGTATTCCGTTCCATGTCTTGGCATTGTTTTCTGTCTCCTTTTCATCATGTTGAGAATCTTATCTGTGATCTATTCGCTTTTTTCTTCTTCGTTCATTCTCTTTTGGGATGATTTCGTTTACTGATATCCCTAAAGCTTCTCTTAGGTTGTCCTATTTCGAGTTTACCCTTTCCATTTTGCTCCTCTTATCTTCTTTTCACACAGTTCATTTTTTTTCTTCAGGTTTGGTTTGTTCAGGTGCCTGTTCTGTTGCAATTTAGATGCTACGTTAGGCTTTTTCAGTTCCCGTAGTTTCACTCTTAATTTACATATAACAGGGATGAAGCCACTTCCGCATTCGGCACTTGGATAGATTTTACAGTTAACATTTTGTTCATGGTTATGTAGTCAGTTGTAACGTTAGCGGATCCGAATGTGACACTTATCGAATTTTCAAAGATGTGACGGTACCAATACAGGGTATCGTCTCAGCCATTAATTATCCCAACATTATTTACTCTAATAATATACGTTAATTTGTTTTGTTTTTTCCACGTCATATCGACATTTTTTAGGTTATTTAAAGCCAGAAAATACATTCTGATTGTAATGATTTTTTTAATATGATAATATAAGTCCTTCTAATTAACTCGTAGCTGAGGGGATACGAGGTGGATTTATAACTTTTCCAAGGGTATTTGCACGTAATTTGATATAACGCACTCAACAAGAATTGAAACATGGCTCTCTATTTTAAATTCCGAAAATTTACTCTATGTACTGTGTAACTTCAGGGTTTTGTCGGTCACGTCTCTACACAATATATTGTCTTTTGTATCTCTTAATAATGTTTATCTTTTTTTTGTCTTTCTTAAAACTTATTCCGCCATCCATTTACACAAGCTCGCTAAGTTTTCTTGTCTCCCTCCTATATTCAATTTGTAATGTGAGTATCAAATTCCACAAGACTTTTTTCTTCATGAATAGCCCGATAAATTTCAACTACCTCTTCCTGATATTATACATGTTTCCTTTTTTATGCAAATTATTTATAATCAAACTATTATCCTTATCTTTGTTGTTGTTACCACAACGTTTTAATCTCAGGTGTATATCCATCTTGGATACCTACAGGGAATTTTGGAGAGAAACCTTTAACCCCTTTTAACCTCTTCGGGCGAAGACCGTTCCACTGCTTATATCATTTTATTCAACACTGTTTGGTTATTACTCGATGGTTTTCAATCAGTGCAATACACAGGGATTGAACTGGCACCCACTATGTGATCAAATTCTCAAACCAACACTAGATCATTGTCTAGTTGTATAGTTAGAGCCTTAAAACTAACCTGCCTGCTGATTAGGTTTCGACTGCTGCTACTATTTGCAGTCCTGTTTTGACTGCTTGCTTAAAGTTTCAAGAGTGCAGTTGGAAAAGTTGTTAGTAATTTCAAACAACCTGGGTCGGTGTAAGATGTGAAAAACCACTGCTTGTAAGTTTACGCCGTTCATCTGAAAACTTTGCTGTAGTGCACGGGACTGTTGACGAAAATCCAGACACCTCTATTCGCCATCGCGGGCAGGATTTGAACCTCTCCACAACAACGTTACACCGTTTCCAATTGCACTCTCGATTATGTTGACCAATATATCTCGAAGTATGCGAAATGCATTTCTGATTGAATGTCCATTTTCGCTATAGGTTTCGATACCTTTAACACGTTGTTAATCTTTCCATGGTTGAAATTGCAAAAAAAAATTAAGTTTTTAAATGTGAAAGAAAAAAAAAATAGGCGCATAAACTTAATTCACAATTAAAATCGGTTCAAGTTATATATATGGTATATCAAAAATAATTTTCTTAAATTTTAGGACGGGTCCTTCACAACAAAACAAACACAAATGTCCATGTAAACATATATCTGCAAATTCCTTCGTTTTTTAGTTATTAAGTCTAGAGAAATTTTATTCTAGATGGTGCCGTTTTGCAATGTAGACTAGGTAACATTTTTCATTCATGTACATTCGTGGCTAGTCTGTCTTCAAAGTTTAACGAGTGTAGTAATGAGTTAACAGAGAAGAGTTTCGTTTAAAAATGGCAGAATATTCGTATCGTGAGCAGACATATATGTTTTGTGCATACGGCCTTGCGAATGTTAATGGACGCGAGATCAGATTGCGTTTCCTAACCGAACGCAGCCGAGTCATCCAACATTTGCTTCCGTTTATCATTGCGTTGCTGAGACAGTATCTGTGGCAAACAAACTAAGTATCGTGGAAGAGCGAGGTCTGCTCGTACTCCGACCACGAAGAACACATTTTCTAGGCTGTCAGAGACGATCCAAGTATCAACACACCTCAAGTGTCCCTAGCATTTGTTACATATCATAGTACCACATGGAAGGTACTTCAAGAGCAGCTAATGTATCCGTATAATTTGCCCTCTGATCCCTCAGGGGAAAACGTTTTCTGATGGTTTATTGCACAAAATACCGACCCGTTGTTTATTTCTTCAGTCATGTTTACAGATGATGGAACAGATGGAATAACAAATTTACTCAAATAACATTTGCAAGCGGATTGGACTCTCCAGGGTACAATAGTGGCTAGGCACCAGTATCCTTTCCTTGTTTTGATGTGAGGAATTCACCCCCCCCAAAAAAAATAAACGTATTTTTGATAGACCCTTTATATATATATATATATATATATATATATATATATATATATATATATATATATATATATAATTTCTCCGCAAGCAAGACGATAATACAAACGTGATTTTTTATGCCACAAAAATAATGAAAATCATTTAGGAAGTACTTTGTTATTTTTTTAAAATCTTTTCACCCCATGGAAGGCAATAATGCTACTAAGATACGGGGATGTTACATGAAATGAACGGGAAAAAGAAGAATTTAGTAAGAAGGGAGAACAATAAAAGAATAGGATTCAAGGAGACAACATATGGCGATTGACGTTGCATTTAAATGGTTGTAGCTTTTTGGTGGCATGACATCGTAGGTGTGTGTGTAAATTGAGTCTGTATATCATTCACACAATCTTAAAGCTTGTCTTTGCACTTTCTATTCGTTTTCCGCTTATAAATTTCTAAAACTTTTGTCTGATAAGATATGGTGTGTCCTTCTGCCATTTTTGTCATCATAAACAAAATCACTTTCATGCTCTTGTTTTTGTTCCTCTTTTTTTCGTTCTTGTTTTTGTTGTTGTAATTTTACATCTTTCAGTTCCCGCTCTTTTACTTGTTAGCTTTCACGTCATTTCCGGAATGATAGCCAGCGCCATTTCGAAGCTAACTCCGTAATCCGAAGCCAAATGGCGTCGAGATAAAATTTTCATTCAACGACAGAGGATCATTCTCTCGTTTTCTTTGGTGTTGGTAGCAGCTGAAACGCGTGGACGTTTCAAGGAGGTACTAAAGCAAAGCCTTTTCTCTTGCATCAAAAGAATCGCCAAACAACTGTCTTTGAGATAAGAACGTATTGCACAGAAATAAATGAACGACGGTTTTCTGAAAGTTTATTAATCGAGGAACACGGAACACACAATATTGAAACGAAAGGAAAGAATAAGCAGCAGCGAAAGAAAGAAAGATTGAGTGAAAGAGAATTTGGATGGCAACAGGAAAGACCTAAGAATGAAGGAAAGGTTGGCAGAACAAGAAAGCCAAAATAAAAGTCAATTATATTACAAATAAAGAATTCCCTTTGGACTGACCTTCTTCTTTCATCTGCTGGGTCCATTCAGAACGTAAGCGATGATGGTCCTCCACATCTTCCTGTCCCTTGTAGCTCTTTAGATGTTTTGTCGTTTTGCGATTTCTCCCAAGAAACCTTTTTTACCATCCATTTGCTCAAGCTGATCAAGTACGTTCCGCGTTGTTTTACTCTGTGTCCCTTTCCCACTATCCTTCTTGTTAGTATCAGATTTTCCAAACCTTCCTTCCTCATTAATTTCTTCAGTAATTTCAACTGCCTTTCCCTGATGTGATCTATGTTTGTTTATGTTTTATTCAAAACCTTGTTGTTATTGCCATGTTCGGTCCATCGTGTAATCAGCATGTTTCTGCAGAACTATATTTCTGTTTTTTCTTCATCTTTGAGGGGATTGTCCAGCATTCGCTTCCATATTGAAAGACAGATATCACGTAAGACTTTAGTACTATTTTTTTTGTGTGTCTGACGAAATTTTTCTCTCTCTTAATACTCTGCTTAGCTTTTGGAATGCACCTTTGGCCATCCCACTACATCTTCTGTTTTCAATGTCACAGTTTCCATCTTCTGTTACAATATTTGACAAATATTTAATTTTCTGGACTTGTTTTATTTTAATATCCGCGATTTGTAATTTGTATTTTGGGTTCATCTATTTTGCTAAACACCATGCATTATGTCTTCTTGTAGTTTACACTTAGTTCTTTCTTCTACCTTCTGTAGGAAATTGTGTAGTTTTTTTTCCTTGTCTGCTATCAACACTATGGAATCTGCATAATGATACAAAATCAGAAAGGATGGAACGGCAACTGAGCCGATGGAAGAGAAACCAGATATAAAGGAAATAAAGAGTGGCAGGAAGATATGATGTCAAGGAATGGAATCGTTGTCCCTCCATCCCTTAAAATGGCAGGCACAACTTAACAACTCTTCATACTTTTTTACTTTCCCTCCCACGCCTTCATTATATGACGTGTGCCTTCATGGCGTCAGCGATCATGGTTCTCCACAAATTCTTGTCCTTTCTAGTTCTTAATAAACTTTGTCATTCTATTATTTCTCCTAAGCCCTTCTCCGCCATCTATTAATTCAAACTCATTACATGCTGGTTTAGAAAAGATTTTCTTATTGTAAATTGTAAAAAAAAGACATCGTTCGTTTTTTGTATTTCTAGATTTCAAGATTCTATCTGATGATCAGTCACTTGTAAATATGGTAATCACTCACTTGGCAATCGGAAACCAATCACATTCAAATCTGATAATCAGTCATTTGTCAGTCTGACGATCACTCAATTGAGAATTGGACAATCAAACACTTGCGAATCTGATAATCAGTCACTTGCCAGTCTGACAAGCAGTCACTTGTCAATTGGACAATCTATCACTCGCCAATCTCATAATCAGTCATTTGTCAGTCTGGCGATCACTCACTTGTCAATCGGACAATCAATCACTTGCCAATCTGATAATCAGTCACTTGTCAGTCTGACAAGCAGTCAGTTGCCATTCGGAGAATCAAAAACTAGCCAATTTGAATATCAGTCAATTGTCAATCGGACAATCAATCACTTGCCAATCTGATAATCAGTCACTTGTCAGTCTGACAAGCAGTCAGTTGCCAATCGGAGAATCAAAAACTAGCCAATTTGAATATCAGTCAATTGTCAATCGGACAATCAATCACTTGCCAATCTGATAATCACTCGCTTGTCAGTCTGACAAGCAGTCAGTTGCCAATCGGAGAATCAAAAACTAGCCAATTTGAATATCAGTCAATTGTCAGTCTGACAATCAGTCACTTGTCAATCGGACAATCAATCACTTGCCAATCTGATAATCAGTCACTAGTCAGTCTGATGATCAGTCACTTGCCAATCTGATAATCAGTCCCTTGTCATGCCTGACAATCACTCATTGTCAATCGGAAAATCATTTACTAGCCCATCTGATAATCAGTCACTAGTCTGTCTGATGATCAGGCATTTGACAATCTGAAAATCAGTCACTTGTCAAGCTGACGATCAGTCACTTGTCAATCGGAGAATCAATGACTTGCCAATCTTATAATAGGTCACTTGTCAAGCTGACGATCAGTCACTTGTCAATCGGACAATCAATCACTTGCCAATATGATAATTAATGACTTGTCAGTCTGAGAATCAGTCATTTGCCAATCTGATAATCAGTCCCGTGTCAGTCTGACGATCAGTCATTTGTCAATTGGAAAATCAGTCACATGCCAATCGGATAATCAGTCACTTGTCAGTCTAACAATAGGTCACTTGTCAATCGGACAATCAATCACTTGCCAAACTGATAATCAGTCACTTGTCAGTCTGACAATCAGTCACTTGTCAATCGGATAATCAGTCCCGTGTCAGTCTGACAATGTCATTTGTCAATTGGAGAATCAGTCACTTGCCAATCTGATAATCAGTCACTTGTCAATCGGACAATCAATTACTTGCTAATCTGATAAGCAGACAATTGTCAATCTGTCAATCTTGTCAGTCTTGGTTGGTCTTTGGCTGAGGAATTAGAAAGTCAGTTCGAATTCCAGTCGAGTTCATTACACTCACTAAGGTGCTAATATCCTTGTGAAATGTGTGAGTCAAGTTGTTCTACCCAACATCTATGGAGAAATAACAATACACACTTGCTCCTATAGTCGTGGGTGTCCACTGGTCTAGGAAAAGGGAAATACTGAACTCAAAACAAAACTGGAGAAAATTCGGACACTCAGGTTATCATGTCCAGGAACCACCACCTCTAATATGTCTGCTGTACATATGATACCTCTGTGACCCTAATGGTTAACGGGTCTCCTGGTCATTTATATGCGAAATATTGTCCTCCTCTGGTAATGTGGTAATCATCTCGCTGCCCTATAGCTACTTTCACAGAAAGTTCTCGTACGAACTACATTCCAGGGTTCTGTTAGTTCATACCTTCATGGTAAGGACACGCCATGTCACTTACATAGTAGCAAATCAACCACATTCCCCCAACCCCGTATTCCATCTGCGAAAAGTAATTTCTGGTCCAACAGCTTCTTCCTGCAAACCACTGCGATGTTTCTCCAATCCGTAAAATCTTACACAGTTCGGGTTATCCGTTATCTTCATTTCTTATCCACACAAATTGCCTTCTAACTTAACTCAATACCCCAAGTGGCCCCCGATTGTTGTTCAGAGTGAGACAAGCCGCTAGTAACCGCTGCCGGACAGTCGATAGTATTGCCAGCGGTCCTCTGCTGGCAACCCCACGCAGGCAAACGGCGGTGTCGCTATCGGTCCACCAGTAGCTCCATTGCCGAGACGAACACGCCGGCGGTCCGACAGCGGGCCACCAGCGTTACCCTGTTTCGGCTCTGAATAAGTTAATGGATGCAGCATCGGAGAATGTTGAAAAATTAATCGATTCTTATTTAGGTATATGTTCTAACTCGTTATATACGCATATATCGAGGCAAGTAGATCCGCTTTTAGATTGATGTTTGGCTTCTGATTGGTTCCGCATCATTATATCCTGTTTGGGAAGGTTCGTCGAATGATGACTTGATGGCGTCACAATTCTTAATAAGTATGGTAAAAATTTACTATCATTGATATTATTATTATTATTATTATTATTATTATTATTATTATTATTATATATATATATATATATATATATATATATATATATATATATATATATATTTATTTATTTATTTATCTATTTTTCTATCAATACAACTTTTTACTACGACCAGTCTAAACATTTTGTCATCTCGGTTGTAGAAGTTATTTTCTTTCGTGTTTGGTTCTGTTTGTATTTTATAAAAACATTCTTTCATACGTACATTTTTTATCTTTTTTTATCACATTATCTTTTTTTATATTATAATATCTTTTTATATCATATTATCTCTTTATATTATATTATCTTTTTTTATATTATAATATCTTTTTTTATTATATTAATATTTAATATTATGTTGTCTTCTTTTATATTGTATTATCTTTTTATATTATATTATTTTTTATAATATATTTTCTTTTTTATATTATATTATCCATTTATATTATATTATCTTTTAATATTATATATCTTTCTTATATCTTTTTATATTTCCTTTATCATTGTTCTATCATTCATTCTTTTTTAAGCACCTTATTTTTAATTCTTCTTGGAAGTTTTGGAGAAGTATTGCTGATAATCATTTTTCCGTTTGTGAGAGATAGGTTGGTGGGGTGGAGAATAGTTTGTCACCAGCAAGTGATCGGAGACGTCTTTTGGCTTTGGCTGGAGAGTGAGGGGCCCTGGGCACGTCATATCAAAATATAACAGCAGTACTCCATTTTGGGCCTGAAATGGTTTTTGTAAACGTAGAACATAGCATGAGTCAGACACATGCTAGGTGTTGTACATGGAGCCGAACATTTACCTGCAACCTAAACAATGGATCGTATGTTCGAATTACACTTCAGGTCAGGTTCGAGTTTGAGGGATAATTGTTTTTCAAAGCACAGTACCTACCCGAGGAGACATCCGTTCATCGTAACTTTTTGTAGTTCGGGGTTCGGTCGCCGAAGACGCCTACACAATCTGAGGCGTGAGGAGCTGCTTGCAGTAGATGGAAATCGGAAGACTAGTGAGATAAATAATAAAATATATTCAACTATGACAGTGCTGTACATATATAAATATATATATATATATATATATATATATATATATATATATATATATATATATATATATATGTATGCATATCAGTAAATAAAACTAAAGAGCCAAATTATCCTACATAGGTTTCACGTAAGCGGATCGTCAGGGCGGACTGGCTAAAGAGATGCTATATGAACAGAAAATATAGAGCCTACAACACAAAAACATGACAATGTGACCAAAAAGAAAAAAAAAAGACTTAGGTTTATTTACTTATTTTACTCTACTTAGCATATTGAGCACGCTGTTTGGTTATTTTTACTTTACTCGTGTCGGAGGTTTTTTCTTTGGACTTTGAACTTAGATTCTAGACGATTATTTTCGCCGGAAGTACATCTACTTAGTTCTTTCTTTTTTACCGTTTTTTCCCTTGGGTATTGTTTTTTTCATTTAGAAGCTAAAACGCCTAAGGTTTTGCCGGACGAGTATAGCTGCTTACATCTATAAGGTTATATATATATATATATATATATATATATATATATATATATATATATATATAACATTGTCTTCATTTACAAAGTGAATAAATATGCAACAACATAAATATTCTCTTTATCCTTTCATCAAACACACCTACTCTCACTCTCTGTAAGTTCTTGCGAGTTAGTGGCATTCCTGCCTTGATTTGGAGTGAACGCGTTAAAAAATTGTATTAGTAACTCTGTAGTAGGTTTAGCATAAAAAATAAATTCGATTTGGGAGACATTAATAAAGAAACAAAAGGAAATGACAGCAGTACTTCAGAAACAGCATAGGAAAGAATTGTCCTACGGGACATTAGCCTAGTGGATTAAAGCGATTTTTTTTTTTTTAAATTTCTTGACATGGTAATTGTGAATTTCAATTCCTGGACCAGGCTGTGTAGTTTTGTACTCAGTGAAAACAATGCGAACAGTCCTAAATAAAAAGGGCTACGGGATCTTGAACGAGAAAAATTTACCACTGAAGATTAAATGAAGTGTTCCAAATTCCCCGAAGGCTATCCGGGTCGAAAAGCACATAATGAAGGCTCAACGACCAATACGCTGTGATAATAACAACAAAGATGAAAATATTAGTTAGTTTCTTGGCGCCTCTCTCTCTCTCTCTCTCTCTATCTATCTATCTCCCTATATATATATATATATATATATATATATATATATATATATATATATATATATATA
This sequence comes from Acanthosepion lycidas, assembly GCA_963932145.1. Lineage (NCBI taxonomy): Eukaryota > Metazoa > Mollusca > Cephalopoda > Sepiida > Sepiidae > Acanthosepion > Acanthosepion lycidas. The sequence continues at coordinate 11,659,140 of OZ010605.1, forward strand.
TACTAGCTTAAAAAGACAACTCTGTCGGCATTTAAGCTAGTTTCTGCGGAAGCCTCTTGACTGGACATTCAGCTTGTTCAGAATTTTGAAATTCCCCAAGTCTTTGTATATTCTTCGCACTAGAAGTTCGTCTAGCTGCCGTTTGATCTGTGTTTTCATTTGCACGGGACTTACTTTTCCTTACTGCAGCCTTGGCTCTTTTGATTGCAATCTGGTCTTCTTCTGACGGAGAATTCATTTTGCGATGCATACTACTGCAGTATAGGCAACAACAAATTACAGAAGAACTCAAATTTGATCGGTTCATTATTTAAAATTAAAAAATAAAATTTCAACAATAATTCTTCTGCCGTCACTTACTTTAAAGAAATTTGATATACGTAGGTCCTTACTTTTCGTCCTAAAATGTATTTTTGGTGACCTTCGCTGGATTTTGGATAAATTTCAATTATTCCCAACTTTATTTACAGGTATAAAAATCGTAGTCATACAAAAAATTTGTCACAAAAAAATACGTGATTTTCGCCGAAAACAATCCTAGTAATGAAAATTTGGAAATACAAAGTTTCAGGATTACGAGTCCGGATCCGACACGAAATGATTTCAATTTACTCACGGGGTCGGTCTGATTCCAAAATGGTATATGTTGGGCTACGGCCTCTAGGAGAAAAGTTGAATGAATGTGATACGCTAAAATATTGATATTCGCATTTATTTATATAGATTTATGCCTGTGGAGTATAACGTCCTTATGGCTTGAAGATCACGAATGCGTGAAACTCGAGTAACGACTCGGGCTGCCTTTCCTTTAATTTTGACGTTCCGACACTTTTTTTTTTTGCTCTGTCTAGATGATCTGGGCATTGAGCACTTTGCTCAATAGGTAGCTGTTTGTCTTGTTTTCTTTCTATTTTTTTTCTTTGTTCGGAAGATTTTCTTGTGTACAGTGTTAAGACTTCTGGCAAGTTATCTGTTGGTTACATCAACACAGATGTGTGTGTATGTGTGTGTGTGTTGTCGATTTAGTTTAGAGTGCGTCGATTGCATCACCTGCATAGGGATGAAAGAACTCTGTAATAGAAGGTACCTTAGGAATCGATACTTGAATGTTCATATAAAGACTTGGACCTTCGTCCAACTTTTTTCTCTGGTATAAGACAAGGTTGTGTCGATATTTTTCTCTTTAGATGCACGGATTCCATTACTTAAGGTCAAGTCATAATGCAACTCAAACCTAATCGTTCGACTGTAATAGAAGATTTTTATTTTCAGTTTGGGTTTGCGGTAGTTTGATGCTCTTGTCGGCTAAAGAAAATTCTGCTTTTTCATTTGTAAAAACTTTAGGTTATTTAATTGAAGTCCGTGTAAGATTTCCTTTATTTCTGTTGTGTTTTATATTATTTTATGTTTTTATTGCAAAAAGAAACATTTTCTGGCAAAATTCACTATAATATATTCTTTAGAAAACTTGCCTTTGTTACCGGGAAATTAATTTAATATTTTTCACTGAAAGGTAATTTAATATTCATAAAAGCAAATGCACTAATGATCAAATATATTTATTTTTGATAACATTTATTCCTGTTTGTAGCAAATTAAATATAATTTTGAATTTTTTACAACACTTCTAATACCGGAATGTAACATTAGAATTTTCCGTGATTTAAATAAATTATAAATCCGATTGTTCTTGTCTTTCTTATTACAAATGTTACAAAGTCTCTCAGAAGAAATTTAATTTATGTTTAATTTTTAACGGACTTTTCTTCTGAAGACTAGTTGCAATACTGTTTTCATTTGTTCACTGCGAAATTGGTTAAAAAAATGCTATTAATTGTTATATAAAATGAATTTAATATTTTTCTCTCTGGTATTGTTATTCAGAACAACTATTTTGACGAGAAAGTTTTATTTTTTATGAATATTATGTTTAATTATGGTTTAGAATTCCTTGGGAAAATATTAAATAGGAAAGAACGTGATATACTGAAAAATTAATGAAAACCATTTATTAGGAACGTTGTTATGGAAAATAGATGCCATAATTAAATTTAATAAATTTAATTCGAATTTTTAGATATGGGAAAAGGAGGATGTATAACTCGTTAACCATATCCTACTGTTAAGCCACGCCTTTTTAAGTGTCAATTTGTTTCTACTTATACTTTTTTAATTCTTTAATAATAATAATAATAATAATGATAATAATAATAATGATAATAATAATAATAATAATAATAATAATAATGATAATAATGATAATAATAATAATAATAATAATAATAATAATGATAATAATAATAATAATAATAATAATAATAATAATAATAATAATGATAATAATAATAATAATAATAATAATAATAATAATAATAATAATGATAATAATAATAATAATAATAATAATGATAATAATAATAATAATAATAATAATAATAATAAAAACTATGTTTATGTCAAATTATGGCAGCATAACA
>OZ010605.1:11664116-11669116 GCA_963932145.1 Acanthosepion lycidas
TCTTCAGGACACGTGGCACAATGTATATAGGCGTTGGTTATATCCAGTGACTGGAACTAAATAGTGTGAGTTCAATATACGTTTAACCAGTGAAGAACTTGGAGAGGGGAATTAACAGGAGATAACTGACAACTGACAATAGACCGAATAATGTAAATAGTGTACATAATACCTCATCTCATAAATATAGAGATTTTTTTGCGGCATATCAACATCTTATAGGTCATTTTATGCCAAAGTTTAATTTTCTTGCGAGCATTAGTAATTTCTTTTACAAAAATATATTCTGGAAATTTGTATTTTGCAAAAATTCATTTTTATAATTTCATAGTGGTTGATCTCAGTTTGGTTATTAACTATTTGCACTAGTTGGGGCCCAGCAGCTGCTACCAACCCAGTTAAGGGTGAACCTGGGAATAACGGCAATTCAATGCTGGTTCCACTCTTCTGAAAAAACTCCACAGCAGTGGTTTTGCTGCCAAATTTAGTTCATCGTTATATCCAGGATACTTAAGTTTAGTCGTACGCCGGAAGAAACGAAGTGATTGGCAGTGGATTTGTATTTTGTGTAATGTCTGTGTTTGCTAGCGAGTTCAATAAATGTTTGTATCTGGTTTAATATTACAAATTTTAATTTTTTAATCGAGAAGAAAATTAATCATAAATAGTTTGGCGCAGCACAATCATTTTTATTTTTTTAGCAACGTCTACATTATTTTTTTCTTTATTTTCCAAATATGAATCACTTTTAATGAGCATGAAAGAAATAAGTGAAAGAAAAAGTGTTAACAAAAATGAAATGGCGGCAAATAAAGTCAAAAAAAAATAACCAAGAAGATAATATCGTTGCCTACACTCCCATTATCAGGAAAAAGGCGAGCGGATTTATTTTGATTTGGGGATTATAAATATTTAATTCGTCTTCCACGGATTAAATAGGAAACGTATTCGGTGTTTCCAGCAAGGTTTTGTTCTCGACAGGCAAGCGTATCGCGGCTATATCAGCATTATGCCGATTTTCTGCAACTTCATCCGTCACGTGATCTCGGCATCTCCTGCCGGGAAATGGCGACCAGAAAGGGACATAAAATCCATCGCTACTCGCTACAATATGGTGTGATCAGTTCGAACTTAGGGTATCGTACCTGAGTTTGAATGATGACGACGAACGCGCATTAAGCAAAGAGTCCTATCGAGATCCTATCTTCTCGATTCGCTTTTATAGGAAGATATGAAGTTAAAATGAACGAAACAGAAGGGGTAATTTCTACAACTCATTCACATTGCCGTCCATATTATATTATTATTAAGATCTATACACACACAGACACACACAAACACACATGTACACAAACGAGCACACACAAACATTACGACGCACTCACAAAACCGTAAAAATGTGGCATTTAAATTTCGCTGTTTTCCTGCTATTTAAAGTTTCATGTGATTGCGCTGTTTGTTTCGTCTTCGTTGCATAACTATGAGCCGTTCAAAAAAGGAAGCTTATTTCTGTAATAGACACACACACACACACACACACACATATATATATATATATATATATATATATATATATATATATATATTACGGCATTTGCAGATAGTACTGTTTCGCTGTATGACAACTCCTAAATGCGACCAGACAACCGAATGCCTCAAACTCTGATCGAAACCCTAATGATTTGGTGTCAGTCAGAGGTTCTCCACTCGACATAACGAATCAGCCACATGTAGCGTATTGTTTTTACAAATGTAATCAAACGCCAAGCAGCCATAGGGCTCCATTCATTTTACTGAAGAGCTTCGCATTTACGCAGTTCACTGTTGTTTTTAGAATTAGCTTGTCGTTCAACAGTTCTCAATTTAAAATGTATTTTCAAGAGCTAAATTTTATATATATATATATATATATATATATATATATATATATATATATATATATATATATATATATATATTTAATGAAAAACAGACCACTTTAAAGTACCATTACAATAATTTATTTCACCAAAATCCTTTTAAAGGACTCCGGATCATCAGGTAACACTTCCAACATCGAAATGAAAGGAAAAATGAGATTAAAAATTGATGGGTAGTGTAATATTTGTAATTTAACAGGGGGGGTTGAGGGTTGTAGTTAAAGAGACAAGGTAGATTATAGGGAGGGGTTAATTTCATATCTCTCTTAAGCGTGCGTTATATTGGGGTAGGATGAGTGACCGGACCTTGACCTATTTAGACGGTTAACTTAACGGAAATGATATATAGAGATAGGAGGGTAGTGGGGTGAAAGGGAAGGAAAAATTGAAAAGAGAGAGGAGACAGAAGACAGTAATACAGATATATACAATTGTGTGTTACGACAAGGAGAGAGGGGGAGAGGGAAGTGAATCGAAAGAGGCTGTAATTGTCTTATAACAAATTTATGTAAAAGATAGATTTCAATGCTTGATAGAAATTTAGATTTTTAATATATATATATATATATATATATATATATATATATATATATATATATATATATCGGATATAAAATATTGAAATCACTGACATGTATGCTACTATAGTTTGTACCGAAATGCAGCCTCTATGGTCAACGGTAGATACCGAAGTACCATAGATGTCAGTATTTCCAACATGCTATATCCGAAATCGCCATGCATTTTCATTTGTGAATATTGTATTAAGAACTGTCTTACCTGTTCCTTTTATCAAATATCATTTAGGCTTTGAATTGTGCGGAGACAAATTTTGTGATTGACAATTAGCTTGGCGATATGGGACTTATGTGGGTGGCACTATTCTGAGCCGTACAACATATATACAAATTTCAGTTACACTATTCAAAAATGCACATCTCATGTCTCTTAAATACCATTTTTCTTCTTCTCCTTCTTCTGTTATTATTAAGAGGAAAGATCAAAGTATTTTTTGGGGGAGGGGGAGTATTTTATTGCATTTTTTAATCGTTCCTAGCACGTCCAAAATTTTCGTTAAAATTCTTGTATTTTTTGAGTCAGAAAATTGACCATTTTTTTCTATTTTATAAAAAAAACTGGAAACCTCATTTTGAAATTCTTTTAAATATCAATTATCATTTTTACAAAACTTATTTTAAGAAAATAAGAAATTATAATGCTTATTTAAAATATTTTGAACTAAGCTTAACTTAGTTTCTGCGCCGAAAAGAATTAATTTAAAAATAAAAAAAAGCAGGCCATAAACTTCCGCGTCATCTGCAGGTGATGAATGATATATTGACGGATTCCGTGAGGATAATTTGTTCTACAGAAGGAGAAAAGTGAAATAATTTACATTTAAGTGAACAAATAATTTACCTCGTTATTATGAAGGAAAACTTTTTTTTTGTACTTAGCGTTCATTTTTACTTTTACGATGCTTTATGGAAAATATATTATAAAGAAATTAAAATAAGACTGTTCAGAATGAGATTAAATTCCATATTTTGCAAGAAAGGTATCTAATTAATTTATAGGTACCTTTCTTATGAAATTTTATAAGAAGTGTACATAAAATCCTATAATTTGATGTACATTTATTACATTTTACTATGTTATTTCTATTTCCATTCATTTTATTATTAATTTTGATATTTCATTAATGGAAAAATGTCATAACTGAGATTAATATAAAAAACAAGATCATATAAATTTCATAAGATGATACTGATACTTGTAGGTACCCTTCTCAGTTAAAATTGAAAAATCAAATTAATTTCTCGACACGTGTTTCGTAAAAGTAATGGCCTTAACCGTGGTGAACAATGCTTAACTCAAATAACGCAAATTAATTGTATTCTGGTTGGTCTTCCGTACTTTATAATTACCGCCCGATTATAAACACAAAATTACATTTCTTAATTACTGCAGATCTACTGATTAGTCAAAATGATACAATTTACAATGCGCTAAAAAAAGATCTATTTCATAAGAAGATTTGGGAAAGCCGATGCGGCTTTTAACTAATTTTATAATATTTTAACAACTTAAATATAAAAATCTATTATAATTAAGAAATAAAAAATAATTGTATTAAAAATTCATTTTTCATCAAAAAAATTTTTTGCCTTCAGAAAATATTGTCCATATTCATAAAAACAATGAAAAGCTAATAAAAGCATTGGAAATTAATTAATATCTTTGTTTTATTTAGTTTTGTATGTTACAATTCAGAGCTGATTTTCAGTTAAAGTGTTCCGATTAAAAACAAAAAAAAAACATGATTTGCATTCCTCAAAGCCTTGTGCTTTTAACTATTTTAATCACTAAACCCGAGGTGATCGAATTTCTAGCGTTTTCATAAAATTATTTATGGGGAGGGTAATAAATATAACAGAAAATATTTCTGCCAGGACTTTAATAAAAAAACAAGACATATTTATAATATTTTTGATCATCTGTGAATAGTTTCTGATAGTTTCATTAACATCCGATAATTATTTTTATTTTTGCAAGATTTTTCAAATTAATGTGTGTCATACATAAAAAAAAAAACCTGCTAAAAACTGTCTATGTTATTTTACAAAGAGAAACAAGGTTTTTAATCAAAATTTCGAATGTCCTAAAAAGAAAGAAAAAATTTTAAAAATAATTAAAAAAAAATTTCGGTCTTTCCTCTTAATAATAACATAAGCATTTAGACGATAAAATTTTGTTTTCGTCATGGTTGGCGCCTTTTTCATCAAGCTATGCTCTTTTTTTAGCGATTTCGTGGAGGTACCTATGTAAACAGTTACACTACATCTCAGAAATATAGACAGAAGTTATTTATAACTGTTTTGCAATTATATCAATCAAATGTTATTTCCACAGGTCCCGATTCATATGATTTGAAATCTAACACCGAGTACTCTCATGTCTATTCTTACGGTAAGTACCATAGTAAGCTAAAGATTTTATTGGCGTACGAAACACGTTACTTTTCAAATACTATTAGAGAAATGCTGAACTCCATGATTCTATTTACCAGTGTATTTTTCC
>OZ010605.1:11674116-11691616 GCA_963932145.1 Acanthosepion lycidas
ACGCAATCTTTCGTTCACTCATTTTTTTTTTACCATTCGGTTTTGTGCCAGAAAATTTTAGAAATTCTACGTTTGTGCAGTTTTAAAATTCTATTTTCGTAAATCTGCTTTCCAATTTATAAATTTCATTTTTGTTTACAAAATTACGGTTTATCTTTCGATTTTTAAAAAAATTATCAAGAAATTGTGTTCTTTTCTAATATTTCGTTTGCTTTTTTTTTTCTTACAATTTTATTCTCCCTTTGTTCTTTTTATTCCACTATTACTTTTAATGTCATTCTCTTATTCTTCTTATTCCTTCAATCCACTATTCTTTTTAATCCTTTATTATTTTTTTTCATCCTTAAATTGAATGCTGTTTTATTGCCAGTTTCATCGTTTTAAATAACATAATTTCTTTTTGCTTTCATAGGAGTCAATTTCACACTTTTAAGATTTCTTTATTTTTCAAGCTTATATATCGTTTTTCTCGATCTTTCGTTAATCTTAAAAATACATTAAAATTGAAATGAATTTATGGTCTACATTTTCTTTCTCTCTTTTATTTTTTTTTTCATGTTGATCACTTTATTTCCGCATTTCTCACGATTTATCATATTATTAACTTTTTCATCATTTTTTTTTTTTTCTTGCATATCACCTCATCTCGACCTATGCTCGTATCGCGTGGAAACATCGTTTCTAGAAATTAAGTATCGTCGCGCCTGGCCAGTACCTAGATGGGCGAGCCCTTGAGAATAAGCCTCTACTCGTGTTCTGAAGACTAGTTTGGAATGTGAACTGGACGATTAGCGAATATATTTGCCCCTAACGGAAGAATTGAGAGATACAAAGATTAGGAAGATATGGAAAATCACAATCGCCTACGTTTCTGAAGGAATCCGTTAGATTGGCCTTCATTTCTCCTTCTTTCTTCCGTTACGCTTCATTTTTTTCAATTCTATCATTATCATGTTCCCCCCTATATTAAAAACTTCTTTTTCCTTTCTTTGTATCTTTCTCGTTATTCTTTTTTTTTTTCTTTCATCGAAGTCAATTTCTTTTTTTATTATTTCCGAGCCGGAATTTTAATATTCATATTAATTTTTTTGCTTCCTATTTGTTTTTCAATTGAGTTTAGAAATTGGATGAGAATTCTACTGTTTCCTTTCCTTCCATTCTTTCTTTCATTTTCAGCTGTTTCACTTTTTCTTCTTTTCTCTCTGTCCTTTTCCGTTTCTTTCTTTTTTCTTCCTTTATATCCTTCTTCCTCTTTCTTTTATATAAGTCCATTTATATATATATATATATATTAGGTTTCCTTATGTCTTTATTCCGTTAATATATAATTCATCTGCAAGAAGATGGAATGCATGGCTTCTAGTAAAATGGGTGAGCCCAAAGTGCCAATTGCTAGTCAGAGATACCAAAACCGAACACATATTTGAATATGTCCGAAGTTTTTTTTTTTTTTATTAAGTAAGGACACTGAAATCCGAAGGCACATTGAGATAGCGAAAGTTGCTTTCCAAAACCTAACCAATGTATTAAAAAATTGAAAATCTTCGCTAGAAACAGGAAAAAGAAGACTAAAACTGTTACGTGATATATGTACTCCTGTATGCCAATGAGTGCTGGCCAATCTCCTCAATGATGAAGAAGAGACGTGAAGCAAGAGAAACGTCGGTTTACAGAAGGATGCTGAGGATACCATGGATTAAAAATGTGAAGAACGACGAAATTTTAGAAATAATGAAAACAAAACGTAAACTTATATTTAGCATCAGGAAGAGACATGTGAAATTTGTAGGAGACATAAAGAGGAAGGAAGGCTTGGAAAATTTGATACTCACAGGACAAATTGAAGAAAAGCGGAACTGAGGAAAATAACGAATAACATACTTAATGAGCTTGAGTAAATGGATGGTGGGAAAAGGTTTAAGAAAAATAAATAGACCAAAATTATTACGATCTACCAATGATAGATAGTTGTGGAGAGTCATGACCACCTACGTTCTGAATGTACATAGTACATAAAGAAGATCTATATCATTATTTTTATCATACATTTAAATTGAGTTTATTCTGCTTTTTCTTTTACTCTTTTCCATTTTTTAATTCTTTTTTATGCTCTGTTCACGTTGTTTGTATTTTTATGTATCTTTATCTTATTTTTTTTTATTTTTATCTTGTTACAGTTTTGTTCCTTCTTTATAGGTATCTTTGTTCTTTCTTTCTTCATCGATTTTCTCTCTATATATCTTTCTGTTTTTCTTTATATCAGGTTGGTGCAAAAATAATGACGTAACAATGTCGTCAAAACCTCAAAAAACGACATTAATACGTCATTATTTTTGCACCAACCTAATATATATTTTCTTTCCATCTGTTCTCATATTTATTCGCTTATGAATTGTCTCTTTCTTTTTATGTATTATCTCTTTCTCTGTATAATTCTTTTTCCGTCCATTAGTGCGCTAAGACTTTTATATACCAAAATTTGATTAGTACATATATAATACTCGATTAGTGCAGTAAAACATATATATATATATATATATATATATATATATATATATATATATATATATATATATTCTTTTTTATGTATTTACTTTTCTATTCATTTCTACACCTCTTCTCCCATATTTTATTATATTTATATCATTTTATATTGGCTTACAGACATATCATGTTGAAACACCGGTTCCCATACGATCACCGAATAACATGTGCTCTCTGGTGGAAAGCCGATTTACAATTCCTGTTGGATTCATTGTATTACGCGCAAATAGCTTTTGACGGATGGCATGAATCCACCTTAAGGAGTATTAGTGAGTTTTGTATAGCAGATCATTATTATCTCAAAAGAATTAAAATCTTAAAATGTTTCTGGTTTTAAATAACCAACAAATGGTTGGTAAACCGTAAAACCACAAATCAATCATTCAAATAATATTATTTTTCTCTCTATATATAAGTACCTTTTCTTTGTTTTTATCTTTTTATATCATTAAATTTTCATTTCAGTTAATTATAAATCTTACTTATTATAAAACCCAGCTTGTGTGTGTGTGTGTCTGCACGTTTATATATTGGATCGGATTTCCTACATTTTTCAACCGATTTCAACAAAACTTTACAGGACTGCGTAAAATTACCTTGCGGTGGTTCTGACAGCGCCAAAAATTGGAAAAACACAATTGTTTTTGCACGAAATCATTTCGAAAACACGATAAAACACAATTCTGTCGCCAGAATGAAAGGGAGACAACTCATATCGAGTTATTCTTATTATAAAACCGAGGTTGTTCGTCTGTGTGTGTGTGTTCGTTTATATATGGGATCGGATTTCCTACGTTTTTTAAACCGATTTCAACAAAACTTCACTTTTTTTGGCAGGTAGTGTTTCTTATTGTCTTGCACACTTTTTTCTTTATTTTTACATTCAGAATGCTTTAAAAATTCCATTTACAAGACAATTCTTTGTAATAAAATTCTATTCAATCGGTAGAGTCATAACGATTGAAAACAATGTTTTTGTTTGAGTTTGGGTTTGACCAATTCGTAAAAGAAAAAACAAACAAAAAACCAACTAATTAAGACACGCGTGTCCGTCAACCTTAAACAATAATCTTTGTCAATTTTATTCTTCAGTCTTTATTATGGTCGATACTTGATCCATCTCTTACTGTTACATCTCCGGGCAACGCCGGGCTCTACTGCTAGTTAATGATATAGAAACAAAGAAAACTTTTCAATTTATATCTTCCATTCTTTCTTTGTTTTTCTCATTTTTTCACGTTATCATTTTATGTTATTTCTTCAATATTAACATTTATATATTTCTCGATTTTCTTTCTCTTTCTTTGAAGTCGTTCACTTTTCTTTCTATCATTTTTTTCCATTTTTTTTCTTGTATTAATGTTATTCCCTTGTATCATACAAACTCATTTCTTTTTTTTCTTTATTTCTCTCTATTATATTTTTTTTTCTATTAGGTTGGTGCAAAAATAATGTCGTTTTCTCGCATAGTCACATATGTGAGAAAACGACATTATTTTTGCACCAACCAAATATTTGGTCTTTCTATATATCGTCTTTTTGTATTATTTTATATCTACTTAATTTCTATCTTCTCTATTTTTCTTTCTTCAGTCATTCTAATTTCCCCGCCTTTTTTTTTTATACAGTACAACCGCGGCTCTCGAACGTCTCACATTTTGAACAAATCGGTTTTCTAACAGAAAATTCGAGATGAAAATTCCTCGGTTATCAAACAATCCTTCGGTTCTCGAACAACATAGCCGAACCGAGTTAACCCGAACGAAATCATTTCTGAGTTGACCACCGTGTTGTATATATTCGTGTGTTGTACTCTTCTTTTCTTTTCCAAATTTATTGTACTGTTACATTTTTTTTATCTATATTGATTCCTATTGGAAAAATAGTTTCGGTTTACGAACATTTCGTGTTCGTAACGGCTTCAGGAAGGAATTAAATTCGTGAACCTATTTTCCATTGTATATTTCCCATTCCTTTGTGCCTATCTTTTTATCGCTTTACGCTAATTTTAGGATTTATTCCTCTATTTCTCTTCTCCATTATTTATTTAGATCTTTCTCGCTCTACTTCTCACTTTTTCTTTCTATGTTGTCTATCTTCACCTCATTGATTCTTTATTTCTCACCTTTTATCTGTTTCTCTTTATCGGATCTCCTTCTCTTTTTATCTTTTCTTGGTTTCCCTCTTTTCCAATTGTTTTCTTCTTTTTCAGCTCGTCAACAATCTCGTTCACTCTGACAAACGTAAGCTAATTTTATTTCATTTTCATCTCATTCATTTCCTTTATTTTCTTAAACAGGGAAACGAATCGTTAAAACTTCACAAAACAAACTTACCAGTTTCTTTCACGTGTAGCCGTTGTCATGCCTCTATCAAATTATTTACAAAAAAAAAAAAAATCCCTTAAACTGAAACTCACCTTCATACTTGTCTTCAATGCTTTTCTTTGCAGGCCGCGCTAGATCTTTATTGGCATCAACTCCCAAGGTGTTCCTCGCAATGCGTATCGACAGATCAGAACGAAAGATTTAGCAAACACAATAAAAACGATAAAGACTCTCTTGTTTCTTTTGCAATGAACCTCTCCTGTGATAGAAGTTAACTTTAGTTGCCTGACGAAAGTGTCCATTGATTGGATATACGCAGAAACTGGCTGTCAGGCAGGAGAATGACAATTCCTTTTTCATTATCTTTGGATCTGATCTCTCACTGTTTGCTTGTGCGCTTAAACCTTGCAGCTAAGTAAAAGGTACATCAGACTGTCTTTTTTTTTCGGACTAAAACAGGATCGCGTCGATAACTGTAGACTTCATCTGTTACAAGCTGTAAAAGCCACGTTGCAACAAGCAGGGACCTGACGAAGGTTATTCGGCACATTTATCACATAGGAACTCGTTTTTAGAGCGTGAATTTCAGAGTGATTGTGTTAGAGTATTCTGAAAGTAATTACGTTTAACAGATAGGATATAAGAAACAAATATATGTTAAATTTATCTAAATATTAGAGTATTCTTTCTGAATCATATGCAAATGTAAGTTAAATTAATTTAAATATTAATGCGCTCAAGAAGTAATTACGTTTACTAGAAAGGATATTAAGATAAAACAAATTTATTTAAAATCTGTTTATATTTTTGTGATGAGTTATTGTAAATATTTACATTGTTTGGACTTTTTTCTTAAACTTTTTTTTCATATTCCCGACCTTTCGGCCGTTGTACGCCCCGGACTTCTTCATGTGATATTTCTAAAGAAATGTTACAGCTCTGAATTCCAAGAAATATAAACTGAACAAGACCCAAGACTGCAACAGCCGAAACGTCGTGAATATGATAATAATGATGGGGACAACAACCGAACTATGTAAATAAATATATTTAAATATGTTGTACAGATGGTAATACCGCTGTAACGGGAAGAAAATAAAAAAAATAATATAACATTTATTTTTTATCTATTATTAATGAAAAATACAATCATCTTAATTTTAACTGTTGCAAACCAGTGACTTGTCATATATATTTTATTCCTAGTTTAAAGGAATTTGCGGTTTTCTCCAAAAAAAATCGGAAAGACTCTATTCGACTTCTTTGCTTCTGAAATTTCTGCTACTATTTTCAATCATTTAACCCTAAGCAAGGCGATAAAACCACTAAGACGTAAGAGGTTGTTGGCAATAAGAGCATCAGAAGATTTTATTGGAGAGAAAATAAAATAAAAGTACAGGTTTCGGCGACTGCATTTAAAAGTTTGAAGATTATAAATGGCTTCGAAGCAAAAGACTGGATGAGCATTTCACAGGCAAGAAATGCTAGAAAAGATATTATTAGAATAAAACTTCACTGGTTTTCATCCAGCTCTTTCAAAAGTTAAACAAAGAGAGCTAGTAGACAATTTAATAGTACGCTTAAATTAGTTCGGTTTAGGTACCAATGAGGAGGGCTCATTAGAATAACTGAAAATATTTATCGAAACGACAGAAGGAAGCAACGTCAGGATGTTGAGGGGACAAGTTGTCAGTGCAGCACCGATAATATTACGAACACTTTTTTGCATATTGTCAACAATCTCGAGATATATAGAACTGAACAACAGACCAGATATTGAAACAATATTCGAGGCCCGATTCCTGGGTTCGAAACAAATAGAAAATCTTTAGTAGATAAATCTGCTAATTATGAACGAGGTGGAGGTCTACTCAGCTTATGGATTATCTTATATTCTTGGGTTCCAAAGTGTATCCTTGCATTGTCATTTTAGATGTTAAGATCTCTCCTATATACCAAAGCATGAGACTTTTCCTAGTTAAGTTTCTGATAATAACCAGTGATTATCTTTCCATGTTCCAGTGTGTCGTAACGGACAAGACCTTTGATATTAAATCAGGCACAAATCAAAGATTTCTATGGATGGAATATTGGTTTTGGTCTTGGCACTGGTTGATAGTTTTTCGATCTCAGCTCAATTTTTTCGATTTAGATTGCAATGTAGTCATTCACCAAACAGACAAAAAAAATCGTAAAAAGAATGATGCGAATGTCTGGAAAAAAAAGATAGAATACGTAGGCAGATATACACATTTTGTCCTTGCGGGACGGACATTTTTTTCGAACGAAAATCTGAAATACCTTATAAATTAAAGAATATCATGCAGAAGAAATGGTCAACTAATAAGCATCACACATTTCTACTATACAAGAGCGGGTTTGCTTTGGTTAGTAGAGTCTCCAGGTAGGGTCAACCCATAAATCTTGAGGGCCAGTTTGTTACGTATATCAGAGCATGCATACCTATATGAAATTTCAGAAAAGAAATGTTGGACCTGTCAGAATTACTTATGAGTGTGTATTTTGCAGACCAGAAACACATACCCGGAAATATTATCGGAGTTATCTCCTCCTTAGTTCATTAATCCTTCACCAGGGAGCTTAATTCTTTGGCCATAATTAAAGTCCAATATTCTCCTGTAGCTGAAACAGCTAGCAAGTCATTTTAACCCACGTGTGTTCTCTATATAAGCACTCCACAGTTCTCTACAATATACTAAAATAGGCTTAAAACAGCCAACATCAGACCAACCGAAATAAATTGAGCTTATATTGTTCTGGAATCTATTACAATGCAATTTAATGGTATGATAAAGATATTAAAGTGAAAAACTAGAATGTACACTTTTTGCATATTGGAGTGTACTTTACAGAACAGATTTAAGCAAAACTGTCGTCATTTCTGCTGTCCTGTTGTGATTTATGCGCATAATTAATCTGATGTTATGATTTTTTTGTCACAATATGTCTAATTTGACTTCCATTTTAATATTTGAACTTGCTTCAATAAAACAATGATGTATATACCTGCAACAAATACTTGTTCTGTTGTATTTTACTGAACAAAATATACAGTTTCAAGTTGGGTACTGGATTCAACCCCCATTCAATATGTAGGTTACCGCCGCCAGATACTCTACATCCGTTGCCATTTGAATCAGTCCGCTGGTATAAAGTGTCCAGAATTTTTTTCCCCTCGAACATTTGATTATTTTCTCGTTTGATGTGTTGATACAATGTATTCTTTGTTGTAGCCAGTTTATCAGGATTTGGGAATTTCTTCCTGTTGGTGAAGAGCTTGTAACGTAGACATCAATACAAGATTTATTTGTTATCCCATATAAATGTCATATAAATCATTCTATGACTTCCAGCACAACATTTGGGATGACTGTACTCTCTCCACATAAGCATACTGACACAATAAATCGTTCGTCGTACTTTAGTATTTGAAAACATTTCTACTTCCCTATGCCATTGAAGTTACTCGAAGAATCACATCCTGATAGTGCGTGAAGATCTGGTAGAGCTTTGACCAATTCTACTGATATGTCATCACCATCAATATCGTAGATAATTTCTTTTGGGTTCTGATCAAAATTTCAGTAGCAAGTTAGCTCGGGGCAAGTCTTTGTATTACAATAATTAGAACCCCAACATTAGAGTCCACTGTAGCGATTCTAAGACGATCAAATTCAAGAGAAGATGCATATTTTGAGCACAAATGAATCTTTGTGTCAACTTCTTCTTGGATGACATTAGCTCAGGAACTTCTGAAATCCCAGATCTTTCTCTATTGGATGAAATACAAAATTCTTTCCCCTTGAACGTTATGTAGAGCTGTTTACCATTCAACATTCTTATGTTTCTCGGTTGATTGCAAGTTATCCATTATGATGGTGATAAGATATATGTTTTGTAGATAGGCATAAATTTAAAAAAATTACCGACAAAACCTGCTCCCGTCTTAGAATTGAGACCCTGATAGATAGATAGATAGATAGATATGTTGACTGGCGACCCCTTTCCATGGACTTGATGTAATCAGTTAGAGAACGAGCGGTTCGAATAAAGGCAACCCTGAAAATTGCATTCAGTACCTTTTGAATTACATAGTCGTAGATTTCACCAAAAGTCTCAGTTGTTTTTTGGCAGCTTATGAAATAGCAGCATGACATCGTAAATACTTTGAGTGCTTTGAGGTACGCTTACCAGCTGAGGTATTTTCTCTGCAAGACACGCAAGCAGCTTTGACTTCGCGGTTTTTTGTCATGGCATCATCATGATGGCACAGTGACAGAGAATATGGTGAAAGCTCAAACTTCAACACATCTTCAAGATCAATGTTTTTGCTTCTTTTCATAACAAGCAATCAGGCAAAGTTATTCAGATTTGCTCTCAACGTAATCTAACTTAGATTTGTTCTCGTCTTCTTTTTGATGATCATTTCATCAAAAATATACAACTTGTTCTTCAGAAACTCGTAAAATGATTAGGTGTCTCTTATAAGTCGCATCTTAACAAAAGATTTTAAACAGAACTTTCCAATTTCTTCTGTCCGCAGTAAGTTAACACAAGATTCCTTACTATCAGCCAGTCCAGACGAAATGTTTATAAAAGTATCGATGTGGAAGAAAGGATTCATCTACTTATCAAATTGAATGTAACGTTGACATTGATTTCATTAAATGCAATTTTGAGTTTTCCAAGATCTTTTGGAGTTGATTCACTCTCATCCAATCCTAACACATTCTTGACATGCTGTTTCATGATGACATAAACATGGCTACTTAGCACCCATCTTTGCACTGTGCAGGAAGATATACTGTACTCAATGTACCACCATGACCCTTTTGATTCAGAGTTTCCTCGATCATTTGATCAAGGGGAAATGTTGAAATTTCCTGGTGTCTTTTTAACTGCAAAGTTCCCTTTGGCAAACTCATCATGGTTTTCTGGATATCTGGCATGTGGCTTGGTCGGATCTATCTAAAAGTACGTAAAGTCTCTGCTGTATTTTGGTCTGTTATATGCATAAAACCATACCAACATTTCCTCCATGCTTTAAAGATGGAGCTCCCAATCACCTGTGCGACTTGACTTGGCATAGTTCAGTAGGATTTGGACCTTTTCAATAAAACTTTGCCAAACTTTTGCCATTGGACCACAGTCACTTTTGTGGATAAGATCTTCTATATGCTCCCATATAATGAACACTTCAGACATAGTGTTTAGGCTCGTCTGCTCAATAAGAAATTTTATTTTCGATGATTCAAGAAATTCATGCAAAGTGAGGGCCTCAACGTTGTCGTGCATCCATTGAGAAAATGAATCTATTTTCAATCTCATTAGAGCCTCGTAGACTGTTTGCAACAGACGCATTCCGCGATTGTAATTTTTGTCTTTCAGAACAATGTTAGTGGAATGTGAATTGAGCAAGCGAAATTCTATGATTATATCTCTCAGACCTGCTGATCCGAATCGTTTGGCAATCACTGCCATGAAAAAGCAACAGGCATGAAATCCTTCCATTCGTAAATTAATGAAGTTTTCTGCGTTCAGGGGATTGTTGAGAATCTTTAAATCGTTTGTGTAGATTGCTTGGTTCAGAACTAAATCTAGTTAGTCTAATGTTTTCTGCCTTTTCTTTAACCGGGCTGAGAACCTGAACAATTGAAAATTTTATTGGAGAGTCATAAATTGCGGGCTAGTAGAATTATTTATGGGGTTCTTTTTATCTTTGATAAACTCTGGTTCCGTTTCACAGAAGAATCATGAACAGCATGGCACAACTAGCACTGATGAATCTTCCTTTGCACTGTTGAAATTTACATGGTATTATTATCGATGTGGATGATTAATTATTTTTAAGCCACAAGAGTTTGATGGGAAGAAGTTGCAACCAGAGAACTAACCTTCAGTCTGGTCTGAGCTTCAACGCTATATTGTCGGCAAATGGAAAAACCCAAGATGTGAACTAGAAATCAGAGATACGACAGTCAAGTAAGTCATTCAGTTATCTATGATAAACGCTTAAGCTTTTCGATACATGACGCAGTAGGTTGCCATTTCTTTCTGGGGTAGACCAGTTGCTATCCAAGGCTATAGAGCCCGGTCCAGCGGGGGTAAAGAACAGCATTCATACCTTTATCAAGGGTATGTGAATGTAATGGATTCGTCTGGAATTCGAACTTGGCTCTCCGATTTCTCAATCCCTGCCGTTATCTATTATTCCGCCATGCTCCCTCTCCACGAGGAAGTACAAATATTTTAATAAATCTAGGAAGTGTTTTAACAATCGAACTATGAAGAAAGAGCAAAAGCTAAATAGTAACAGATGACAAAGTACTAAAACGGTTATGTATTATACGAGGGTCTGTCTGAAAAGTTACGAGACTGGTGTTGCAAGCAATTTATTACAATTTCAAACAACAAACCCCAGAGTTTCCCCTTCAAATGAATCCTTTTCGCGCCTAATGCACTTTTCTATCCTTCTCTAATTCACTTCTATTCACTTCTATAAGGACTCTTCTCAGATGCCCCTCATCTCCGTCGTTACAAATCTCTTGATTGCCTCCACGCCTTCAAAACGGTCCACCTTGATAATCTCCTTCAAGAAGAAGAATGTCACAAAGAACAAAATCATGGGAATAGGAGTTTGTGCCAGTACAGCCAGTTTATTCTTTCCCATGAATTACAGGATGTTCAGGAGGATGTGAGCAGATCCGTTGTCGTTGGTGAAGATACCACAATTTGTCCTATCACAAAAAAGGCTGTTAAAAAGAAAACGCAATGGTTGTAGAAAGCTATGATTAGAGTTATATGCTTCGAATAGATGTTGTTAGGCGATAATACAATCCGCTTGTTCGTCCATAGCTCACAAAATATTTTTCAGACAGATGCCGTAGGCCCTCTTGTACGGCAATAAATGCTGGACAATCTCCGCACAGTTGAAGAAGAGAATTGAAGAATCAGAAATGTGATACTATATTGTTGTGGATTTATTTCGCAGTGGAGGCTAGTATTTGTACTAAATCGGTCCTAAATAGTTCGACGTACAAAACGTTAGGAACTTGATATAATAGGTATTACGCAGAGAAATCTAGTTGTGGTCGCTGACTAGTTTCGTATTCTACTAACTGTCGACTACTGTCGTCCGACATCGACTAGCATTTAGTCAGCCCCCCACGAGGGTATCATGTGGCACAAGGCCGGTTTAACGTGGGATCTCCGAGCTCGTGGTTTCCGCCAAAAATATACCCTTTGAACCCGTATAAAGACCATAGTTTTGATCCAGCTCCACAGGATACAAAGCAGAAAACATAACATACACCAATAATAATAATAATAATAATAATAATAATAATAATAATAATGATAAATTTCTGGAAGCCCATGCCTTAAATAATTCCTGGAAGCCCATGCCTTAAAGAAGTACAAAAAAATGTTCTCACTAGTACAGTCCACATTTTACGGAGGGCTTTATCTTTCTAAAGTATATATATATATATATATATATATATATATATATATATATATATATATATATATATATATATATATATGGTCAGTAGAAAATGTCATGATGACATTATTTCGTACACACCAGAAATAAAAGGAAATAATAATAATAATAATAATAATAATAATAATAATAATAATAATAATAATAATAATAAAATATTCCGAACAGATACTAAGGAATTTTACAGGGAAATTTGAAAAACACCTATACATTTCGAAAGGACACCATCGATTGATAATGTACAGACATTTTGGGAAAATATTTGGAGCAGCCCAAAGGAATATAACCCAAATGCAGAATGGATACGGCGTGAAGAAGAACGACTGCTGGATACATCTCTGCAAGAATGGGAAAATATATCCACAGATGATGTAAGGCAACCTCTATCGAAATCCCAAAAATGGAAATCCCCAGGAAATTAAAATTTGCCCAATTTCTGGCTGCATCATTTCTCATCTACCCATGAAATTCTTGCAAAAACATTATCAACGCTTGTAAATAATCCCAATAAAATCCCCGAATGGGTCACTGAAGTTATTACATACCTCATACCAAAAACAACTGAAACAGACAACCCGAAAAATTATAGACCGATAACATGTCTCTCCACAACGTATCAGTTGATCACGTCTGTACTGACGAACCGTAATTATTCCTTTTTCGAAACAAACAGCATTCTCTCGCTGGAACAGAAGGGATGCAGACGAGGTCCATATGGCTGCCAAGATCAACTTCTGATAAATAAAATGATCCTGGAAAATTGCAGGAGACAACGCAGAAATCTAAGTGCAGCGTGGATTGATTATCGTAAAGCCTTTGATAGTGTTCCACATTCTTGGATCCTTAAGACTTTGGAAAGGTACAAAGTCTCCCCTGAGGTATTAAATTTCCTTAAGCACAGCATGGGAATGTGGAACACCAAACTATACCTTAGTCACACCGGGGGCATTGCCATATCCAACCGTCTGAATATCCGACTTGGAATCTTTCAAGGAGACTCTCTGTCACCCCTTCTATTTTGTTTATCCTTAATCCCTCTTACACATGAACTGAACAACAGTAGCTATACTTACAAAATAAATAAGAAAATATTCAATCACCTACTCTACATGGATGATCTCAAACTCTTTGCCAAAGACGACAATGAGTTGAAAGGCCTCCTCAATATTGTAAAATACTTCAGTGACGACATAGGTATGGACTTCGGATAAGATAAATGTGCAAAAGTAACATTCAAGAAAGGTAGAATTACAGAAGCACCCTTCATAGATTTAGATTTTGTCACAAAGATTATGGAATTGGAGCATGAAGAAGCTTATAAGTACCTAGGAATTAGCGAAGGAGATGGCATACAACACCCCCAAATGAAAGAAAAAATAAGAAAAGAGAACTACAGGCTTGTACGTCTGATAGTAAATACTGAACTAAACTCAAAAAATAGAATATCAGCTCTAAACACATTGGCTGTCCCAGTGGTGCAATACAGCTTTAATGTCCTTAACTGGACCATATCTGAAATTAAGCGAATGGACGCCAAAACGAGAAAGCTTCTCACTTACAATAGTATGCATCATCCCAAAGATGATGTAGATCGTTTGTATGAGCCCAGATCCGAAGAAGGCAGAGGTTTAGTTCAACTAGAACTGTCCTACAAAACTACAACAATTGGCCTCCAAAGATACTTGGAAACTACAGAAGACTGGATGATGGTATGCGTCAAGGAACATGAAAGTAGTAAGCGTCTTTACTCCGTAATGAAAGAAGCAAACAAATTCAAAATGGAGTTTCAAATGGGCGTAGAGATGCAGCTACAGCACAATACACCCGCTGAAACTGCAAAATACTTAAAAAAAGACAGCAAAGACGAATGCAACCGACCAGATACAGAAGCGATGGCAAGATAAACCGCTTCATGGCCAATACTCTGCCCGTACCAAACAAGCTGATGTAGACAAAACCAGTACCCATCAGTGTCTACGCAGTGCAGGGTTAAAAGCGGAAACTGATGGTTTTATCCTTGCTGCGCAGGACCAATGCTTGCTAACTAGGAATTATCAAGCACATATACTAAAATATTGTGTCAGCCCAAAATGCAGATTCTGTGATAAATATCCAGAAACGATTGATCATCTTGTATCAGGTTGCACAATGTTGGCACCCACTGAATATAAAACTCAATATGATAGAGTGGGCCAATGTCTGCACTGGAAAATCTGCAACTTCTACAGGAAGGAAACTGAAAGAAACTGGTATGAACACCACCCAGACCCGGTTACGGAGATAGGACCTGTTACAATTCTATGGGATTACACAATGCACACTGATAGAACAATCAAGGCCAACCGCCCAGATATTGTTATTAAAGACCACAAACAAAAACGGTGCTTACTTACAGATATGGCAGTCCCTGCTGACTGCAATGTATCTTTGAAGATATTCAAAAAGCTGTCAAAATACAAGGACCTTGAAATAGAAGTCTCGAAAATGTGGCATATGAGAACATCAAAAATCCCTGTTGTAGTTGGAGCCCTAGGACTGGTTGGAAAATATTGCAGTAGACTAATTGAAGGGATTCTTGGAAGTCCATGCCTAAAGGAGATAAAAAATTGTTCTGACAAGTACAGCCCACACTTTACGAAGGGCTTTATCTATGTATTTTTTTTTTTTTTTTTTGTCAGTGGAAAGTGTCATGATGCCATTTCTAACCTTAGGTCCCTGGGCGGGACCCGGAAAGAAATGTGTAAACGCCAGAAATCAAAGAAAATAAAAAAAAATAATAATAATAAAGGAAACCAACAAGTTCAAAATGGAGTTCCAAATGGGGGAAGAAATGCAAATAAAGCACAGTGCACCGATTGAAGCTGCAAAATACTTAAAAAAAAGAAAGCTAAAGCAAATGCAACCTAGCAGGTACAGAAAAGATGTTATACTGATTTATGGTTAATACTCTGTCCATGCCAAACAAGCTGAAAAAGACAAATCCCGTTCTAATCAGTTAATATGGAGTGCACGTCTCAAAGTTGAAACCGAAGTTTTTTCTTGGTATTAACAAGAAATTATCAAGTAAACATACTGAAAAGTCGTATTAGTCCGAAATGTAGATTCTGTGATAAATATCCAGAAACAATTGATCATCTTGTATCAGGTTTCACGGTATTGGCACCCACTGAATATAATCAGGACATGACAGAATGGGCACTGGAATATCTTCAACTTCCACGAAAAGGAAACTGCAAAAATTGGTATCAACTCAACCAGACCCGGTTACAGAGATAATTTTATGGGACTACACAATACACACAGACAGGGCAATCAAAGTTAATCTCTAAGACATCGTTATTAGAAACGGCAAACAAAAAAAGTGTCTCCTTATTGATATGCAGACTGCAATGTATCTTTGAAAATCTTCAAAAAGCTTTCAAATTACAAAAACACTGAAACCGAATCACAAAAATGTGGCACATAAGAACATCAGCAATCCTTGTTGTAGTTGGAGTCCTCGGATTTGTTAGAAACGATTTCAGTAGACTAATTCATGGGATTCCTGAAAGTCAACACCTTAAAGAAATACAAAAAAAATTGTTCTCACTAGTACAATCCACACTCAACGAAGGGCTTTATCTATGTAAATATATATTTGCGTTTTTTTTTCTTTACTTTTCTTTTAATTCGACAGTGAAAATTGTCATGATGCCATATCTGACCAAAGGTCGCAGGTCGGGACCCAGAAAGAAATGAGCACACATCAGAAATAAAAGGAAATAAAATAATAATAATAATGAACCTGCAAGAAATTGGCATAAACACAAGTCAGACGCAGTTATAGAGGACCTGCAACAAATTTATGAGACAGAGCAATACACAGAGACAGAGCAATCAAAGTTAATCCCCAAGATGTTATTACAGACTGCAATGACAAAAAAGTGTTTCCTTAGATATAGCAGTCATTGCAGTTTGTAATCTATCTTTAAAGATCTTCAGAAAACTATCAAAATACAAGGACCTTGAAATCGAAATCTGAAAAATGAGGCCCAATGAAAATCAACAATTAAAATTGTAGTTGGAGCTCTCGGATTGATTGGAAAAAATTCCATTATACTAATTTAAGAGATTACTGTTAGACCAAGCCTTAATGAAATACAAAAACAGAACACACCTTACGAAGGGCTTTAAAGATCTTCAGAAAACTATCAAAATACAAAGACCTTGAAATCGAAATCTGAAAAATGAAGCCCAATGAAAATCAACAATTATAATTGTAGTTTGAGCTCTCGGATTGATTGGAAAAAATTCCATTTTACTAATTTAAGAGATTACTGTTAGACCAAGCCTTAATGAAATACAAAAACAGAACAGACCTTACGAAGGGCTTTATGTATGGAAAATATGAGTGTTTTTTTTTTCTCAAATTTCTCAGTAGAAAATGTCATGATGACATTTCTAACCATAGGTCTCTGGTTGGGACTCGGAGAGTAATGAGTCAGTCAGTTAGGCCAGTTACGCGATACACGCTCGGGCGATCATGTATCTTTCGATAATGACTGACGAGGGAGAAAACTTTTCCCGTCTAGGTTGCCATTTTTTCTGTGGTAGACTGCTTAACAACCAAGGCTAAAGAACCCAGTCTATGCTACTATTCGACCCATAGCTGGTGGGGAGAAGAGATGAATCAATGCCTTTCCTAAGAGTACTCGTGCGTAATGAATATGACGAACTCGTATATCTATTATACCACAACGCACACTCAAAGGAATAATAATAATAATAATAATAATAATAATAATAATAATAATAATAATAATAATTCATGTGTGGCGAGCGAAAAGGCAAATAAAATATGTTATAATACTGAAAAACTTTAGAAAATGAAGAAGAAGAAGATTAAGTGCGAAAACGGGGATCTAAGAAAACAATAGTAGAATGAGATGGCAAAGAAGAAGAAGAAGAAGAGGAAGAAGAGGAAGAAGAGGAAAAAGAATGTCTTACAACATTCAATAGTATACTCTTTTACAATAAAAAATTCATAAATGAAGAAGACGAGGTATAAAAAATAGAAGGTAAAATGAAAAAAAAAAGAAAGTCATAAAAGTCAAAAATAAAAAAA
>OZ010605.1:11696616-11754116 GCA_963932145.1 Acanthosepion lycidas
GTTTTTTGGCTAACACAATAATTTCTCTTTAACAAGAATTGGTCATGTGCAGCAATAATAAAAACTTTCAGCTTTTAACCCTGCACTACGTAGCCATTGACGCGTACATGGTTTGTCTACATCAGCTTGTTTGGTATGGAGTATTGACCATGAAGCCGTTTATCTTGACATCGTTTCAGTATCTGGTCGGTAACATTTGCATTTGTTTGTTTTTTTTTAAGTATTTTGCAGCTTCAGTCGGTGTATTTTGCTTTACTTGTATTTCTGCACCCATTTGAAACTCCATTTTGAATTTGTTGGCTTCCTTTATTATGGAATAAAGACGCTTACTACTTTCATGTTCTTTGACACGTATCATCATTCAGTCATCTATACTTTCAGGGTATCTTTGAAATTGTTTTAGTTTTTAAAGAGTGTTCTAGTTGAACTAATTCTCTGCCTCCTTGGGATCTAGGCACATACAGTCGATCAACATCAACTTTGGGATGATGAAGGCGGTAGCAAGTTAGAAGCTTTCTCGTTTTGGCGTCCATTCGCTTAATATCAGCCATGGTCCAGTTAAGGATGTTAAAACTGTATTTCACCACAAGGACAGCCAAGGTGTTTGTGGCTGATATTCTGTTTGTTTTTTTTTTAATTCAGCCGGTATTCAGTACCAGACACACACGCTTGTAGTACTTCTTTCTTGCCTTCACCTTCATTTGGGTATACTGTATACTATCCGCTTCGCTAATTCCTAGGTACATATAAGTTTCAACTTGTTCCAGTTCCCTGGTCTAATAAAGTCTAAATCCATTGAGGTTGTTTCTGTAATTCTCCCTTTCTTGAATGTTACTTTTGCACATATATCTAATCCAAAATCTATACCTATGTCGTCGCTGAAACATTTTACAATATTTCAACTCATTGTCCTCTTTGCAAAGAGTTTGAGATCATCCATGTAGAGTAGGTGATTGAATATATTTTTGTTTAGTTTGTACACATAGATACTGCTGTTCAGTTCATGCCTTAGGGGTATTAAGCACAAACAAAAGGGGTGACAATGAGTCTCCTTGACAGATTTCACGATGGATATTCAGACGGTTGGAGATGGCAGTACGAGAATGTGAGTTAGGTATAGTGAAGCTTTCCACATTTCGATGCGGTGATTAAGGAAATTTACTGCCACGGGGAAGACTTTGCACATTTCCAAAATCTTAAGGATCCAAGAGTGTGGCACATTAATAAAGGCTTTACGATAACCAATCCACACAGCGCTAAGATTTCTTCATCGTCTCCTGCAATTTGGCATTTGGTGGTAACTGAGAAAGTGGGCTCCCCTGTTGCTGCTGGGAAGGACCAGGGTTGTTCTGGCAGATGCCATCAGGTCCCGGATCCGCCGTTGAACTGACTGGATTGAGTCGAAATTTTCAATTATGGAAACAGGAACTTCTTCTTCTTCTTCTTCTTCTTCTTCTTCTTCTTCTTCTTCTTCTTCTTCTTCTTCTTCTTCTCATTATTATTATTATTATTATTATTATTATTATTATTATTATTATTATCACATAATCGTTAACATAGTTAATTTATTTAAGGATGACAAACGCAAATACAAGTACCCACTCTCTCACACAATACAAAGCCCAAGGCCAACATCAAAGTTAATGACTGAGATTGTTATTAGATAGGCGGAAGGAGGAAGTAAAGAGGGCATTTTATGACGACTTTTGACACTCGATTTCAAGTGGCCAGTATTGTAATTGACAAAGAGGCAGCGACTCACGAACCTGTTTCACATAGTAACTCTTCTTGGGAAAGAAGCTGTCTGAGTGGAACCAACTCCTTATCAAAGGAAAGCGAAAGAGATGGGAGAATGGTTTACAACCGTGAACATGGTATGGCACTTCCTAGCTGTGAATATTTGATCTGAAGATATTAAGGAATATACCACTTTAGAAACTTTGCCAAAGTATTTGCGATAATGATTGGTAAGCAAGGTTTCATCTGTAAGATAATGGTTGTATGATAGATAATAGATCATCACCCACAAGGACCTGAAATCGCTTTTGAACTCTGTTTCGTTTGAATAGTGAGGAGCCGATATATGTCAGTGATACTCCATTCTTGGTCTGATTAAAATCTTGTAAAGAAAGATAAGTTAAGAGATTTCTACATTTCCAGTTAGTCTAACATGGTTATGCATTCTGAATTATAAAAGGAAAGCAGAAATCATCTCCTTGCCAACAGACGCTGCCTGCTTGGACTTCATCGAAGAGGAAAAGCGTAATCTTTCCACTGTTTCCTTTGAATGTTTGATTCAGGTTTGAAATAGTTAAGCCAGGTTTCAACTTGAGCTATTAATATGAGGAGGGAAAGTGTCCTTGCGATGCCAAACCTTGCAGATAGCTTGCTCATCCCCAAGATCTCAGTTAAAACAGTAGGACGGATTTATATGCTGGACTGTAAGAAATCTGCCATCCAAAACCATATGTTGAATAGCATCACTTTGATCATCAGTGGTTAAGGTTTTTGAACGACCTGACCGAGGGTCATCTTCTATGCTGTCCCTTCCCCATTAGATATTTGCAAACCATTATTTCATAGTTCCCTAGGAAGGAGAGTCTTCTGCAAGTATCTATATCATGTCGACATGGATTTCCTTGTGTGTGAGCTGATACTGAGATACCTTTCTAAGCAGATATGTTACGGCTGCTTAGGTCTCTATTTTATCTATTTTTAGATTTTTCGCACACATTACAAATCTGAATTTGTATTACTAGTTTTATAAGAAGTGATAGAATATTGCTAAACAAAATTCAAATATGACTTTTTTTTTCCAGGTGAGGCTTAGAAACTTTTGAACGACCTTCGTATTTGATAAAAACTTTATAAAATTGACTCCTCCTGCAAAAATTATGTTATTTAATCTAGGTTATTTTTCCTGCATAATAATATCTTCTAGAATTTATATATTTATAAAGATATTCGTCTACCAAATTTGAAAGTTTGGGTAAACCAGTGATATGTTTCTTTGGCATTTCTCAACCGTGTCGTTGGCAGGGATCGACTCCCCGCTCCGAAAGCATCAATAAAGTAATCTCTTTCATAAATGGCACCATGTCCATGCTCTTTCCATGAAACAATAATTAATGAAAGAATTTGGAGTGCAGGTTGACATTTTGGCTATACTTGATGTCGGTAATCTCAAGAATTTTACGTTTATGCTTCTTATGTTCTCTTTCAATTAAGAGAAGTGTGACACTTTCATAACCCTAACCCTATCCCTTTCATAGGAATTAACGTCATCAATCGTTTAAACCCTAATCTAGACATGGGCACTTTACTGAATAGGCAGATGTTTGCTTTAAGGCTTTTTCTTTTTTTTTCATGTTGATGTCCTTTTGAGATTTAACCTTGTTTTAATTTAAGCCTTTAGGCAAGTTATCCGTTGATTCCACCATTTTTTTTACATTTTCTTCAGTATATATATATATATATATATATATATATATATATATAGA
The DNA here is from genome assembly GCA_963932145.1 of Acanthosepion lycidas. Lineage (NCBI taxonomy): Eukaryota > Metazoa > Mollusca > Cephalopoda > Sepiida > Sepiidae > Acanthosepion > Acanthosepion lycidas. The sequence goes on from OZ010605.1 coordinate 11,700,117, forward strand.
GAGAGAGAGAGAGAGAGAGAGAGAGATAGATAGAGAGAGAGAGAGTGAGAGTGTGTACGAAAAACTGGAAAAATGTTTTTTTGTAAAGCATCCGTTGAGCTTTCCCCGACTACACATGCGCGAGAAATGACAGATGCTGATAGTTTCAACATTTTTGAAACAATGTTATATTTTGGAAATTTATTTTTCAATCCAGCCAAATTCACCCCTATTTTTTCTTTTTCTCTCCATCACCTTTGTCCCAGACTGAAAAAAAAGCATTACTTTTCACCATAAGGAAACTGACCACAAATTTGACATAGGGAATGCTTTGATTAAAAGAGAAAATAAACCACTGGGACGAAAATGTCTGGAATGTGCCTTGATCGCTAGTTCAGTCACGATAAATTTTCGTCTAGACTCTTACAGTATATCACCATTCGTGATAATTTTTCTGTAGTCACAATGTACGATATTCAGGGACAAAGCGGATGTAGACAAAAAAAAAAAAAAATGAAAAGAAGAAAAAGCATACAGATGAATTTGTCTGCATTGAAAAATATTCTTTCAAAAAAGTATTCTTTAAAAAAATATTCTTTAAAAAATATTTTTTTTAAAAAGATTGAAACTACCAGCATCTCAAGTTTTGTGCACATTTGTAAATGTGACAAAATCAATAGAGCCCATGCTGATAAAATCCTAAATGTTGAACCACGACGTCTTAAATGTTTCCAAAAAACGATTTGTTAATATATAAAATTATACAAAATTATATATCGTTATACCACACACACATACACACACACAAACACAGACGAAAAAAACTTACACGAAAAGCCGGAGGTCTATTGTCCGCTTCGTCTGTGGCATTTGTTTGCAACGTCCGAGTGTATCAATTATTCCGAAAAGTGTGGATGATTCTGCACAAGCCTTCACCATTTTTATCAAATCAGTTGTGTGGGTTTTCTGTCGGTTTATTTGTCAGCTGTCAATATACCTCAAATTCTCGAGCGCTTAGCCTTGGAGCGGGTAGAATTGCGATCAACGTGTTTTAGTGGACTCAGCAGTTTTCAGTCAACACGTCCTAATCATTCTTCAAGAATCGAGAGCAAGATCTAAAAGGTCACCCTGTCTAACAGTGATCTCATCCCACAATCCTTACTTTTCTCCATATGCAGCCTCCTTTGTAAATCACTAGCGGATATTACGTGCCACGCAGAAGATTTCATAACTGAAACAATTGAGCTGTCAGATCTTTAATACGTCGAAACCGACGGGAGAGACCATATATATATATATATATATATATATATATATATATATATAAACACACGAAAGTGGATATTGAGGACGTCAACACACAGCGCATACATTTTCTTCCATGCTTGAGCCCTATCATCAGCCAATCATCTAAAGGCTGAATTCGACCAGGAAACAGACTATCGACACTTGACCTTGAGCTCAGTGTCCTATATTTACATATGCTCTAACTCTAATAGTGTTTTGTTTTGCCCATAAAATATCGTATATATAAATTATATCTTATATACACATATATATATATGTACGCGCGTGTGTATAGACACAGTTATTTATACATGTTTATATGTATTCATATATTTATATATATGTATACATACCTGTTTGGATATACCTCCTTTTCGAATGTCATATATATATATATATATATATATATATATATATATATATATATATATATATATATATACTAAAATGCGTTCGCCAATACACGAAAAACACTGTACACACCTGTCTACGTAGATAGATAGATAGATAGATAGATAGATAGATCTGAAAACACTACGATAGATATATCTGAACAGAGTACGATAGATAGATAGATCGATCGATCGATCGATAGATAGATAGATAGATAGATAGATAGATAGATAGATAGATAGATAGATAGATAGATAGATTGGAACAAACTACGATAGTTAGATAGATCTGAAAAGACTACGCTAGATAAATAGATCGAGCTTATCTAAGATAGAATAAAAAATATTGAGACAGATAGATGTATAGATTGCCGGGTCTGATCTGATCTGAACTGTCTAAGGGAAAAACATATATGAACAATAAAACACACATATACACACACACACACATATATATATATATATATATATATATATATATATATATATATATATACATATATATATATATATATATATATATATATATATGTGTGTGTGTGTGTGTGTGTGTGTGTGTGTGCGTGCGTGTGTGTGTGTATACAACAATTGATATTTTCCATACATGTGATTTGGAACAAAACTTATCTAACAATTTTCTGCTTCTATTTATTATATTTACCAACCCGTTTCCATGAATGACTGCATGGTGTCTCTCCATTTTCCACTGAGGATATTTATGTCCCCAATTTTCTTCAAGTTTTCACTCCACATTTGTTAAAGTTAAATTTTGAACTTCTTTCTGGACGAGATTTTATTTTGTTTTCGTTTTTTTATCGTTTAGTTCTTTCTACAATTAGATATTCTTGCCATATGGAAGAGAAATCAGAAAATTGGGAAAATCGGATCGAATTGACAAAAAAAAAAAAGAAAGCAGACGAGGAGCAGCGACAAATGCGGGAATTTAGAAAACGTGAACTAGAAAAGAGGAGAAAGAACGATGGAAAACGAAACAGAAAAGCTAAGTTGGTTATTATTTTTAAAGGACAAAATAATTGATTAGCCTCGGTTTGCCCGAACAGCATTTAAACTACAAAGAAAGACTAAACAGAATGATAAAGAAAATATAAAGAAACATAGTACAGGGAGAGATGTTGTACAATTTATTATATCTGTTAACGTAGCGACATATCAGCCCATGTTGGGTTATTTCTTGTTAAAAAATTGTAAAGAACACACCGTACAATAAACTAATATGCATGTATATACAAATGTTTAGACGGAGAATGTAAAAATTAAAATGATCCGGTTATTCTGTGCACTTAAAACTGCAGATATAATCAGTGTAACAGCAAAATTGTCTAACAGCATAATTGTCCGTCCCACAAAATATTTCATATCTAAAAACAACCCCCCGCCCCCCAAAAAAACCCCAAAAAACACTAAACTAACTGTGTTTATTTCGAGGTTTTCGCATAAGAATTTTATTTATCTGAACACCATCTGTCGTAAGTATCACTGACAAAACCTTTTGAGCTGCAAAGGGAGCAGGTTAAAATTGTTTTGTGTTAGTACTGCTCTATTCACGAATGAGAAATGGTGAGAAGAAAAAGATCATTCAGGCCTTCAGTGATGGTACCAACATTTATATTCTGGTCTCCAACTTCAAATTCCATTCAAGAACCATCATGAGAGTGGTGAATAAGTTTTAAAAAGCGTAAAGAGTAGAGAGGAAAACTGGATCGTGCGGTCACAACAGGAAGTGGAATCATCGTTTCAAATTAGAGATAAAGAGACAAATTAGGAAATATCAAACTCAATCCATACGGCGTTTGGCATGTGGGAGAGGAGTTTCAGCTATAACAGTTTAAAAAGCAGTGAAAAAAAGTTGAAAATGTAATCGTACGTGAAACATGTGAGGCCAATTGTTACTCCAGGACAGAAAGTTAGAATGTTAGAGAGGGTGAAGTTCATCTTGAATAAGTTGGAAAATTATCCTGGAACAATATATATATATATATATATATATATATATATATATATATATATATATATATATATATATGTATATAGTTTTAAAAAAAATAGGTAATCAGTATGGGTAAACCTAAGGAGGATAAAATCCAGAGAGCTCAATGTAAATCCAGAGCAAATAATTTAAATAAAAGCAGACCACTTTAAAGTTCCATGTAATAAATTATTTCACCACAGTCCTTTTAAAGGAATGCGGATCATCAGACTTTACTTCCAAACAAAAAAATGAGCAAAAAATTTACACATTTTTGACGGGCCGTATTAAACATATGTAAATTAACGAAGTGAGGAAGTGAGTGGGGGAGAGAAGACATGAGTGAGTTAGCAGATATTGACACATTTAAACAGTTAAAATCTCTCTCTCTCTCTCTCTCTATATATATATATATATATATATAGATATATATATAATATTATAAATTAGCTGATTTACAATATCGTTTTTTCGCTACATAGTAATAACCATGTTTCAAAAACTGAAGCTAAATGCTTCAAATCTAATTATATAATTAAATTAAAAGCATTAAAATCATCAGTTCTGTTTCATCTTCAAGCGAATTTTAGAATAACTTTTAAACGCACATATAAATTCATAATTTCCTGTTTCCAAGGATACAGAGAAATCTAATCATTCAGACAGAGGCGAGAGCGTGTTCATTTTTATTAACTATTGAGCACCGTTTTGTAAAAATAAAAATAAAAAATATCAATAAGAACAACGGATTATATATCTTACTGTTCTTTCTTTTTTGAGAGGAACGAGATGATATAAAGAGTGTCACCGAGACAAAACAGAGAAACGTTTCACAGGAACATCTCCTGCTATTAATATGTTGAGCAATAGATGACCCGGATGTATTGACAAGTCGACTATTGCTACAAGCTGGATTCATAATCCTGGGAGGTAAATGATGTTTTATGCTTAAATTCAAACGCTGACAATTTCTCAATACACTCGGGTCCACAACTACATTTATATTTATAGATCACTGAGTTAACATGGCGGGGGATGGTCATCATTGTGAATGAAAGAAAGAATAGGTCGAGTAACAAATATTTACTCGGATTTCAGCAGAAAAATAGCAATTGCTGATTGCAAATGAAATCCGCCTAGCCAAAAACCCGCCCTCTGAGCCAATAAAGGGAAGATGCAAAAAAACAGGACAACTTTTAAGTTAGATGCGGCTTATCCATATGGAAATTAATGATAACATCGAGAATAACTTCATCCAAAACTTCATCTAAAGAGTATCCATTTTTGGAAAGTGTTATCTTAATAAAAACAATCTCCCCGTGAAAAAAGCCTTCGGAATAAATCATAAGAGCCCTGTGGGTAAGGGTCTTAATTCGATTAATCTTACGTTTTAAGGAACAAAAAGAGTACCAACGTCCAAAAAAGTAACGTTCCTAAAAACAGAAGTGAAATCTTGTCAGAAGTCCGGACAAGAACATCCAAAAAGGAAAGACAGCAATTAGACTCATTTTCCACAGTAAACTCAACCGATGAGTGAACAGAACTTAATGAAGTGAGAAATAAGTCGGCTTCAGCCTCATTATTAAAGAGGCAAAATGTATCATCGACAAGACGATAATACATAAGAGAACGATAAATACAAGAAAATAAAGACGCCTGATATATATAATTAGGTAAATTAAAGAAGCTATATATATATATATATATATATATATATATATATATATATTAAGTTGGTGCAAAAATAATGTCGGTTTTCGACGTATTCTTAACGTCAAAAACCGACATTATTTTTGCACCAACTTAATATATATATATATATATATATATATATATATATATATGAACTTTATTTCTATATCCATGAGCTTCCGATCCTTAGTTATGATTAATAGATGAGTAACAGAATAACCAGTATGTTTCCCAGATCTATACACATGTGATGAAGAAAGAAAGGTTGTGATAACAGCAATGATAAGGTTAATATATTACTTGGTCGACATTAATGAATCTATCACGGCAACCGTCACTGTCACAAGGGTGGCATTCTGTGTAATAACTATCTGGTCAATGTAGGTTGTTAATGGGAGACCAACCCGTCTTCATCCATGACTAGTTGTCCAGAGAAGTAGATCATTTGCGAATACTTGTTCTGCTCGCCAATATTCTCACGCAAAGCGTATTTTTCGTTCGCGCAAGATTGTAGAAATATCTGGGAGGGGTTCATAGAAATGTCATTTACTTAGATGTTTTCTCCAAGAGATGATCGGTGTAACTCTCAGCATCCTAGGGTAGGTTCAAATAATAAAAAAAATGGCAACATTTTTTCATTGTTTTAGTGCTCTTCCCTTCTCATCCAATATCTGTATAAATCTTGTTCTGTTATTTTTGTTCACTGGGAATGCTGCCAATAAACCCTATTCCCACTACATAACCCCTCCACTAATCAGAAAGTTATGATTTAGTACTAGACTGACAAGAAAAGAAAGGCGTGAATAGAAACGTGTTTTCATTTTTTTTTCAAGGTTAGAGTTGTTGATGAATAGCAGATAATGATCTTTATATTGTTGCAGTTGAAGCTAACCACAAGGCTTCTCGCTTCGATTTCCTCAATGCTCGAATATACATAGTGTAAATTCCGATTTGTTTTTGCATGTTCTTTCATATAAATGTTTCTTTATCTCCGTTTTTCATATTGCATTTGTTTGGAGTAGATTTGTTTCTACTTGACAGGGCGCCACCCAAGGAGAGAGAAAAAAAGTGGAAAGTGTTATTTGATCCAGACCAGCCCCAAAATGGAGTACTGTTGTTATATTTTGGCAGGAGTTGCCCTGCCCTCACTCACCACCACCAAAGTTCAAAAGCGTCTTCGTGGGTGACGAATTATTTTTCATCCTTCAATCTCTCTCCTAAAGGAAGGATATGACAAACCTCTCGCTGCTTTATCACTAATTCCACGGAAAGTGCTCGAACGAACTACATTCGTTGGTCCCGCCATGTAAAACCTTCACGGCAATAACGCGCCATGTCACTTACGTAGTAGCAAACCATCTGAATTCCCTCGTTATTCCATCGGTGATAAGTAAGTTCTCCCGTGAACCACTGCTCTGTGGAACCGACTCCCATTAAACTGTTTCCCCGATAACTACAATATTAACCTGTTCAAGGCCAGGGTTAACTGGTATCTTCCACTTCTGTACACACAAATGGACCCCAAACGGAACTCCCTACCTCGAGTGGACCACTGACTATTAAAGGCTGAACCCCGCTGTTAAAATCAAATCAAATGGTTGGCGAACATATGAACTGAGGCCTTTCCCTGAAATAGAAGTGTGAAATTTCCGCAGGGTAATTTCGTGAAGAACGGAAGATGCATGTAATATCTAATCTAGTATATGACAGTGAAGGTCGGATAATTGTTGTGCTATTGGTTACGATGAATTGTGTCAAATAAGAACGAATATACTTTTTATTTACTATTGAGTAAACTTGATTAGGGTCTTACTGGTGGATAAATGGTGACGACAGGAACTATGAGAGAATACTTGAAATGATTAAAATCTCTTTTCTTCTCTGTTCTAGAGAGTTATAATCAAGAAGTATAGTTTGGTTTATCTAGGGCGCGAGTTAACTCCCTTGTGTCATCCGACCTAAGAATACTCACTTCACAAATGAAAATAAACTTTAATGGACTATGTTGTGCTAAAATAGACGATCGCTAAATATCTCATGAATGGCGCATGTGAAAAATGAGTAAGTTTTAAAGAAAATGGATTTTAATAAGTCATAAAATGAGAAAGAGACATTTGACATTACTTTTACGAGTAAGGAGGAAAATGGTCCTGGAAAATCTAACACTCAAGCGGTTTATGGAAGGCAGTCGGAATTGAAATAGCGAAAAAATTGGCGTGTTTATCTGAAAGGATAGCTGAACAATTAAAATCAAGGTAAAGTTTTCTTCTTGATGCTCCTTTTAGATGCAGTTCTTTATGACTCTAATCTCCATCCCACAAGTTTGAAAGAAGGATGGTCCTCTCTAAAACCTAGAGCCTACATTTGCAGATAACTGGGTTTTTTTAAGCATTGATCTGAGACAACATTTATATAGATTCTGATAATTTAGATATTTCTCAATGTTTATGGCGTTATACATGACATGTATATGAATGGCTCGATTTGATGAGGTTATTTAAAAACATATGTTAACATTTAAGCTATACAATATTCTTTGAATTTTCGAACTTTTCATTGAAGGTGTCGATGTCAGCATTTCAAACAATTGGCAATTTTAACTAACGAAAATCATACAGGATTGCTTGTGAAACTCAAAACGTTCATTCTTTTTTCTCTGGTGAAGAAATATTTTTATCTTTTAAAAAAAATACTTTCTATAATCAAATGAGTAAATTAAGAAACCTCTTACAGCTGTGGGTGTTAATCAAACTATCACCAGCTACAAAGACTTCAATTATTTTATTAGGATGGTGCTAAAATAATGATGTAATAATGTCGTTTTTTGACGTAATTTTAACGTCAAAAAACGACATCATTACCTCATTATTTTTGCACCAACCTAATAATTATAAAAAAAAATATTTTCTCCAAAGAAAAGAAATATTTCTCCATTTCTAAGGTAGTTGCTTGTGAGTCAATGTGCTTCAATGAAGGTGACTAATTATCGTGTATTGATGTCATACGTTCAGAAATTGACCAATTTTCATTTTCCAAGCATCGACATTCCAAAAGCGTCGGTGAATACTTGCGGGTGATTAATTTATACCCTAACATCGTCACCACAGACGAAATGTTACGAGTCTCTTGCTACTTTACGGCTATTTCCATGGAAAGTGTTCAGACATACGATGTACATGGATTAGTTCAGCCAGTTATCTCGGCTGAGGCCCACCATGCCATGTAAATGTTACCGACCTCATTCACACCCTTCGTATTCCATTGATAAGATGCAAGTTCTACTTGAACAGATCCTTCCCACGAACAGCTACCTTATGAGACCGACTCCGGAGAGGATGCTTCCCCGATCACTAATCCTTAGCCTCTACAAATATAATGAATGCATTGTTACCCATTATTTTCCCCACATATCACCATAAACTGTGCCTCTAAGCTCTTTTTTTAAACATTTCATTCCAAACCAGGTGATAATGCTACTAGGAAGCAGCGGTTACAGGAATAAAGTTCATATAAACAAAGGATTGTTAATTGACGTATTTCATTTTTTTTAAGATTGTGTCAGGGAGGCAAGAAATCGGAAGTGATTTCCACAGGCGAGAAGTGCGTGTAAAGGAACTGTTATAATAAAATTTATGGTTGTATCTAGCTAGTTCAACACTAGAACGGCGAGACTTATTTGCCAATCTAACAGCACGCTTAAATCCATATAGTTCCCACGATCCGCTGCCTTGTGAGACCGACTCTGAAGAGGATGCTTCCCCGATGACTAAACCTTAGTCTCTACAAATATAGTGCTAACCAATATCTTCCCCAGATATAGAAATAAACTGTGCCTCTAATATCTTTTTTTATCAGTCATTTCAACCGCATGCCATGTGATAATACCCCTAGAAAGCAGGATTTACAAGGAATAAAAGAAGACTTTAGTGAGGAGAAGTGAGAAAAAGACAATAAAGCAACGGGGAAGACAGAAGATGCGTATTTAAGTTTCCTTTGCATACGATTGTACGTGTCAGGAAGCAAAACATCGGAAGTTCCACAGTTTAGAAGTGCGTGAAAAGAAAGTGTTATAAAAGAAGTCGCTGTTTCTTTTAGCTAGTTTAACAATAAAATAATGTAGGAGCCGGCTTAAATTCGTGTAGTCAAGCCTTAATTTATAAAACTCTACCTCAAGCGGCTGTTGGGCCTTATACAGGTTTAATATTATTGTGAAAAACATACTTTCAACCAAAAAAATCATTTTATTTTAGTAGAACAATGCACCTTATGATGTGCTATATCTCATCCGAGCCACTGGTCAGAGAAGGTGACCCGTGGCTGATAGATTCTTATGCAATATTTATATTGATAGAATGTTTATTATTCGCAGTACTGGATCCGCACTTTGATATTCGATTCAACGAAGAAAATAGAGAGAAATTATAATGTGGATATAAGACGATTATCTCCTTTGGGCGTTTATCAATCCTAATGTAAAATATCTCATGCGTTTCTTTTTCTCGCTATTTCAATCTTCATTTTTTCCCTGCCTTTTTGAATGCACTTCTCGGAACCATGCTAAGTTTTCAATATCCACTCTTCCCGCTAAATCAACAAAAAAAATTGCACCAAATTATCTCCCTAGCCTTCCTTTTGTCCGTCCCTTGGCACACGGTCGGTTAACTTTGCCGATCTTCACAGACCACTCGGCGGTCATTACACTATGTAACGGCCAATTTTCCGCGCAATTAATCACTTGTCAGTGAGGCGAGGGACCAGACTCTGATGTGGGCGAACGGCGTAGATGTGAAAGACAATAGGGTGCAATCTATTGCTATTGCCTGTACAATAGCCTAGCTTCTTTTTCAAGAAAATTTCAAACAAAAACCCGGACAGGGTATGAGTACTTGAGATATAAGCTAAATCAATGGTTTCAAGATATTTCTAACACTAAAAATCCTGAAATAATATTTATACAGAACATGGAATAATTTAAACAAGACATTAGCATAAAAGTAAAAATATAGCTTAGATGAATTGTAGAACCTGGGTAATAGTTAACGATAGTACTCGTGTTTATTTCTACTCGTGAGTTCGATCGTCACTAGGTGACACATAAGATGTTCGGCATTAAAATGTGTATGATCATTTGACAAATGGAGAAAATTTCTACTTTAGAAAAGTCGAAACACCCACCGTCCATTTTCCAACAACAAAATTAATAATATATTCCCTGCTAATATAATGACGATGGTATAACTTTCCTGCAAAGTTAAGTTCTATATTCTGCTTGCCTTCATGTCATGTGCGATCATGCCTCTCCACAACGTTCTATCAGTTGTAGTTCTTAATTATATTCCTCTTTTCGCTGTCTCTCCCAATTCCTGTTCTGCTATTAATTTAAACACGCTCTTCAGGTTGTGTATTCGATATTTTCTCTATCCATTTTTCCTTTACTATTTCTTGTGAGTGCCAAATTCGCTAAATCCTCTTTCTTTATTATGTACTCTACGAAATGTAACTTCCTTTTATACGCCGTCCTCAGTATGACGATAAACTACATCCGCGTCCTAGGTAAGACGATAAACTACAAGAGCGTCCTAGGCAAAACAATAAATTACATCAGCGTCCTGGGTGAAAAAATAAACTACATCCAACAGCAAGGCCTCTGATCAGGAGGTTTTGAGGACTCGGGAACAACCTCATAACTGCTGGTGTTCCCAGGTCCACCCTGACCCGGGGTGCTAGCACATATTAGGTTCCAGCTATGGGTAAATATATAAACACCCAAATTGTTGTCAAAAAACCATGAAAGTGTAAAAATAGGTTTTAATACCAGCAATACATTTTGTATGAAATTATTACCAGCACTTATTTTTTGTAAGAACAAAAATATTACCAGCAATACATTATTAGCAGAAATACAATTCTGAAAAAATATTAGCAGCAATACATTATTAGCAGAAATACAATTCTGAAAAAATATTACCAGGAATACATTATTAGCAGAAATACAATTCTGGAAAAATATTACCAGGAATACATTATTAGCAGAAATACAATTCTGGAAAAATATTACCAGCAATACATTATTAGCAGAAATACAATTCTGGAAAAATATAACCAGGAATACATAATTAGCAGAAATACAATTCTGGAAAAACATAACCAGCAAGACAGTATTAGCAGAAATACAATTCTGGAAAAATATTACCAGCAATAAATTATTAGCAGAAATACAATTCTGGAAAAATATTAACAGCAATACATTATTAGGAGAAATACAATTCTGGAAAAATATAACCAGCAATACATTATTAGCAGAAATACAATTCTGGAAAAATATTACCAGCAATAAATTATTAGCAGAAATACAATTCTGGAAAAATATTACCAGCAATACATTATTAGCAGAAATACAATTCTGGAAAAATATTACCAGCAATACATTATTAGCAGAAATACAAGTCTGGAAAAATATTACCAGGAATAAATTATTAGCAGAAATACAATTCTGGAAAAATATTACCAGCAATACATTATTAGCAGAAATACAATTCTGGAAAAATATTACCAGCAATACATTATTAGCAGAAATACAATTCTGGAAAAATATAACCAGCAATACATTATTAGAAGAAATACAATTCTGGAAAAATATTACCAGCAATACATTATTAGCAGAAATACAATTCTGAAAAAATATTACCAGGAATACATTATTAGCAGAAATACAATTCTGGAAAAATATTACCAGCAATACATTATTAGCAGAAATACAATTCTGGAAAAATATTACCAGCAATACATTATTAGCAGAAATACAATTCTTGAAAAATATTACCAGAAATACATTATTAGCAGAAATACAATTCTGGAAAAATATTGCCAGCAATACATTATTAGCAGAAATACAATTCTGGAAAAATATAACCAGCAATACATTATTAGCAGAAATACAATTCTGGAAAAATATTACCAGCAATACATTATTAGCAGAAATAAAATTCTGGAAAAATATAACCAGGAATACATTATTAGCAGAAATACAATTCTGGAAAAATATTACCAGAAATACATTATTAGCAGAAATAAAATTCTGGAAAAATATAACCAGGAATACATTATTAGCAGAAATACAATTCTGGAAAAATATTACCAGCAATACATTATTAGCAGAAATAAAATTCTGGAAAAATATAACCAGGAATACATTATTAGCAGAAATACAATTCTGGAAAAATATTACCAGCAATACATTATTAGCAGAAATAAAATTCTGGAAAAATATAACCAGGAATACATTATTAGCAGAAATACAATTCTGGAAAAATATAACCAGGAATACATTATTAGCAGAAATACAATTCTGGAAAAATATTACCAGCAATACTTTATTAGCAGAAATAAAATTCTGGAAAAATATAACCAGGAATACATTATTAGCAGAAATACAATTCTGGAAAAATATTACCAGAAATACATTATTAGCAGAAATACAATTCTGGAAAAATATAACCAGGAATACATTTCTAAAAAAAAAAAAAAAGAATTATCAGCTATAATTTTTTTGAAAAAATATATTAACAGCAATAAAAATCAGATTCAACCCTGATTTTCCTGGCTATAAATTTGGGATGACTTTATGTTTCTCTTATTTTAGGCTTACCTTTCCTTAGAAATTATATATTTTTACATTCAGACCTAGCAAAACTTACACTTATTCACTGTACCGAAACTTAGTGTCGACATTATCGACCTTTAAAACCAGGGGCTCAAGTCTGATTTTCCCGGCCATAAAGTGGGGAATGAATTTATGTTTTCTTCTATTGTTGGTCTTGACTATCCTTTGTGTTAAAATAACCCGTTGAGGTTGATATGCCGTAAAACAAAGCAAATCAAGCAAAGCAAAGGATTTCGTGCGCGTTTCTCTTGCTTTCATCATTTTTAAAGGTACGTCTTTGTTCAATATATCAGTCCATGCTATACTCAACATCCTTCTACAAAACCACATTTCTGTTATGTCATGACTGCACTACAATTCACTGTCATATAGGAAGTCCAAGATTATATAACAATTCAGTATTCTTTTCTTTATTTAGAGTTTTCAATTTTTCGTAGACGCCTCTAAACGTGCTCGACACTTTTATCGTCGCAAATACGTTACCCTTTAACATTAATAGAAAATGGGTATTAAATTCAAGAAAGAACCGGCAAACATTACAACAATTAGTGTTTCTATTTTTTCATAATTTCTATACACATTGTTAAGTGAACTAATATATTCTGTTGTTATGTGCCCATAAATCATAATTGTTTTTGATACAGCAGTTTGTAAAATTATCATAACGTTGTGCCAACCTTAAGGACAAGGAGTCAGTCTGAGATCAAGAAAATAGCTGGTTTCACCGTTACAGTAACGTTTTACAGAAAGTCACATTCCCACCAAACAAAATGCAACGCGTCAACAACATTGGAAAGATTCCGTGTTCGCTGCGTTACTTAGGAAACTAAAATACAAACAGTACCACAGCTCACCTGAATGATTCATATAGTTTTGCAATTGTGAAAAACTTGTTTTCTCTAGTGTGGGTATCAAAATGTTTAGTCTTATGTTTATTTAAAAGCTGACATTCATTTCTAGTTCAGGGCCTATAACTAAGGCTATTTCTATTGGAATAAATGAAAATAGAAAAATAAGAGAATAATATATTTACCACCGGATTAAGCGTATCAGCAAAGAAAATTCTTTTGAATATAAATATATTCTTTTGAATATATATATTTAAAATGACTGAGGTGAAATAATTTATTACATGGAACCTTAAAGTGGTCTGTTTTTATTTAAATTATTTGCTCTGGATTTACATTAAGCTCTCTGGATTTTCTCCTACTTGGGTTTACCCATACGGATTACCTAGTTTTTCATAAACTATATATATATATATATATATATATATATATATATATATATATATATATATATATATATATATATATATAATTCTGTGACGTTTGTTAGTCTGTCCATCCGTCACATCCTATAAGATAGCCATATATTTGGAGAAAAATTTTAAAAAATTTTTCGACGTTCAACATATGTGAGAAAACGACATTATTTTTGCACCAACCTAATATAAATGTTAATTAATTTCAGGGGAATTTTTTTTTAATTTTTTTATTGAACGAAACTTACAGTTTGTAAATCTCGACGAAAAACAATTGCCAAACAATTCTTGTGTTAAATATTTCGCGAAATAATTATTTTCAGCCGTAGGTTTCAGATTTATTTGTATTATATATATATATATATATATATATATATATATATATATATATATATATATATATTCAGTAGACATTTTAAGAGTCGTCACGACGAATGAGTCAGAAAGCAAGATCATTGCAGATAAATATTTTGTCACTTTTGAAAATGATACGAACTAATGTTTATTCTGCTAATTTTTTAGAACATAAATAATTCATTGAACGCATTTTCAATGCTAGATACTAGTTGACTTTCCATTTTATATTTATTAGTCAAGAAGAATTAATTTATTGAGATGGAACAAATGACCCTTTCATATTAGATTTTATCAATCCCGGAAACAGTCAATGTGATAGCAAATTTTATTTTCGGATTCAAATAAGAAGAGCAGCATTAAACAAAATGAACTTTACTTACGAACCTGACACAAAAGCCACCATTCTACTAAATATGTTTAGCTATTTTAAACGTTTTGATTCCTCTGTGGTGTAAAAAGATACAGTCTGAAGACAATAGATATCGTTGTAGTAGATTTTAAGTTAGTGACACCATGCCCGACTTGTTTTGAATATAGTGTTGTATTTGTTAAAGACAGCTTCTTTTTAATCATTTCACCCCAAGCAAAACAATAAAGCCACTAAGACGCAAAGGTTAGCGATTGGGAAAACTAATGAAAAAAGAAAAAAAAAAAAAAACAAATCCTAACGAGTGATAACAATAAAAGGACAAGAATTAAGGAGAATAACGATTATCATTGGATCTACATTTTTGATGATCAAAGTTAACTGAAAAGCAAGAGGCCGGAAGAGATTTCCACAAGTGAGAAGTGTCATTTCAACTGCAAAATCAGTACTGCATTTAAATTCATAAATGTTGGTGCAAAATAGGAAGACTAATCAGAAAAATTATCGTGAAAATTTTTAAAGTATGTACACAGGTAACAGAAGTGGGAAAGTGACTGATGCCGAGATGTCAGATAAAGACTGATAACATTGCAGATTCTTTTTCTTTGAATTGAAAAAGAAAATGAATAAGCACTTCTGTACCTGTTACTAAACAGTAATTGCTGGTTGAAAGAGCGGAGAGATAAGTTGATACTACTTCGAGAGTTGACACTCAAAATAACAGGAAGTGGAATAATTCCAAACGAATTTTCATGCTGATAATATTTTCGTTTCGCTAACAATCATATTCCAGTCGATCTCCTTCTTATCCACGACGGGCGATCATGGTTCTTCAAAACTCCCTATCCTTCGTGACCCTTAGCAACATGAGTCCCTTTGATAATTTTCCCGTATACAATTCCGCGATCAAAAACGCAAACTCATTAGGTTGGTGGCCTGCTGTATTCCATCATCACTCCTGACCTCAATATATCAATCCTACTCCTTCATTATGTACCCAAGAAATTTCAACTGTCTCTTTCTTAATATGTGTATAAGTGTTACTTTATTGTTACTATTTCCGTTAAGACTTCCTCAGGTTTTACACGCTCAGTTCACGAAATTCTCAGTTTCCTTCTGTAAAATTACATATTTGTTGCCTAGACTTTCTTCTTCATTTTTGGATTGATTGACCAGCATTGACTGCTATACAGCAGGATTTATATTACAGAGACTTTCTGCACTCTTTTCATTTATTCTAACATCCCTTATTTTATAATACTTTATTTACATTTCGAAATGCTTTTTTCGTTTGTCAAGTTTCGGTGTCGCAATTTTGTATCCTCTCTTAAAAACACTTCCCGCATACTTAAACATCTGTATTTGATTGTTGTTGATATCTCCAATTCAGAGTTTAGATCTTGGACTTCTCTTACTGTCCACCATACATTGTCACATCTTACGCTTGATGGATAATCCTTTTTATTTCTTGCTTTCCTTTACTGTCTTATTTCGAAGTTGTTGCATTTATCTGTTTCCCATCAAAAGAGAGGAGAAGTCTATAAGGGTGTGAAAAAAATCAAAAAGTGATCAATAAATAAATCGATTCTGATGTGAGCAGAGAGATATCGGTTAAGATGTTAATAGGTTTGATCTGCAATTTAAACGTATATCAAAACAGTAGTGTTCTCTCTGTTTTTTCGAAGCGAACTCAATATTTTTTTGTCTTTTCGATAGTGCAGGATTTGAATATTCGTATTTATTTTAGCACGGTTTTTCTGCTGCTCGAGCTACTGTTATCTGCATTAGTTTTGATATTAACTCCTATCGCCGTTATACCATTCTTATCAATCCAGTGTCAATTTGTTTGCATCAACAGCTTCACTTCAGCCATTTTATCAATATCTGTTACGACACCCCAAACAACAATACCCATTACACATCATCTGTGGTCAGTTGGTTAAAAACTCAACCGGGCATGAAATGACAACAGCACGCCATGTCCTTTGTTTGCTGCTGACACCACTGCGCATGATCAGAACGAGAAACAATAATGGCGAACAGTGCCGGCATTACTCGTCGCATAAGCGAATCTCACACCTGGTACGTCTCAGATAATTGTTTTGAAACGACGCCATATTTGTCCAGTAGACTTTAATCTTTTACAAACTATACTTTCTCTACTCACAACCTAGGGGTCGAAGAGAGTAAGCGGTAGGGGGGTTTTCTTGACAGTTTTGTCACTAAGCAAGAAACCGTGCTTATCAACCACAGAATTAAACCAGACGTTCAGGCAGTCATTTCGGGAGCCTTAGTGATGCGAAAAACACTATACATAAAATAAGAGGCTTTCATAATTAGTGGGCATTCGGGTGGTACAGTCGTTAAATAATTCTACTATACTTATTGGGTAGGGGAGGAAACACACATGGAGAAATCCACCCAGGTCCATCTTGCCTGGTTTGTTTTTATTTCAGAGTTATTGCTGGCTAAATGTCCAGGAATAGAGGAAACACGTCCCTTCCATGACAGCAGCAATCATTGCTTCATTCACTTTGACGTTAATCAAGCATTTGCTGGTGAACATGTTTATGCCTCTATCTTTAGGAGTGTCTTCTTCCCTTATTTCTGAAAATGTTTTCCTTTGACCGGCTTCTTTCTTTACTAGATTGTCCCTTTCAGGCGCTCTTTCTTTACTTTCTCTTGGATTAATTCTTCATTTTATTCTTCTATTTTTCCTTCCTCACCTATGATTATTCGCACTTTTTATTGACTTTTTCTTTTTTCTTTTTCTTTTCCTTTTATCTTAACGCATGTAACTTCGCTTCAGTTCCTTTCATTCTGCTCATTATATATCTATCTATCTATCTATCTATCTATCGAATTCTGTTTCTGACTATATCATTATGTATGTATGTATGTATGTATCTATCTATCTATCTATCTATCTATCTATCTATCTATCTATTTCATTCTGTTTCTCTATAAACCATTATTTATCAATGTATCACATTGTTTTAAATCTATCTATCTATCTATCTATCGATCTCATTCTGTTTCTATATCATTATGTATGTATGTATGTATGTATGTATCTATCTATCTATCGATCGATCGACCGTTCTATCTATCTATCTATCTATCTATCTATCTATCTATATATATATATATATATATATATATATATATATATATATATATATATATATATGTGTGTGTGTTTGTTCATATACTTCTATAAAGGTACATCTGGTGCTGTCGATTATACCTTCTTTATTTCTTTCTATCTCTTTTTCTATGCATCTCATTCTATCTCTCTCTCTCTCTCTCTATATATATATATATATATATATATATATATATGTTTGTTCTATAAAGATATATCTGGCGCTGTCGATTACACTTTCTTTCTATCTATCACATTATATTTCTATCTATACCACAATCTATTTATCTCATTATGCTCCTATCTATATCACTAACTATCTATCTATCTATCTATCTATCTAGATGGATATGTGTGCGTGTATATGTATCTGTATTTCTGTTTATATTGCTCTATCAATCTCAGTCTTATCGCCTAATTGTAAAATACTTTAGACATTTATCTATGTATCTGTCTATCGCTGTTTGTATGAATCTAGTCAGTTCACGTCATATCTAACTGTCTATCTTTTTTTTATTTTATTTTCCTCATAGGTCAGTTGAAATTTCAATTCCTTTCCTCTTCTTTTCCTCTCCCTCCAAATGCCAAATTTTTGCTTCGTTTGCTTTTTCATTACCTTCCCTAATTAGTTTTTCCTTAGCCATGTCTCCCT
This sequence comes from Acanthosepion lycidas, assembly GCA_963932145.1. Taxonomy (NCBI): domain Eukaryota; kingdom Metazoa; phylum Mollusca; class Cephalopoda; order Sepiida; family Sepiidae; genus Acanthosepion; species Acanthosepion lycidas. Next base: position 11,718,902 of record OZ010605.1, read on the forward strand.
CACCAATGGCGCCGGTTCTTTGCTAGCTTTGTCGAAAAATATCATTTTCGTTGTCACCACCTAATTTATACTCGGCCCCACTTCTTTGACACTAGGACAATAAGCTAAACATTTACAGCCCTCACCAATCCCAGATTTGACATTACCGATTCAATCTTCAGCAGGCCCCTTTCATTTATTCTTCCGCTTCGGTACGAATTGGTCCTTTCTCAATTTGACCCTTTTTTAGCCTAGTCATCATCTATTCTTAATTCTGTCAAGGGGTTCTTGGCATTGATCTGGATCTTGTGTGGGGCTTTGAATCGTAAAAGGCATACTGCACAAATCGGAATTAAGTTTCGCGAAACGGTTCCAGGTTCGAAATCTCCACTTGTATCTCTATAGTCTTTTTGTAATTTAAGGAAGGAAGTCCTGGGCATCAGTGCGTAAAGGGAAAATAATTTAAGGATAATGAAAATAAGCTCAAAAGCAAACAAAGGAATTAACATTACCCAATACATAAACCGTGATAAATCGTCAGGAAGAGTAGGGAATAGATAGATAGAAAGAAAGACAGATAACGCAAGTGATAAATGAAATGGATGTTTTGTTTCCGGGAAATTTTATTCAAACATGAACATCATCGTCTTACAGGCATCGTTTGACTTTAAAACCCTTGTGGACATGGATCTCCACAGCTTCCTACTCTTTATAATTATAAGCATGAACGGTTCCTTTAATATCGTTTCTTCGTCTCCAAATATTCATATATTTAATTCAATTACATTTGTCAAGATAATTCGTTTCAAATACTTGTAATAAATACGTCAGACCTTCTGGACATATCACACTGAAACCAAGAGAGTTAGGCAAAGTTTAGCCTGGTTAGTACTTGGATGGTCACTAACCAGGCTTGTGAATAACAGGTACTGTAAGCTTGGATGTTCAAGTGGAGTAATGGATAAAAACTCAGAACTAGAAATCTGAGAGCCGAGTTCAAGTAGTAAACGAATTCGTTATATTCACTTCGGCGAAAATTCCCCTGGAAAAGTATGAATCCACATTTCCCCCCGGAACTATGGGTTAATTAGTAAGACTTGCAACAATAAATCATTATTATCTAAAAAAAATTTGCAATATCAAAATATTTTCTGGCTTTAAAAAATCTTCAAAAGGTTGATAAACCGTAAAAAATCTAATCAATCAATCGATGGCTAGAAAAAATATAGATAATTGGAAAGAAAGAATGACATGATTAAATATTACTCTAAGCCGACCTGCATCTTTCTGAGTGTCACTATAATTACCCATTTTCAATCGCATTTTCTTTCAAAATGTCTCGTTGTACACGTGTTCTGTATGCTTGATATATTTGGGAATGATATTATAATAATCCAGTAATTATACAAGAAGCCCACTGCCTGCATACGGATAAAAAAATTAATTCAATAAATATACAAAAATAGAAAGAGGTGTGAGAAAAGTGTGTCTTTTCGCCGGACATTCAACCTTTACAGAGGTGACTATGAGAGAATTAGAAGTCCCACTATGATTCAATTTTTTCGGACACTGTTGTAGCATAGCTACGGACGATAATGCGTATGTCCCCATTCACATAAATACAGTAGTAAATATTGTATGTGGATCGGAGATTCGTCTCCAGCGTTGCTGGTCAAACACTCTGCCTCCAGACAGTGACGATCCCCAAACGAGGCTATGTCGAAGGGCAGAGTCTCGTCTCGGGAAACAGCTACCACACCCCATTTCATACGGGGTCTACGGGGAATTTTCGACCAGGCCTACAAGCTCGGATACCCCACATTAAATTCGGCCTTGTGCCACATCTGACCGCGTGTGGCGGTTGGTAGATGTCCTGCAATTGCAGATTCATTGTGGAATTCACTTGACTCACTTCTACCAGCTGGCTACTTCTTCTTCGCGCCTCTGGCGAATCTTATATGTGTTGTTCTTGTCGTTAGTATTATCGTTCATTACCAACCTTCGTGTGATTATTCTATTCAGTAACATTACCTAGGTTACAACAGACACAATTGTTAGAAGATTATATGCATTTTGCACAGTGGTGATAGCAGACACAGAAACCAAAATAAAGGGACATTTACAGATGGTAATAGAAATGAATAGACATCACATGTAACAGCTGAGAATGCATTGTTTTCAGCACAAAGAAGACATCTATATAATATTAAATTTCTATCCTTGTACGAATGTATGATTGATCCTGTGATACAGCTTAAACAAGACATATTACGACAACCAATTTAAGAGTATAGTGTGCTTTGAACACTTGCAGAGTGCAGTGTTAAATTACATTAAAATTTGGCAATGGCCTATTGAACTAGAGCCCATGTCCTCTTTACACCAACATTCGTATATAAAAAAATCATTTGCATATTTTATTCCAACTATTATGAGAGTAAAAAATAATAAATATACAAAATAAGTTACGCTTTTGGAGACATATCTTTCCTATTCTCAAAAGATACATCTGCTCTGTTTCATACCTTAACGTAAACAAAAACAATGTTTAGGAAATGGATTAAATCTGACATATTTTTAATATATTTGTTTAATCATATTTTTTTAATTATTAATAATCCATGGATTTTAAATTGAGACTAATCCATGGATTTAATCCATTTCAACAAATTGTTTTTGTTTACGTTTGGATACGGAACAAAGCAGATATATATATTTCGAGAATCGGAAAGATATATATCCAAAATTACTATTCGGGTTTCGGGTTTGGTTTGCTCATCGTAAATTATAACAACATTGTTCAATTGATTTAAATATATTTAACCCGTCCTGGGTAAGACGATAAACTACGTCCAACAGCAAGACCTCTGATCAGGAGGTTTTGAAGAGCGTAGAACGACCTCCTAATTGCTGGCGTTCCCAGGTCTACCCTGACCCGGGGTGGTAGTACCTGTTAGGGTCCCAACTATGGGCAAATAGTTAACATTCAAACTTGTGTCAGCGTCCTGGTTATGACGATAAACTGTATTCGCGTCCTGGGTAACACGATAAACTACATTCGCGTCCTGGGCAAGACGATAAACTACGTCCAACAGCAATGCGTCTGATTGGGAGGTTTTGAGGAGCGTGGAACCACCTCTTAATTGCTGGTTTTCCAAGGTCAACCCTGAACCGGGGTGGTCCCACCTGTTTGGTCCCAGCTATGGGCAAATAGTTGACCCCACAACCTGACTTAAAACACCATGAAAGTATCAGAAAAAAAATATTACCAGAAATAAAAATCTTGTCAGCATTAAATAACCCATTGATATTAATATGCCACAAAAAAAAACCTTTTTTCTAAGAAAAAAAAAAGAAATTTTGTCAGCATTAAATAACCCATTGTGATTGATATGCCGTAAAACAACACAAACCAAAATATACAGAACACAACATATATTTATGCAATTCAATATATAATGTTATATGTTTTTATAAAAACATATATATGTTTTGCAATTAATTTATAGATGAATGGACTATATGGATGTGTCACTGGAAATCAATCTATATAACTATAAATAGTGTCACATTACTTGATGGTAATAAATAAATAGATTCACACTGGTTTCCAACCGTTATGAATTTTGAAATAAATTTGAACTAATAACAACTACATACAATACAAGAATATGTCTATTATTTGGGGAAAAAAATAACCTAGGAAAAATGAAACTAAGAAGGTAGCCATAATTTATGTTGTTTTAACAAATCTGAATTTTCCCAAGGGAATGATTGCTGATTGTTTTTTATGATTTCAGCTATGAAAATTATAATATGGTAAATACTTAAATTGGTATAAACTGTCACCACGGAATTACTATTATTTGTATGGAAAGTCTTTCATCATTTTGCAATTCCATTCTACAAAAGTAAGCTTTTTTTTTTCTTCAGGTCAATGCTTACTTTAAAGGGATCTTTCAAATTAAACATAGTATATATAAACTTACTTATAATTTCACAGTGATACAACTATGTCTTGTATCTCCATGGACTTTCCAAAAGAAAAAAAAAAAACAAAAATAAAATTATAAAGTTTTAAATGTCTTATTTGAATTTAAATCCCTATTAAAAACATAATGGTCTAAACATAATCTGATTAAAAATAAAATTGAATTTCTGTATCTTAATACACTTTGTAGACATTTTAAATCATTAGAATTTTTGCTCCACTCATCGACTCAATGGGCCATCATTATAACGAAAAATGTAAACAAAATGTTTAAAATGTTGGTAAAATTCAATATATCTATTTTGAAATCTGCCAGTAAATATAAAGATTAATTAACTCAATTTCGTGAAACTAGTGCTTATCTTTCACTTAAAACAGAATAAATAACGTTTATTTAAGCATGAGAGCCTGTGAGTTCAAAGGACAAAGTAAGAAAACACTGATGCTACCCCTGACCGAAAAAGCGCGGACAAAACAAAACTAAAATTCAGAGAAATTAGGAAGGTAGTAGTGCAACAATCAATAATTTATCATGTATGTTTAAAAGTAAATTTTCTTTAACCTTATATCACCAATAGTTTAGGAATATATTTTTTTCTACGCGCTTTTAATTGTTATGCTGACTAAACGAAAGATAAAGAATCAAATTAATATCATAATAGTCTTCCTATATTGAATATTAGTCAGTCAACGCTAGATGTCAGAATTAGTTTATTTTTATATATCATTGCCAAAAATAATCTAGCAATTAGTAAAAGGAAAAAATAAAATAGAATTCTTTTAAAAAAGATACACTGTCGAAAATGACATTAAACTTTACATTTTTTTAATTCTTCAAACATCTCTTTCTTTAACGAAAGAAACTCTTGCGACGAAGGGTAACGGGATTAATTAAGTATCTTTTTTTTAAAAATAAATATTAGCTTACATTTTTTTTTCTTCCGTCGAATCTGAAGGAAAATATTAAATTATTAATAAATTGTGCAATCAAAAATTCTCAAAAACATATATTTATTTTTTAAAATTGTTTTTGGCAAGAAGCAGGCCGAATTTTCCGTATGTCCCCATTCGTTATTGCATAATTTTCTTTTTTACTGAAATAATATTTTCATGGATTTTAATTCATGTAACTGAAAAATTTGGACGAACAACACACAAATTAAAAAGTATACACACGATATCGAATAGATGGGGTGAAACATATCCCTCATAATATTTACCCAAGGTTTTAATAAATTAACTTATTGTCTAAGATAGGTATGAATTAATATACAGGGTGTCCATAAAGTTCGTGTGCACTTTAAAAAAATCATAACTTTATTTATATTTGCGATAGGAATAATTTGTAAAAAGGATTGGAAAGAAGTAAATCTATATTCTTTTAGGTTTTATTGAAATTTTATTTAAGTTTATATCATTAGCAATACAATGTGTAATACGATTTTTTAGTTCACGGAAAATAATTGCCAACTGATTTACAGTAATGACTGAAATCACATTAGTTATTTTCGCTATACTTAAAACTAGTTACATTAAACTTTATAACATTTTTTACAGATTATTTCTATCGCAAATACAAATGAAGTTATAAATTTATTAAAGTGCACACGAACTTTATGGACAAAATTTATAAGTTCAGAAAATTTCGCTTGAATCTGATAATTGCCTGAATTTTGGTAAATATTTAAAAACTGGGTGTGTCGATTTTTGTTTTCATTGTGGGGAAAAAAGTATTCATTTTCCTGGTGCCTAGCTTCCTTCATTCTATTATTATTAATTTATTGTTCTATTACTAATTAATTAATCTACTATTATTCTATCATTAATTTATTTTTTTGGTTAGGTTTGGTTCTGTTTGATTTATGGCATAGCATATATTTTATTGCTGCTAAAATTTATTTCAAAACCTATTGCTGGCTATATTTTTTCAAAAATGTATTGCTAGTCATTTTTTTCGGAAATGTATTGCTGGTATTGTTTTGTTTTTTTGTTTTTTTGTTTTTTTCCCAAAAATATTTATTGCTGATAATTCTTTTTCAAAAACCAATTCCTCATATTTTTTTTTTACAAAAATATATAGCTGGTAATACAACCTGATTTTAAGTTTTGATCCCATTTTGTGGGTTCAATACTTGCCCATAATTTGTATTCTAACAGATGCTACCCCCCCCCCCCGGGTCAGGGAAAACCTGAGGTCAGCAGTAGTTAAGAGGTAGTTCCACCCATCAAAAAACATCCTGATTAGAGGCCTTACCGTTGGGTGTACTTTATCGTCTTACCCAGGACGTTTATTGTTCGTTCTTAAAGTCTGTTGTCTGATAATTTAACATCTGTAACTGGATTCTCAGTTGAATTTCATTAAGAAAATACATGAATGCTGAAAATCAGGAACGCATTTTTTCACAAAATTCTCAAAAGCTTTCCATTTATTGATTTCTTTCTGCATTTGATCAAAGTATTATTGTAAAATTTGAGTAATAATGATTATTTCAATCACTTGAATTGAAAATACTAATGAAAATATGCGTAATTTATAATAAAATTGATATATTTAACTTATGATGTATAATTGAACTGCTTTTAAAGGAATCCAACCGGTTTAGGGATCGTTTAGTAACTATTAAAATTAATGAAAGGATATATAGATCCGTAGTTTTAACTATTAAAATGATTGGATTAATAACTAGATCCACAATATGGAACTATTAAAATTAAGGTAATTATTAGGTTGTTGCAAAAATAAGGTCGGTTTTTGACGTTAAAAAAACGTCAAAAACCGACATTATTTTTGCAACAACCTAATATATAAATTAATGGGTGAACTATTATATATATATATATATATATATATATATATATATATATATATATATATATATATAAGCAAATATATGGATATAGATCCGACAGTATGAGGGAAAAATATACGGAAAAAACAAACAAAAATCCTTATATGCAATTATGCTGTTTTAATGTTAATATAATGTCAACGTCGGACGTTTCGGTCTAATAAACCATCTTCAGGACATATTCATAAAATATAATTAACATTATCAATTCAACATGACAAAGACGATGGACATAAAAACAAGACTTATCCAAAACAGATAACTGAAAGTTTTATATGATCAGCGTTCCGTTTAAACATGTCGAGCATTAATCTCGCTAGAAAAGGGGAAATACTAAAGAAGCCAGGTCTAGTATTCACCGTTCGTCAGATTGATATTATGCCTGCTTCATAAATCCTCCTAAGATTTTTATTATGAAAATATTTTTAGGAATACGTTTTCACAGCGTCGCACACTTGACGACAACGTGACCATGTTTAAACGGAACGCTGATCATATAAGGATTTTTGTTTGTTTTTTCCGTTTATTTTTCTTCATATATATATATATATATATATATATATATATATAAATGAGTGAATATAACTATTAAAATTAACTTAATCTCATCTAGATTCATTATACAGGGTGCGATGGATAAATTGTCATTTAAAGTACGCAAACATTAAAATCAAAATGACATTTCATTTTAACAGGTATATTTATGAAAATTACACAAAAATATCTTGAAATACAAAGAGTAGATTCATTCAATAAAATCGCCATTGGCTTTAATCATGATCCCCAGACGATTTCGGAATCTCCTGCAACTCTTATGGATGGTCTTCTTTAAGTTTGTGAATGTGTGCCATAATCATTGACTTCAGTTCATCTTTGGTGTTACAAGGAGTTTTGTTGGTCACTCGCTAAATTGCGCCCTAAAAATAATAATCAAGTGGGCTGCATTTTGAGGATTTAGGTGGTCAGATGTAAGATATGATGTAGTCACAGAAACTGGCTGACAGCCATAACTGGGTTCTCCTGCTTGTGAGGTACGTGGCAAAATCCTGTTGCCAGACATAGGGTCTTCCAGCAGCCAGTCTCTATCACTACCTACTCAAAGCACTTGAAGTAATCCTCTGTGATGAGTCTGAAACCCTCATCAACAAATTCAGAACTTCTTTTACTTACCAGAATGATCAGAGTGAATTTTCCGAGTTGCCGTACTGTAATCACCATTAGACCAATCTAAATCTAAATATTTTCTCTGCACTACCCTCTTATTGACACCCAAACACTCTGAAATGTTCATATTGGAACTTCCGGCGCGAATTTCAGACAGTGTAGCATGCAGTTTCCAAATTTCTAGCGGAGTGAATTGCTTCATGTTGACTTACACTTAAATATGGTGTCCAACAGTCCCTACTATATCATGCAGTCCATAAACAACGCGCATGCGCGAAATTAAAAATATGAAATAGCGACAACTTATCCATCGCACAATATATATATATATATATATATATATATATATATATATATATATATATATATATATATATCCGTTATTATAACTTTTATTTTTTTAACAACTATTGAAAACCTTAGCATTTATTTATTTAGTATTGTGTTAAATCGAAACTGTGAGTATAAATAACTATCACAATAACGCACATTGAAAATAAGTTTACAACATGTGTAATACATATACATATATATATATATGTGTGTGTGTGTGTAATGTTGTAGCCAGTGTCTGTCTGTTTCTTATCGAAATCTTCCTAGAGTTTTGGAGGTAGGCCATAAATACATACAATCTGAAAATAAATTATCCAGTGTACTTGGAAAAGTATATTTCATTTTGATCAAATGCCCCCACACCAAATATTTTTACCTTTGATTTAAATGAAATTTCAATTTGAACAAGGGAATGAATACTAACAAAAATATAGAAAGGCCAAGCCAGAAGATGGAGTTTACATTGGCAAGATCAAAATGAGAAAATATGGGCGTCAAGTTGAGCAAGTATCCACCAATCATTGGGCAGTGCCTTACAATATATATTTGTTGCAACAATTCAAATGTCATATCAATATTGAAATTTGCTCATCAAATAATTCACTCAAGTATTACATCAAATATATCAAATGGATCAGATCAAGTTGCCCTTGCACACCCTCCCCCACTGATTTTTTCCTTTTGATTTAAATTAAATTTAAATTTGAACAAAGGAATAATTCCTATCATAAAGCCAGAAGATGACTATTACATCGACCAAATCATTCAGTAATAGTGAAATGTATCATTTTTGTCCCCAAATTATAACAATGATTTAAAATCAAGGAGTATTTTCTTACAAAAAATGTGACACGCATCAAGACGCGCATCATTCGGCTAGTTCGTAATAAAATCGATAATATTGCTACCTCATCATTTTAAATCGTGATAGTGAAAATATTTACTCTCATGAGAGTAAATATTTTAACTTTCACGATTTAAAAATAAGTATACAATATCTAATCAAAATGTTTTGGATCTTTTGCCGTGGTAACAGATCGAATGTAAGCTGAGTGAATCCGCTTGGCACAGATTGACCTACAACTCTATCGCGCATGCGTTATATTATAACGTCCACGCTAATTTTCACTGCTTATAGCAGTGCCTGGAATTAAAATAGTATAGTGTGTGGTCGACTCACTACACAACAGAGTTTCTATCAGAGATCATGGCTTGTACAGTAGTTTTTTGTCAAGCACAACAAATCTGTCGCGTATACACACTAAGTTTGTAAAGTCCTCTCTCACCTCCGTTGTTGTTTGGAAGGAAAATGTGTAGAGTGTGGTCGTTTCACTAAACGACAGAAAACCTTTTGAAAACGATCATGACAGGTGACGGATCGTGTGTCTGTAGATAGAAGAAAGCATGAATGAGTGTAAAAAATGTCAAGACAATGTTAATAGTTTCTTTCGATTACAAGAGCATTGTGAATAATGAGTATTCTATACATGGCCGGGCAGTAAAAAAAAAATCTACTGAGACCTGTTGCGTCGTTTTGGGGGATGCTGTTCGTCAAAAATTACAGAATTTCAGGCACCGGTGTATGGCAATTGCACCATGAAAACTCACCTGCCAATTCTTGCTCACTGCATTGTTTATAGTAGTTCCTGGACGTGAAGTGTGTAGAGTGACTTCGGCTCACCACTACACAGTTTCCGTCAGTGACCATGGATTTTACAGCAGTTTTTGATCAATGAATACATTCCCTACGTCGGAATAACCATCATATCCCCGATATTCCGCAACTTGCTACTATTTCCTCTTTCCCAAAATGAAATCCCATTCGAAAGGAACCAGATTTCAAGATGGTGAGAAAATCTATGAGCAGTAGCGTACCATCCCCAAAGAGGAGTTCTAGGGATGCTTCCAACTATGGAAATAATGCTGAAAAAATGTATGGTTTTAGAAGGGGACTACTTAAAAACGTATTAAATGCTGAATTGATATGTGTTGTAGTTTACTTTTTTTAGCAGGAGTCGCAATGCATTTTGGTCTGATTTTATCATTTGACATAAAGCACCTGTTGCTATTTTTCCTTACCGAATTTTTCTAGAATTATCTTCTTTTCTTAATTTGTATTTTATCTTCTTTTTTTAACTTTTTTTTAACGTGTTTCTTAGATTTCTTCGATAGTCATGATTTTTCATTTTTTTTTCTTTCCTAACTAGGCTTCTTTTAATATAGTGGACTTTAACTTTTGTTATTTTTCTCCTTATTTTAACCTTAACCTCAATTAGAATCAATGCAGTGATGGCACCTACCTTGAAAGCATCATAAAAAATTCAGGATTCTTAATTAGTAGATAGTAACACCACTTCAGATGCATCGGCGTATGGATGAGTTAAAACAAATTATGTATTGAAGAAAATAAAATCAACCATAGAATAGGTAACGCCAGACGGAGTTTCTCTCTAAACTGAAAATTCTTTTGTAATCATTTCACCCCAATCAAGACAGTAAGGCCACTAAGGCGGTTACTAAGTTTTATGAGAAAAATACTATTACGGTGTGAGAGCAATAATGGAATAATTAAGAAGACAGATGATAACAATTAATATTACATCTGAATTTTTGAAGATCAAATTTTGACAGGAAAGCAAGAAACCGAAAGAGAGTTCCACAAGGAAGAGATACGATGGAAGAAACTGTTACTATATGACTTCCGGTTACGTCTAGCTAAAAAATGTAAAATGTAAAATGTTGAGACTTTGTTGCCAATCTAGTACTGCGCTTAAATTCATAATTTATAGGTACTGCACAGGAAAATTCATCAGATGTTTAATAGAAGAAAATTTTAGCATAAAATTTAAGGTTGCTTCGAGCCATTTCAATTTATTCCCGATCTTCTATATTTTTGCTTACCCGTTCAAACGCTTCGGGCAAGGATAGACTTTCATAAGACTCAACCGCTTTAATCCTATTGATTACTGTCCCCTTAATGACCTTTTCATTGAACGTAACATTTAGTGTCAACTTCTTCTTAGTCTCTGCCTATATTTCTGAGATGAGGTATTATGTACATTATTTACATTATTCGAACGATTGTTCTCATCTTTGTCACCATATTTATTACAACGTTTCGGCTGTTGTACGCTCCGACCTTCTTCAGGATGTTGGAATGTCAAACTGAACCCTTTATTTCGCTCACTGGGGTAGACTGTTCTAGTTCCACGTGCCATATTTAATTGATGTCAGTTATCAGTTATCTCCTGTTAATTTCCCTCTGAAAGTTCTCCACTGCCTTAACCGGGTATTGAACTCGCACTCTTTGGGTACTGTCACTAACCAACGCCTTTATCCATTGTGTCATGTGTCCGTCTTAGTCTGTAAGTACTCGTGAAAGGGATTACACTCTATTCCGAGGGACAGTCTCCAATACATTCTGAATTATCCACTATTTTTTATTGTAGAAAAGCATTTTGTAGTGTCTCAATTTTTAAATCACAATCCAATATCTGTAAGTTTTCGGAGTTTTATTTTTTGTAATGTATAAAAACCCAGTGCTCCAAAGATAACTGGTTCGGTAATTACATTCTTTGCTTGTCGTTCCCAACTTATCAGAATCTCGTAATTTAAATCACTCTAATTGACGATCTTCTATTCTTTGTGTTCAAATCACATGCTGAATGGACAGGCAACTCTCAATAAGGAAGCACATCTTTTCCTGTTTGTTCAGCAGGACTAAATTTGGTTTAAAGAAGTCACCGAGTACATCGGGATATCCCCCGGGATATTCACTTTGAAATTCTGAAGTCCTTTCTTCTCTTTTGTGACTTGTCCATACATTCAATCCCGTACATTAATTATTATTATTATTATTATTATTATTATTATTATTATTATTATTATTATTAAATTTAGCAAGTCTTTGTTATGTTCATTTCTAGAATGTTCCCATAGCGACCATTCTGCCAAAAATTATTCTTCAGCACGAGATCAGTGAAATATTAATGAAAAACTATTTTTAATGAATTTATGTGTATATTCAAATATAGCCATCACCTTTATAGCTATCACCGTCATGACAATCTTCAATTTTATTTTATTTTTTTTCGTCTTTTTTCTTCTACTTCATCTTTTCTTATTTTATATCTCGCATCTTGCAAGACTTTTGATACTTCGAACATTTTAATTCTTTCCGAAAAATGAATTTAACTGTATTTCTTTTTTGTTGTTTACATTCTACCGCAGCGCATTTGCTGATTGACATTTATTTTCATCTGAATTCCCATCAATCAACACCCGACCGTTTAATCTTATTTTTATTTCCTATTATTCGCATATAATTCCTCCTTTAAACCTTACTCTCTGAAATCGAATCCAAAACATTTCAAGTTCCCAAATCGATCATTATATATACCGCTATATATAACTATACTAGCAGCGTGGCCCAGCGTTGCCCGTGCCTAATTCAAAACTCATATAGTAATCGCTATTACTTGACTTAAAATAATCTTGCCCTTCCATGCCTTTAAAGGAGTACCCTTTGCCTTGCTGATGTTGCTACATGCCTTACTTCTTGCCTAACTGACACTGCGATTTTTTCTAAGCTCTATACTAAACATTAAATCTGTTACAAAAAAAGAACTAAACAAAATGAACACAAAACGATCAGCTTTAAAAAAGAACTCGTAACTGGAAAAACAGAATGAAAAAAGAATGTTAAAAACAAATACTTTTTCACACCCAACCCAGTTCTGTTGAATCAGAATCAACGTTGAGTTTAAGCAAGCGAATGAGCCAATTGGAGTAAGGTGCTATGCAGATTTAAATTTTTCCTACTTGTGACGAATGAAGCTATCGATGTTTTTGCATGCTAACTAACATTCATGTCAGTCAGCTGTTGGCTCTCACGCTGGCCAATAGAATCTGCCTATTTGTGGAAGCCAGCGATAGACTCTCACTCAGGCCAGTAGATAATGGCCAAAAACTACATTAAAACAGCCGTAGAAGGATGAAAAAATCGTTTATTTCCACTATCGATGGTAGTTGGGAAATGCAAAGTCAATCTTGCCCTTCCCTCTATCGTGGATCATGTGCATGTAAATTTTGGAGCAAATCCGTCAAAAATTTCTGTCTCATGCCTCTCAAACGCATTGACATTTACCACCACAACACATTCTATTTCCCCGCCCTTACGCATTCTTTTGGTTCAAAATCTAAATCTCAACCCTTTCCTCTTTTCTTTTTTCTCTCTTATACTTTAGCTTCCTTTTTCTTTCTTTCTTTCTTTTTTCTTCTTCTTCTTCTTCTTCTTCTTCTTCTTCTTCTTCTTCTTCTTCTTCTTCCCGCCTCTCTCAAGCAGATCACTCTTGATATTCGCGACATATCCTCTTTCTTCTCAGAAGTCTCTCAAAATTTCTCTTTTACTCTTCCTTCTATCACCCTTTCTTCTCATTTACGTCTCTCAACCACCTCTGCTTTTACCTTCTGCCTCATTTCTGTTTTTTTCCTCTTGCTTTTTTCTTTTGCTGTAAAGACTCCCAAATGTCTCTTAAAATAATTTATCTTTTTACTTTATTCCTCCCCTTCCGTATTCTTTGTTGCAATGTCCCTCAGTGGTCGCTAAAAAATCGCACTTTTCTTTTCCTCTTTCTTCTATCGAACTTTTTCTCATCTTTTAGCTCTTTCAACATATCACCCTTAACCTCCTACGCACATTCCTCTTTCCCTCCTCTTATAATGTTGCCTCTAATTCGCTAAAACGCTTCTCAAACCCATCTAAAATCAACCTAACTCATTTCTCTTCTTTACTCTTCCATCCAATGCAGGAGTATGCGATTGAGTGACATTAGGGAGAAGAAACTCCCTCATGTCGTTCAATTGCATACTCCTTCAACTCCTCAGTTCATCCGTTCTCTCATTCACTTCCTGTATGTTCTTTCAAACTTCTCTCCAATGGACCGTTTTCTTTTTCTTCTTTCATCTCTCTTTTTATTTCTTCATGTCTCTCAAATACATCCCGTCACCTCTTCAAGCCATTCATTTTCTTGTTCGATTTCTTATTATTTTGCTTTCGCAAACTAAATTCAGTCTTTTCTGTGGGGTTCTTCCTTCTATTGTGCTTCTTCCATGTCCCAAAACTCTGAAACACATATTTCCCACCATTCTTTCCCTTTCTTTTATTTCCCGCCTTTTTATTTTTCACACTTTGTCAAATATTAGGTTGGTGCAAAAAATAACGACGTAATAATGTCGTTTTTGACGTATTTTTTAACGTCAAAAAACGACATTATTGCGTCATTATTTTTGCACCAACCTAATAGATCATATTCCTTTCCCTCGTCTAATCTTTCCTCTTTTCTATCACTCTATTAACCCATTAAGAATTTCCATCACGCCCTTCTTTATTTTATTTTTTTAATCTTCTCTTCTCTTGTTTATAAGTTTTCTTTTTCTACTTTCTTTCCCTCTATCTTCGACTTCTCCGCATAATTCTTCTTTTGGGGTCGCTCTTTTGTCTTCGCTTTCACTAACTTTTATCTTTACTCTTCTCTATTCTTTTCTTCTTCATACATTTTCCATTTCTTTGCTCTTTTACTCTTTCGTCAACTTTTCCGCCAGTGTTTTTTTCTCCGTCGTTATTTTGCCTTTATCTACTTCGCTGTCATCCCTATTTTTAATGTTTACCTCTGTAAAGTACACTAATAACAAAATGTTTACAGCTGACCCTGATTTCATTGTCATCTCCAACTAGCCTGAATCCCCATCTTTAAAGCAGGGCAATCATTTTCTAACGTTGTCATTTATCAGATGTAAACGGTTGATGCGGCGAGAGAAAGGCTTTTTTTTTTTCAAACAGCCTACTGATGTCTGAATCTGTTATTCATCTATTACTTGGCATTTTGTTTTTCGATTGCAGCAATTGTTATTGCTGAGGAAACGGTTACTGTTTCTCGCTGCTAGCTTTCCTGAAAGCAGGTGATAACGACACAAACAGATAGCCTTATGACATCGGAATATGAACAAAGTCAGCGCTTCTGCCTTGGTGACCGCTACACAAGATGTAAAAGGAAATTAAATAGATTGCAACTACACACTTTACGCCAGCCACAAATCTACGTACAGAAATACACGCCGTATTACATATATATATATATATATATATATATATATATATATATATATATATATATATATATATATATATGTATTAATCTCTTTCTTCTTCCCTTTCTGTTACTTACCCTCTCTTTATCTCACTTTAAAAAAAAAAACCTTGACAATGCGTCACTTTTCTTCCTCCTCTCCTTCTTTTTTCTCTTCTCTTTTGCTCCCCCCGCCCACTGTCAATCTAATATATCACTTTGGGGAATTGTCGCTATTTAGATTTCGGTCTGAAGAGATGAATATATAGATATTCACGAAAAAATTATAACCAAAATGAATGTTGAATTTTTCTTCTTGATTATTATGATTTGGTTTGGTTTATTTTGTTTTACGGCATATCAATTTCAGTGGGTTATTTAATGCCGACAACATTTTTAGGATAGATTCGTATGAACAGAATATGCATTCTTTGGTTTAAATTGCTTTTGTTTATTTTGTTTTATGGCATATCAACCACAATGGGTCATTTAATACCGACAACATTTTTAGGATAGATTCGTATAAATACAATATGTATTCTTTGGTTTAGATTGATTTGATTTATTTTGTTTTGTGGCATATCAACCTCAATGGTTTATTTAATGCCAACAACATTTTTTATTGCTTGTAATATTTTGTTTCGTCAAAAATCTGTTTCTGTTAATATTTTCTTTCAAAATTGTATGGACCTGGAAACACCAGCAATTAAGAGGTTGTTCCACGCTCCTCAAAACCTCCTGGTCAGAGGCCTTGCTGCTGGATATAGTTTATCGTCTTGCCCAGGACGGTGATTATTATATATATATATATATATATATATATATATATATATATATATATATATATATATATATATATATATATATATATATACGTTTGTATAAGAAGGAATGTGAAATCAACACACCAAAAATATACGTTTCTAATATATAACTACTTACTTTAATGTAGATTTATGTAATTGCATGATCTATATATATAAAGCAGAAGATATCTGTGTATCCCTCTGTCTGGGTGTGTGATACCTTTACCCTCGAGATCAATCCAACCGATTTTGACAAAACATGGCATATACATTGTGCTATGCAAGGGATATGTTCTTAGCGTAAAATTCGATCATTTAAAAAAAAAAATCAGTAATCGATAAGCCTGATCAAATCGACAAATTCAACTTTTTTCCTCCGATTTCGTTCAGATTCGTTATATAGGTTACTTACATCATGACGAGCTCAACGATACCTCATTTTTATTTCTACACGACAACGTTTAGCGAAAAACGAATAATCGATTTCAACACAATTTTTAAACTAAAAACTCCCTAATTTTTTTAGCAATCTAATATAAATTTCACTCAATTGTAACCAACATTAAGTTGATTGTTTAACAGTCATTTAACATGTTAATTGAGTCCACCCATTTAGTGAAAACCCACGTAAATAGCGAAAAATGGTGATTTTTACTGCTTTCATTATTATTTTTCGTTGATCTTTCAACCAATTTACATCAAACTTAACAATTGCTTTATAAATGTATCCTCTTTTACATACATGGTAGCACAGACAAATTGAATTTCAAAATCTCCAAAATAATTGTGATCTTAAGTGGGTCTTCACGTTGCCTATTTTACACCTACATACTCTCGGCTAACTTTGATTGAATAAATACAGACGACTTCTGTTATATCAGTAACTGCATTAATTCATTTTTTCTTTTAATGAAAGTACTTTAAAGTAATTGAAGAAGATAGACTCTGCTACATCTAAACATGATGCTGTTTTTCTTCCATTCTAACTGAATGCCTATTCTGAATGACCAGCTTTTGCTTTTATCAAACTGTTTTAATACGTTACTAGCAAGCATACCCAGCGTTGCTAGGGAACAAGAAAAATGTCACCTTAATTGGTTATGTATTGTGTAAACTGTATTTCGGAATCACGCATACATAATATAATACATACATACATACATACATACATACATACATACATACGTTTTGGGGGTTAGCTTATTGAATTGTTGTAAAACACCTTTTTCCTGTACAGTACGCGATTTACAACCGATTTCCATCTAATTTTGGTTGATTCTGACTTAAGTTTTCACCCTATTTTTTAAATTGACTTACTTAAACATAGAATTATATTTCTTTATGCCGAGGTAATGACTGCTAGTTGTAACTATTAAAATTAAAGTACTAAGTTGTAAATCCATAATATATTAAAGTTGCTTACGAAAATATTTAATGATATAATTATTAAATTATACAGATACATATATAGATTTATCATACCTAAAATAGTACGATAAAAAAATATAGGATCATGATATATAACTATTAATATTATTGTAAGATTATATAGAGGTCTCTCTCTCTCTCTACATATACTATATATATATAACAATTAAAAGTAATGCACTAATAACTAGATACATTATACTGCATATACTAGTGTAACTCGCGATCTCGTGTGTCCTACAACACCTTTCCCCCCAAAAAAAAAAAAATTAACTTATAAAAATCATTCGTGTGTCACGTGAGTTCATTTTGGAGAGATCAAATTACAATGGACTAAATCGGAAATAGACTTAACGGAATGAGTCGAGGTTGATCCTAGCGTGCAGTACCTTTGGAAAGTGCCTGAAAACTACACCACCGGTTGACCCAAGCGTTGTGAGTGAAATTGAGTAGAGGGAAAGGTTGGGGGCCGTCGATAGCTGTGCTAACACGAAGTCACAAGTCATCGTCAGTGTGCAGGCCTTGTTCAGATTGTTAATCTTGCTAGATAACACGCTCTCGCTGTAACTAAGGTCTGCTCAACATAGTTGCAGTATAAACCACAGGTGGGTGATGAACAAACACAAATGTGCCTGAGCGAGCACCAGACGAGTATCCTCGATATGTATGTATTATATTATATGTAAGGTATGTATGTATTTATTATATGTAAGGTATGTATGTATTTATTATATGTAAGGTATGTATGTATTATATTACGTATGCGTGATTCCGAAATACAGCTTACATAATTAAGGTGCATATTTATCTCTGCCGAGTACAGATTTCATTAAGTTATTCAGCTACATTACTGCATTTTTGGTAAGAAATTCAGTACTTGTTTTCCATAGAGATTCTCATATATTTCACATATACAGTGTAACCCGGATATAAGAGACCCAGATATATGAGAAACTCGGATATAAGAGAGATTTTCTCTGGTCCCAAATTAGAGTCTAAACTTACCTAAACAAAATAGACCAAACCCGGATATAAGATAAACCCGGATATAAGATACTTCTTCTCCGGTCCCGACAACTCTCTTATATCCGGGTTACACTTTATATGGCATATTATATGTCAACTATTTTGTGTCTGAAAAATATAAGACATCCATAATATATTATAGCAACATTATTAAAAGAATTTAAGTATGTATAACGCAAAATCTATTTATACAATTCACTACACGACATAATAAATTTTTTATAAAGAAATATCTCGGATGTTTGTTACAGATCCTTAATATGTAACTATTAAAATTTCGTCAACAGTATCATTAACTTATCCTTCTCTATATTGATTAAAAATCGAATATAGCTATTTCCATGGAGAGTGTTCAGATGAACGTGCAGTCACCAGATTCACCAGTCGCTAGTTTCCCGACTAAGACCCGCTGTTCCGCGTACATTGAAGAGAACTACCCTCATTCCGTTTGCATTCTATTGTAACCTTTTATCTAGAGTGGAACATGGCCTTGTACAGGGTGGAATACCATTGTAAGATAAATAAATAAATAAATAAATAAAAAACTCAACCGAAACATTTTTTTTCTAAAAGAAAAACAGCTTCTCGGTGCATTTTTATTTTGTCATATAATTCTTTTTTTAATTTAGATAACTCTAGAAAGAATCTTAATCCAAATATGTATTATCAGCAAATGACAGCCGTTCAGTGAATACATATTTGCATGATAATAAAAATAGAAAAATATATTTGGTTTCGGTTTATGCTGAAGGGATATTAAACATTTTCACTTAATTAATTATAAGCTTTCTTAGTCGACTTACGCCTTCACTTGGTTTAAAATGTTGCAGTTCTTATCTAAATCAGTTGCTTGGTTCTCCAGTAGGATGTCAGAATAAACTAATTCATACATCTAATAATGCAATGTATAAAAACATCATCTTTGATTGGCAAATATTATTTGCATATTTAATAATGTATCATTTCACTAAACTTCAAAAATATTGCGTTCTACATTGCTGTAATGTATCCACTTTTCGTCCCTCGTCAAAGCAGTTTTAGAAAGATCTAAATTTTCGGTCCTGTATTTTTTCTCTTAACTTATATGGATGCTGCATATTTATGAAATAGCATTCATACAAGAAATACCTAATCTGATCTGTGGTTCACTTCTCAAATCGTGATTAAATTTGCCTACCTGATTGGTCCAAACTCTCAGTATCATATACTTCGAAGAGAAAGTTTTGGAGAACAAGTCTGAACATTTATTTATTCTCAACACGTTTTGTCTAATGTTTAACTTAGTGAAACCATTGAATTTCCAATGTGTAACGTTTTTACCTTTCTTAAAATAAAAGAAACTATAATAAACTGAAAACTTTGCTGTCTTTAATTTCCAATATTAGGATCAATATCAGAAGTATGCCGAATTTTATTTTAAAAACTATCTCAAAACTCATTTTTTAAAGTATTTAAAATTAAACGTTTTTAATAACATCTGACGAGAAATATACAACGAGGCTAAAGTCCAATATACGTTCTTTTGTATGTCTTTGTTGATTTTTGAGGTTTTAATTGAAATTGACTTTGTAAATTAAAGATACCATGTGAGTATGATGAATTTATTTGATGGATAAAAGTAAAAATTATGTGAGTAATACGAAGGTGGACAATCTTCTGAACTTCTTGCCTGGGATTTTGTTGGTCTATTTTCCATTTCATTCTTGACAAAACAGAATGCTCAACTGACGACCGGTAATGTTGCGATTTTCATGGCGCAAATGTTCTCTAATTCTTATTCTATGTCTTTATATTTAAAGAGATTTTCTGCTGGTTTCAGGAAGGTTTTCCTTTAGATCGGGATCGTCAGTTTCTTTTCTTCCTGTCCTTCACTTCTATACATATTGTGTAAGTCATATATTTTTCAGTCTGGAGTGGCATTTCCTTGCAAATTATTGCTTCATCGTTTAATTTTATGGTTAATGGCTATTATTATTATTATTATTATTATTATTATTATTATTATTATTATTATTATTTCCTTTGATTTCTGTGTACACATTTTTTCTGGGCCCCGACCAGACTCCTATGTTTAGAAATTCCGCCATGAAATTTTCCACTGACCAATTAAAAAAAAGCACACACACAGATTTTAAATTGATAAAGCCCTTCGTATGATGTGGACTGTAGTGCTGAGAACAATTCTTTGTATTACGCTCATTATTATTATTATTATTATTATTATTATTATTATTATTATTATTATTGTTGTTGTTGTTGTTGTTGTCCTTGTTCTTGTTATTTCCTTTGATTTTTGTGCGTACACATTTTTCTAGGCCCCGACCAGAGACCTAAGGTTAGAAATTGCATCATGAAATTTCACAGTGACCAACTAAAAAAAGAGCACACACAGATTTTACATGGATAAAACCCTTCGTAAGTTGTGGGCTGTAGTCGTGACAACATATTTTATTACGTTCATTATTATTATTATTATTATTATTATTATTATTATTATTATTATTTCCTTTGATTTCTGGTGTGTACACATTTCTTTCCGGGTCCTAACCAGAGACTTAAGGTTAGATATGGCATCATGACATTTTCTACTGACCGATTAAAACACACACACACACACACACACACATTTCACATGGAAAAAAGCCTTCGTAAGGTGTGGTCTGTAGTCGTGAGAAAAGTTTTGTATTACTTTTATTATTATTATTTATATTTTATTTGATTTCTGGCGTTTACACATTTCTTTCCGGGTCCCGCCCAGGGACCTAAGGTTAGAAATGGCATCAAGACATTTTCCACTGACAAAAAAAAAAAAAAAAATATTACATAGATAAAGCCTTTCGTAATGTGTGGGCTGTACTTGAGAGAAAAAAAATGTATCTCTTTGCGGCATGGACTTCCAGGAATCCCTTCAATTCGTCTACTGCAATCTTTTCCAAACAGTCCTAGAGCTCCAACTACAACAGGGATTTTTGATGTTCCCATTTGCCATATTTTTGAGATTTCTATTTCAAGGTCCTTGTATTTTGACAGCTTTTTGAATATCTTCAAATATACATTGCAATCAGCAGGGAGTGCCATATCAATAAGGAGGCACTTTTTTGTTTGTGGTCTTTAATAAGAATATCTGGGCGGTTGGCCTTGATTGTTCTCTCTATAGTATTGTAACAGGTCCTATCTCCGTAACCAGGTTTGGGTGGTGTTCATACCATTTTCTTTCAGTTTCTTTCCCGTAGAAGTTGCAGATTTTCCAGTGCAGACATTGGCCCACTCTATCATGCCGGGTTTTCTATTCAGTGGGTGCCAATATCGTGCAACCTGATACAAGACGTTCAATCGTTTCTGGATATTTATCACAGAATCTGCATTTTGGGCTGACACAATATTTTAGTATATGTGCTTGATAATTCCTAGTTAGCAAGCATTGGTCCTGTGCAGCAAGGATAAAACCTTCAGTTTCAGCTTTCAACCCTGCACTACGTAGCCACTGATGGGTACGGTTTTTGTCTACGTCAGCTTGTTTGGTACGGGCAGAGTATTGGCCATGAAGTGGTTTATCTTGCCATCGCTTCTGTATCTGGTCGGTTGCATTCATCTTTGCTGTCTTTTTTATGTATTTTTCAGTTTCAGCCGGTTTATTGTGCTGTACTTGCATCTCTACGCCCATTTGAAACTCCATTTTGAATTTGTTGGCTTCTTTCATTACGGAGTAAAGACGCTTACTACTTTCATGTTCCTTGACACATACCATAATCCAGTCTTCTGTAGTTTCCAAGTATCTTTAGAGGCCAATTGTTGTAGTTTTGTAGGACAGTTCTAGTTGAACTAATTCTCTGCTTGCTTCGGATCTGGGCACACACTGACAATCAACATCAGCTTTGGGATGATGCATGCGGTAGCAAGTGAGAAGCTTTCTCGTTTTGGCGTCCATTCGCTTAATTTCAGCTAGGGTCCAGTTAAGGACATTAAATCTGTATTGCACCACAGGGACAGCCAATGTATTTATGGCTGATATTCTGTTTTTTGAGTTTAGTCCAGTATTTAGTACCAGACGTATACACCTGTAGTACTCTTTTCTTATTTTTTCCTTCATTTGGGGGTGTTGTATGCTATCTCCGTCGCTAATTCCTAGGTACTTATAATCTTCATCTTGCTCCAGTTCCCTAATCTTTGTTACAAAATCTAAATCTATTAAGGGTGTTTCTGTAATTCTCCCTTTCTTGAATGTTACTTTTGCACATTTATCTAACCCGAAGTCCATACTTATGTCGTCACTGAAGCATTTTACAATATTGAGGAGGCCTTTCAACTCATTGTCGTCTTTGGCAAAGAGTTTGAGACCATCCATGTAGAGTAGGTGTTTGAATATTTTCTTATTTATTTTGTAACCATAGCTACTGATGTTTAGTTCATGTGTAAGAGGGAATAAGGAAAAACTAAACAGAAGGGGTGACAGAGAGTCTCCTTGAAGGATTCCACGTCGGATATTCAGACGGTTGGATATGGCAGTGCCACTGGTGTGACTAAGGTATAGTTTGGTGTTCCCCATTCCCATGCTGTGCATAAGGAAATTTAATACTACAGGGGAGACTTTGTACCTTTCCAAAGTCTTAAGGATCCAAGAATGTGGAACACTATCTAAGGTTTTACGATAATCAATCCACGCTGCACTAAGATTTCTACGCCGTCTCCTGCAATTTTCCAGGATCATTTTATTCATCATTAGCAGCCATATGAACCTCTTCTGCATCCCTTCTGTTCCTGCGGGAGAATTCTGTTTGTTTCAAAAACGGAATAATTACGGTTCGTCAGTACAGACGTGATCAACTGATACGTTGTGGAGAGACATCTTATCGGTCTATAATTTTTCGGGTCGTCTGTTTCAGTTGTTTTTGGTATGAGGTATGTAATACCTTCAGTAATCCATTCGGGGATTTTATTGGGATTATTTACAAGCGTTGATTATGTTTTTACGAGAATTTTATGGATTTATTATTATTATTATTATTATTATTATTATTATTATTATTTGCTTTCTTTTTAGAAAAAAATCATTAACAGCTCATTTTTCGGAAAAATGGTTAGAATTTCATTAATAGAAGCAGTATTTCTGGAAATGATGAACTCTTCCGTAGGGTACCTTTTTTTAAAAAATCTAATGGTCTTTTGTATACATTTCCTTGATGGTACTCTGATGATTGAGGAGGGGTCGATCCCAGGGTGTGGTACCTTTGGAAATTCCCTCAGGACCTTACCACGTTTTGATCCAAACCTTGTGAGTGAAATTGGGTAAACACTAACCCAGAGGACCGTCGATAGTTGTGCTAGCATGAAGTCACAAGTCATCGTGACCGAGGGTTTGAGCGTGCTGGCCTTCTTGAGATTCTTGATCACGCAAAATAACACGCTAGGTAAAACACGCTAGATAGCACGCTATGGTCAGTATAGTTGCAGTATAAACCACAGGTGGGCCCTGTGGGTGTTGAACAAACGCAAATGTACATGAGCAAGCTTCTGCAATAGGGATTGGCTAGACGCCCTAGTAGATGAGTATCCTCGAATATGAGTGGTCAGCTTTACCCGGTGATCATATTATTATAGGTATAACAATATTATTTTCAAATATGTCATATTTTATCATTCGTAATATCTAGACGTCTGTTTTTTTATACTTATTTTGATATATTCACAAACTTGTATATGCTACTTTGATCTCGCTGCCATATCCAAGAAAAGGATTTTTTTTTTTAATTTTCCTTACCGTAACTCCGTTCACTATGTCAGGTCTATTAGCGTTTATATGTTTATCATTATTTACTGACCGACAGAATAGCAACATCACAGTTTTGTATGACCGTTTCAGTGTGATTTAATTAAAATATGACGCATTCTATATTCGAAGAATATATTCTAATAAATACACTGTCATTTCCTATGTCGATCTTTGTAACCATTTCTTTGATGAAATAATTGGACGAGGAGTTTCTAATTGGTAAATAGCCTCAAACTGTTGTTCATATACGGATGTACTCGATATAGTTGAAAATAATAATATTCATATATTAATTTTTGCTTTCTTTGCATTTGAATCCATTATACATTTATAGCTCAGCTTTTAGTTTCACTTGTATATTTGATACACGGCCGCAGTTTAGTAAGTTTGGTCCCAAGAAAAATAAATATTTCCTATCATAGAATTTGCTGAGAACTATTTTCAAAACAAAATGGGCAATATGAAGATCAATTTCAAAAATTCTTGTCCAATTTTCATTATTAATAAAAAATGATTTCAGTTTGACATTGACTTTTTTTGGTACCGATCTCATCAGTATTTTGGATTGAAACCTTGCATCGTCCAGCGTCAAGTCAGACTGTTGAATTTTTTTTTTTTTTTTTTTTTACAATAGAATGCCTTAAAGATAGAGGATAAAAAGTTATACATTCGACATATGATGCTCTATGAAATTCGGAAAGTAGTAAACGTCAGAACTGCGACAAAAAACATTCAGGTTCGTTTGGATCCTGCTCCAGTTGTTTGCACAGTTAAAAAGTATATATTTCAAGATGATTTTAACCTATACGATCAAACACACTCCGTCGATGAAGAATCTCTACTTTTCTATTGGTTACCAGATCAATATACACCTGAGAACAGGGTGGCATCCCATGTTATGGTCCCAGCTATGGGTAAAGAGTTATCCCACCGTAACTGATGTCAAAACACAAAAATAGATTTTTTACAATAAAAATACCAACAATAGATTTAAAAATAAATATTGCAAACAATATATTTAACAATATTTCTTTAAAGACAATTCACCCCAAGCAAGGTGGGAGTACCATTAGCACGCAATGGGTTACAGAGGATTTAGAACAGAAGTAAAGAGGCGTGTTTGAGGAAAGGATACAGAGAAGGACGGGGAACGAACTCAACGAGTCAGATGTCGATTGACAACAAAATTGAATATTTGAAGATTATAGTTATCGGGGCAGGATGTAAGGCGAAGGGTGTTCTACTGACGGGAAGTGCGAGAGAAGAAGCTGTTTGAGAAGAAAATACGGTTAAATACAACGGTTTTGACAGTGAAAGGGTGGGACTAACAGTTTTGACAGTGGGGCAGCACATTTAAATTTATGAAGTCTGGGAACCATCGAATGTAGTTCGTTGGATCAGTTGCTGTGAATATATCTGTAGAAGAGACAGAGGGAGGCCACAGCACTCTGTGGGATAGTGAGTGTAGACTAGATGACAGATCAGGACTTACCATAAATTCCTTTTAACAAAAATACGTCAGTAATACCTGATCTACAAACTGATTTCTTTCAAAGAATAAATTCCATTCGTACAGCGTCCTGGGTATGACGATAAACTACATCCGCGTCCAGGGTAAGATGATAAACTACGTCCAACAGCAAAGCCTCTGATCAGGAGGTTTGAGGAGCGTGGAACCTTCTTTTAATTGCTGGTGGTCCCAGGTTCACCCTGACCCGGGGTTGTAGCACCTGTTGGGGTCCCAGCTATGGGCAAATAGTTAATCCATAACCCATAAACTGCAATACGCTTTTGAAAAAATATTATTAGCTATACGTTTTTGAAAAAAATAACATTACCAGTTATACATTTTTGAGGAAAGAAATATTACCAGAAATAGATTTTTGACAAAACAAAAATAATACCAGGAAAAAAAAAGTTATCGGCATTAAATGACTCATTGAGGTGTTGATATGCCGTAAAACAAACCAAACCAAACTAAACCATTCATACGAACCCATTGTAAAAATTCTGCCGGCCTTATATAACCCATTAAAGTTGATATGCTGTTAAGGAAACCAAACCAAGCCAAACCATTCGTACGAAATTATTGTAAAAATTCTGTTGGTATTAAATAACCTATTGTGGTTGATATACCGTACAACTAAATAAACTGAACTAAACTAAACACCTGAAAAAGGCCGGAGAACACAACAGCCTAAATGCTGTGACAGCAACAAATATGACGTTAATGATAATATTTTGGTTTGGGCAGTGGGGTATTGCATGTGACAATGCATTTTTCAGGATTCAATTGTTAGTGATAGGATAGATGAAAGACCAACTGCCCCGCTTGCAGCATTCGGTATAAAATATCTTCGTTATGCTTAGATATGTAATGAAACCTGGATTGTCATTGGTCAGAAATAGGGAAAGCGTTTCACAGAGAAGCGTTGCATTATATGAATACATTTTGGGTGTTTTGTTTTTTTTTTTTGTTTTTTTTTTTGTTTTTCTACCTTGTTCATTTCCCACAATTGTAACCGATTGAATTTTCTGCCCTTCAATTAAATTTTTTCTTTTGTTTGTTTTACGTTTCTGTATTCGCCTTGATCGCTTCAATAGTCGATTGGCTAATGAGGTTATAAAGAAACGCAATGAAAAAAGATGAAGAAACCGGTAAAAGAAATAATAGTAATAAAACATTTCCTTTTAATTTAAACATTTTCTAATTAACACTGTCCTGGTGGCAACAGCCATTCGTGTAAGCAAATTTCATTAAGCTAGTTTCTAAAAAAAAAAAAATAAAAAATGACCAGGGTTCATTTTTTTTAACGGTGCAGTTTATGTAATTAATTTTATTTTTTTCATATAACTTCCTCATTCACTGAGGATGTAGGTAACGACCCCTTTTAATAAAAAACACTCACACACACACATTCACGCACGACTATATATTCGCACATACAGTTGTATACAACTGGGAGTTGAAAAGTTATCGATCGGACAAAACCTACTGTTTAGATCTGAACAAATGAAAAATAACAGGAAAAATTATTTTGAAATCGATACCTAGTCATTGCGAATCTCTTTTCGTACCGAATGTCAGCGTTCAGACCAGAAAAAAAACTCAGATAGAATCTCACCACGATCTCCTTGTCAAGAATCACCATTATGACAATGTCGGCCTGGCATCCTAGGGTGCAATAGCGTTGGGAAATACCTGAAAGCCGTGCCGTAGATTGACGCAAGCCTTTTGAGTGACATTAAGTAAAATAAAGTGTTAGATACTGCTTTGACGAGACTTTGAGCGTATTGGTCAAGTTCAACTACTGGTCAGGACAGATTATGACCTCTCGCCATGAAACTATAACTATGGGTATTCAGCAGAGATGCAGTATAACCCTCAGAGTGTATTAGCTCTGTGGGTCTTTGCGAAACAAATATGTCTGAATCATCGTTTAAGTGAGGAGTTAGACACAGATGTTGGCAGATGGGAGTACTCAAAAATGAGTAGACATCCAGCCACCACACCCACACTACACACACACACAACCAACCAACCAACCAACCAACCAACCACACACACACAAAAGCACACACACCCATATATATATATATATATATATATATACACACCCACACAATTATATTCGCATACGCCAATACTATAATAGTATAGGATTGGTATATGCGGAATAAATACCAATAACAAAACATGCTATTCTTAAAAGACTGCTCAATAAAAGAGTAGAGCAGATATATTCTTTATTCTACATTCAACACCATCACTTCATAAGACACCAGAATTGTTGAAAGAAAATGGCTATTATGTAGTGATTTTATAACATTTATGTTATAATTTTTTAATAAATTATATATATATATATATATATATATATATATATATATATATATATATATATATATATATATATATATTTACAAATTCATGAATTATTCATACATAAAACAAATACAAAGGTTAATGATTAAATGGCGGGAAATCCATCTTCGCGAACAATTCATTAATATACAAAACCCCGAAATCTGTTTATGAATGAAAAGATCCTGTTTTATAAATTTCCGTTGTATTAGATCTTTTTATTTTACAAGCTTTCGACAGACATCCTCAGGTACGAAATAGATTGTGTTCTTGTTTATACTCTCAGTAATAAATGGACAAACGAAAACAAGGTTGTAATCCGAAAAATGCTATGAGAAATGTGTGTTATTGTTTTGGAACGTGCAGTCGCAACACTGAGTTTGAATTTAAATTTTAAGGATAAAGTTCTGCGTTTATGTAAAAATGTAGTGATATGATGCAGGCTGTGCCAAATCCTCTCTGCTCATGTTGGGTCGATAACCGTCTGCTTCTCTTACTTCAGGCCTTCTCATTCTCCAACTTTCACTCCACATGAAGACTAAGGCCTGAAGTTCTTCCTGCAATTACTCCACATGAAGACTCAAATGAACCAAAAAAGTAAACCTAAACCAGCCCCTCAAAAATCACCTAAACCCTTCAACATTTCGTTCAGCAACATCCGTGGCATTAGAACAAATGTCTGCAATATGGAATCTTTCCTCACTGCAAACAGCCCGGATATAATGGCCCTGTGCGAGACAAACCTTGTCCCGTCTATTCCCTCCTCTGATCTCTCGATCCCCGGCTACCTTCCTATCCTCAGGAAAGACTCTCTAACCTACATGCACGGTCTTGGTGTCTATGTCAAGGATCATCTCCCCCTGGCCAGAGAGTTGTCTCTCGAATCGCCAGACCATTCGTACGTGTGTCTTCGACTATCTCTCCTCAATGCCGTAAGCTATCTCTTCTTCCTCTATCGCTCTCCATCCCCTCAAGACTGCGGGATACTCGACAGCATATCGGACAGCATAGACAAGGCCCTCTCTCTCCACCCGTTTGCTCACATATTCGTGTTTGGTGACTTTAACGCCTATCATACCAAGTGGCTCGAGAATGCTACTACTGACCGGGCTGGGATTCAAACACTTAACTTCTCAATTTCTCAATCCCTCACGCAGATAGTCAACTTTCCCACGCGTTTTGCCCCCAACCTGGCAGATAAGGCCTCCCTTCTAGATCTCTGTTTTACCTCCATCCCCGAATCCTGTAGTGCCACACAGCTCTGCCCTCTTGGTAACTCTGACCATGCCGTGGTATCTATTAACATTTACTTCAACTCCACACCCCGCATAGAACCTCCCATTACTAGATCCTCGTTCTACTACCAACGATCGGATTGGGACTCGTTCCGTGACTTCCTCCGCGATGTCCCCTGGGATGTTGTCTTTACACTCCCTGTCCATGAATGTGCTTCTGGGGTCTCATCCTGGGTTAAAGCTGGAATCGAAGCTTTCATCCCCTCAAGGAAATTTAAGGTCAAGTCGCACTCCTCCCCTTGGTTCTCCGCTGCTTGCTCAGCCGCCATTGCCCATAGGAACCACTTCTTTCACTTATTTCGTAGCGACATGTCTGACTGCAATAGACGTCTCTTTGCCTCCGCTCGTAGCGAGTGCAAGCGTGTCCTCAACGAAGCTCAGACAATATTTTCTGCTTGAGGGAGCGTATTGCATCTCGCAAATTTGGCTCCAAAGATTATTGGCGGCTCTGCAAGAGGGTTTTCTATTGTTCACAATAGAAAACCCTCCATACCTCCTTTATTCAACCAGTTCGAGGTCTTGACCTCCTCAACCGACAAAACTGAATACCCTGCTCGGAAGTTCTCATATAACTCGACGCTTGACTCCACCGGTGTACCCATACCTGACTTCTCTCTAAGAACTGAGGCCCTAATGTGCGGCTTACGCATAACCCTGTCATCAGTACTGGGAATTATCTCCAAATTAGACCCCCACACGGCTACTGGTGGAGATGGCATACCAGTCATTGTCTTGAAGAAATGCGCGCCTGAACTAGCACCCGCCCTCTGTAAACTGTATAATTACTGCCTCAAGGAAGCCTGCTTTCCTGACTGCTGGAAGTATTCATCCATTGTTCCTGTCTTTAAGAACTCTGGAGACCCCTCTGACCCCGTCCTATTAGTCTCCTACCCCTCTTCGGCAAAGTCTTCGAAGCCCTAATCAACGCCTTCTCTCAGACAAGCAATATGGTTTCCGCTACGCCCGTTCTACAGCCATCACTGAAACCGTCTACCAAGCACTTCAAAATAATGGTGAGGCTCGTGCCGTGATCCTAGAAATCTCCAAAGCGTTTGATAGGGTTTGGCATGCCGGCCTTCTTCGTAAGCTCCAGGGTTACGGTATTACTGGTCGACTGTTTGATCTAATACAATCATTCCTGTCAAACCGAGAATTGAAGGTCGTTCTCAACGGTTTCTACTTCAGTTCCTATCCCACGAACGCAGGTGTTCCCCAAGGCTCCATCCTTGGCCCGACACTTTTCCTTATTTTCATCAACGAACTTC
This sequence comes from Acanthosepion lycidas, assembly GCA_963932145.1. Classification (NCBI taxonomy): domain Eukaryota; kingdom Metazoa; phylum Mollusca; class Cephalopoda; order Sepiida; family Sepiidae; genus Acanthosepion; species Acanthosepion lycidas. The sequence goes on from OZ010605.1 coordinate 11,749,800, forward strand.
CTGACGCCATAGGTTCCCAAGTTGGCATCTACGCGGACGACACTACAATTTACTACTGCTTCAAAACCAAATCTACTGTCTCGGTCAAAACTAACCTGGCTGCTCGTCTTGAAATGGACCTCCAATCGGTTGTTAACTGGGGCAACAATTGGATGGTCAAATTTAACGCCTCAAAATCTAAACTACTCTCCCTTAACCACCATAGATATCCTTACCTGCCCCCCATTAGAATGTCTGATAGTCAACTTCTTGAGAGTGACTCCCTGCGTCTGCTCGGTCTCACGTTGACTGCTGACCTGAGATGGAACAAATACATTGAGTCAATTGCATCGTCCACCGCGAGGAAAGTTGACTCTCTGTGCCGCGCCAGGAAATTTTTCTGCCCTGAATCGATACTTCAAATATACAAAACGACCATTCGCCCCTGCACTGAGTATTGCTGCCATATATGGTCTGGGGCACCTTCTGTTTACCTCGGAGTTCTTGACAAGATCCAGAGACGGATATGTAATGTGATTGGCCCTGATCTGGCGTCTCGCCTGCAGCCACTATCTCACAGACGCGCCGTCGCCTCTCTCTGTCTCTTCTACAAATATTTTCATGGCAATTGCTCCGATGAGCTGCTTTCCCTGGTCCCCAGTCTCCATGAATTAAAGCGCCTTACGAGGCTGGCATCCCGATCTCACCCTTACACTGTAGAAACTTTAAAATGTAGCCGTCTCTTCTACTACAATAGCTTCATACCTCGCACCTCTCGCATGTGGAACACCCTTCCCAATTACTGTTCCCCTCATAGCTATAATCTCCAACTATTCAAATGTAATGTCAATCGACATCTCCAGTTAACTTGATCTACACACTACACTTCCCTTCATCCTTTCTTCTATCACTCCTATCTGCTCTTGCTAAAAACCTTCTGCAACCCCCCTGCCTCCTAGTGGCTTCATGCCTTGCTCGAGGCGCTAAGCTTAAAAAAAAAAAAAAAAAAAAAAATGAGAATTCTTTTTTACTGGTAAATTTTCCGTCAAAGTGGCATATATATATAGTTCGTGCCACTTTGACGGAAAATTTACCAGTAAAAAAGAATTCTCATATCACTACATTTGTACATATACGCAGAACTTTAACCTTAAAATTTAAATTCAAACTCAGTGTTGCGACTGCACGTTCCAAAACAATAACACACATTTCTCATAGCATTTTTCGGATTACAACCTTGTTTTCGTTTGTCCACTTATTACTGAGAGTATAAACAAGAACACAATCTATTTTATACCTGAGGAAAAAGAGACGAAAGCTTGTAAAATAAAAAGATCTAATGCAACGGAAATTTATAAAACAGGATCTTTTCATTCATAAACAGATTTCGGGGTTTTGTATATTAATGAATTGTTCGCGAAGATGGATTTCCCGCCATTTAATCATTAACCTTTGTATTTGTTTTATGTATGAATAATTCATGAATTTGTAAATTAATTGCACCTTTATTGTAATATTATATATATATATATATATATATATATATATATATATATATATATATATATATATATATAGGTGTGTGTGTATGTGTATGTTTGTCTGTGTGTGTATCTGTGTATGCCTGTACGTGTATTAAAATTTCAGATAGATTAAGTCTGTAGAAGGATATCATGTACAAAGACAAAACGAAAGCTTATCTTAGCCGACGCGTTTCGTCCTCTGAGTGACATAATCAAGGTAAAATATTAGGCATTCAGTTTATGACAAGTACTTATATATTTCAGCTCTTCTCCCGACCTGAATATATAGAATTAATACAAGTAAATGTTTTTACACCAACCTATATATATATATATATATATATATATATATATATATATATATATATATATATATATTAAGTTGGTGCAAAAATTATGTCGGTTTTTGACGTTAAAAATACGTCGAAAACCGACATTATTTTTGCACCAACTTAATATATATATATATATATAGCTTCTTTAATTTACCTAATTATATATATCAGGCGTCTTTATTTTCTTGTATTTATCGTTCTCTTATGTATTATCGTCTTGTCGATGATACATTTTGCCTCTTTAATAATGAGGCTGAAGCCGACTTATTTCTCACTTCATTAAGTTCTGTTCACTCATCGTTTGAGTTTACTGTGGAAAATGAGTCTAATTGCTTTCTTTCCTTTCTGGATGTTCTTGTCCGGACTTCTGACAAGATTTCAATTCTGTTTTTAGGAACGTTACTTTTTGGGATGTTGGTACTCTTTTTGTCCCCGAAAACGTAAGATTAATCGAATTAAGACCCTGACCCACAGGGCTCTTATGATTTATTCCGAAGGCTTTTTTCACGGGGAGATTGTTTTTATTAAGATAACACTTTCCAAAAATGGATACTCTTTAGATGAAGTTTTGGATGAAGTTATTCTCGATGTTATCATTAATTTTCATATGGATAAGCCGCATCTAACTTAAAAGTTGTCCTGTTTATTTGCATTTTCACTTTATTGGCTCAGAGGGCGGGTTTTTGGCTAGGCGGATTTCATTTGCAATCAGCAATTGCTATTTTTCTGCTGAAATCCGAGTAAATATTTGTTACTCGACCTATTCTTTCTTTCATTCACAATGATGACCTTCCCCCGCCATGTTAACTTAGTGATCTATAAATATAAATGTTGTTGTGGACCCGAGTGTATTGAGAAATTGTCAGCGTTTGAATTTAAGCATAAAACATCATTTACCTCCCAGGATTATGAATCCAGCTTGTAGCAATAGTCGACTTGTCAATACATCCGGGTCATCTATTGCTCAACATATTAATAGCAGGAGATGTTCGTATGAAACGTCTCTCTGTTTTGTCTCGGTGACACTCTTTATATCAACTCAAGTTCCTGGAGTCACTATATATCAGATCCCTTGTGCAACTCAAGGCGGTGTAATGGTTAGCAACCTTGTCTCGCTAGAACAATTATGACTGATTAGTGAGTGCGATCCTCACTGGGTACACCCTAGTTTCGGCCTTGTGCCAAATCTAAGTTACACTTGGAAAATCCTTTCGGCACCTCGAGGCGGTGTAATGGTTAGCAAGCTTGTCTCGCTAGAACAATTACGATTGAGTAGCGAGTTCGATCCTCACTGGGTTTCCCATACATTCAGCCTTGTGTCACATCTAAGCTACGCTTGGAAAATCACTATGTCAGAATCCGCAAGACTTGTCTCTATAAACAGAGGGATTACTTGCTGAATGTAATTGATCTCTAGGTTTCCTTGAATTTTTACTCCCCACCCACATTTGTCATCCTATAAATTAACTTACACGATTTAATATTTTAATTTCCAGAATAAAACTTGATCAGCTGAGAAGAAACCGGTTGTTTCTAGTTATTAAATTTACACCGATATGCTTTGTAATTTAAATTTTAAATTATGATTGTTTCTTGTCATTATAAAGTTCTGTACAAAAATGTTATTGACATTATTAGATGTTTCATTATAAGGAAACATTCGACATTCATTGATTGATATGCCATTGTTAGTGGGCTTAAGCTATTCTTCACTTTCTGGTTATCGGTCTGTGATCAAATTGTAGCCTCTGTTCTTGTCATCTTGGCATTGTTATATAAATCTTTTCCTTCTGAAGAAGAGTTACGCCTTCATTGACCGAACAACTAATGTTAGTTTAGTTACATTTATCGGTCTGTGATCAAAGTGTAGCTGCTGTTCTAATTGTTTTAATATTAAATCTTTCCTGATAATGCAAACATTCTTTATTAATTGATCGAGCAGTCAGTGCGCCTGCCGGTTACAAAAATTCTAATAAAACAATTTCTCAGGAAAATGGGTTACTGTAACTGTTATCATTCTTTCTCGTATTGATGGCGCTTTCCTTCCTTGCTTTTATTTGCGGCATTGTGGAACCTCAGCATGTTGATTATACTATTATTATCACTACGTACTACATGTCCTATCCAATTTTTCTTGTTGTAACTCTTGGAAGTTATCAAGTAATGTAATTTCTGGTATTTGATATATTTGTTTGTTCGTAATTCTGCAGCACCAAACCGCGAAGTTCAAAGAATGATTGTCCTCGCTAACACCTATAAGTTCAATCGACCGAAGAAAGCGGTTGTAAACAGCTGACAGTTTAGATATACTTAAACGTGAGTGGCGTGAGAGCATTTTTAATAAAATTTTTAAGTAAACAGTAACCATAAGAAAGTTAGGAAAATATTAATTTAATATTTTGGTTAATTTTACAAATGTGCGCTTTAAATTTACGGTTATTTTATGATAATGTCGTGTAGGGTCGACCATCTTTACAAAA
>OZ010605.1:11759116-11809116 GCA_963932145.1 Acanthosepion lycidas
AGAAGCCTCTGAGTGCAATCTGTCCAAGGACAGAGACGCAACTGAGAGATGATAAGTAATGTGCATAAATTACTTAGAGTAATTTACGCGCTAACTACTCAAATGCTACTCAAATATGGATTACCTCCCTTATTTATAAGTAGGAGCTGTCTATTATCACAGTAGTAGGCAAAAGAAAGACGTACGCTAAGTTCTACTCTACAAAAGAATCGATCATGGCTTTCCACAATATCCTATTTCATTTACCTCTTTATGTTAGATATTTTGGCTGCTCCCCTCTAACCACATCTATCTATATTTCTGAGATTGTATTGTGACTATTTACATTTACTCTATTTTCATTGTTCAGACAGTTGTCTTCATCTTAAATGTCATATTCACGACGCTACGACCGAGAGGATAAAAGCGCTGGTTCAATGATTCAAAAAGTGAATTGATCCAAACAGTTGGCTGTTGAATCTCTACCCTCAGTCGAGAGAAACAGAAACATGGAGAGTTATTAAGACAAATTAATTAAAATTGAGATATCCAAAGGTATGGCACGTGGAATTAGAACAATCTAACGCCGTGAACTAAATAAAAGGATTTAATTCAAAATTCAAAAAATATCACCTGCAAAAGCCCGGAATATACAACGGTCGAAATGTAGTGAATGTGTCAGTAAAGATGAGGGAAACCGTCCTAACAATGTAAATAGTGTAAATAAATTTCTATATATCACAATAAATTTAGTGTTTAAACCCCTGCCTCGAGTTTTTTTTTTTTAAGAGAAGTGGGTACCTCAGCGTGGTGTAATGGTTAACAAGTTTGTCTCGTTAGATCAGTTACGACTGAGAAGTGAGTTCGATCCTCACTGTGTGCTCCATGCTTTTGGCTTTGTGCCTCATCTGAGCAAAGCTTGGAAAATCACTATCAGAATATCTTTAGTGAAATCAATGCCAAATTTGAAAATATTACATGTAACTCGTTTCATCCTCTAGGGGAAATGATTACCAACGTGAGCATTCACGCCCCAAAGTGGGCCTGAGAAATATTTTAAATTGGCCTAGAGACAATAGGATCAGTTTAGGAATTAGTCGGGATTTATATTCTCTGCAGTATTTTGATTTTGTAAATAAAATGTATTTTTTGTTACATGGAATTCCTAGAGTATCTGTGCATATTTCTGAGATGAGGTATTATCTACACTATTTACATTGTTCAGACTATCATCTTCACTATTGCCATATTTATCACAACGTTTTGGCCGTTGTACGCTCCGGCCTTCTTCAGATGGTTGGAATGTCGAACTGAACCCTTTATTTCTCTCACTGGGCTAGACTGTTCTAGTTCCACGTGCCATGTCTAATGGATGTCAGTTATCAGTTATCTCCTGTTAATTCCCTTCTCCAAGTTCTCCCCCACCTTAACCAGGTATTGAACTCACACTCTTTGGGTCACTGGATCTAATTAACACCTTTATCCACAGTGGACATCCATTTGACATGGCACATACAAGTAGAATAGTCTACCGCAAAATAAAGGGTTCAGTTCGACATTCCAACCACCTGAAGATGGCCGGAGCGTACAACGGCCGAAACGTTGTAATAAATATGGCGACAGAGATGAGGACAGTACTCCGATAATGTAAATAGTAGACATATATATATATATATATATATATATATATATATATATAATCACACACACAGGCTATAACAGGAAAAATTTTCCAATTCTTAGATTAAGCTTTGAAACGTTGTATCTTAAAAAATGATTAGTCCAAACGATGTAAAATAATGGAATTTCTATATGGGCCTGAGATAGATTTGAATCCAAAAGTGGCTACAACAAAGAAAAGATTGAGAAACATTTCTTTAGAATGAATTCAAGGGTATACTGTAATGCCTTTGATGACGTAATTATATCTACGCAGGGAAGGAGGAGGTAATTATATATTATGATAACTGACACTTCCGTCTCTATATAGAGACGGAAGTGTCAGTTATCATAATACACTAAGCTTTTATTTAAATTCCTAGAAGAACAATCTGTCATTTTGCTTGGTGAATTTTATCTAGGCGATATTGTCAATTACCGCAATCAGGTGTAATATTTCTTTGCGAGTTTGTGTGTATGTGTGGGTGTGTGTTTTAATTAATATCTTGTTATCTTTGTTGCAGTGGAAACAAAATTTATATTATATGTAGATAAATACTTTCAGTTGTAGTGGTTAGTAAGCTGCTAATAAGTTAGTATTATGTACTTTTCTTTTTTTCGTTTTGTGTTACTCTTTGTGTTTTGTTTTCGCTTGTGGAACGCTCCTCCGTCTTCTTACTTCCCAAGTTTGATCTTCAAAAATTTAAATACATTGTCAATAGTCATATTCTTATCTCACGCTAGGTAACCCCATTGCGTCCTAACGGCTTTATTGCATTGCTTGGGGACAAATGAGTAAAAGCAAACTTATAATCTTCCGTTACGCATTCATAATTTTCTTTATTAAGACAAGTACTTAATATTCTATTTGACATAGGTAATATTTAATGGTAGTAATTCGAGCTTTGCTTAACCGGAGTTTCTCCGTGGCTGAACGGTCATAGCCCACCAGACTTAATGGTTGTTCCGTATAGGATAAAAGTTTGACTCCTGTCCTGTTTTGAGGACTCATATTTTCTACTACATTTTGCGAACAGTCAGCCCGGAAAATTTAATTAACACTGTTTAAATAAAAGAAGAGTGTATTTACATAAATATGTGTATCCATAAAATAACCTATAAACAGAATATATATATATATATATATATATATATATATATATATATATATATATATATATATAAATATATATATATATATATATATATATATATATATATATATATAAATATATATATATATATATATATATATATATATATAAATATATATATATATATATATATATATATAAATATATATATATATATATATATATATATATATATATTGATGCATGTTTCATTAAATAATATAGAAAAGTATTGTATCTTTATTTTAAGTAAGTTCTTTCATATTGTCTCATAATCTTAATAACATTATCATTGAAAGACGAAAGGAAATCACTATATTGATACATGTTTAAATCCAATCTAAGCTTTCGGCTTACATAATCCATTATTAAAGATGACAATTACATTTCAATATATCAAACGATACACGGACGAAAAAATAATGCTAGTCTATTTTTATTGCATGAAAAATTACAAAGTAACGACAAACACGTGTATACGAGACGCGGAAGGGAAAATCACATCGAATCTCTTGACGTCACACATGGCCACTCGAGAGTGACAACGAGTAATATTAAGTATGGGAAACCGTTGGTATAAACCAATGGCTTCTGTTATTAATTATAGGCATTTAAGAATATTTGTAGAGATTTCGTAGTTTATTTTGTTCAGATTAGGTTTCAACTATTTTATGTATATAGCTTCAAGATTTTTTAGTTTTTGTTTATTGTTTTCATGTTTAAGTATAGTTTTGTTTTCAATGGGGATTTTCGGGAATTGTGGAGGTGGCCAGACATGTTTTTTTTAAATGCCTGAAAATGTTAGAATTATCATTCAAATGTAGAGTCAAGCGTCGTGAAAGCGAGTTTGTGGTGTGCCCAACATAAATACTATATATATATATATATATATATATATATATATATATATATATATATATATATGTGTGTGTGTGTGTGTGTGTGTGTGTGTGTGTGTGTATGTTAGCTTCAACGCCATCCTATTGAGGGGCCTTTAAGCTAGCTCTTGTGGAAGACTCTTGATTGGAACTACGGCCCATCATTAACAGTTCATATATTGATTTCATATTAAATTTTATTAAACTTGAATAATATTATTCAAACAATTAGCAGTTTTCATCAAAACAATGATATAATTTTTATATTTGGAACTTATTGCAAAGCTCCATGATAAACATCACTTTTAGTTTTCCTATTCAGGGTCTGTACAAATAGCTTGTTTCCATTCTCAGAACTTGTAAAACCAACATCGTGCTGGCCGTGAGGAAACAACAGGATTTCATCAGATGTAGTCTAGTTACTTTCAATGTTTATCCTTGGGTCATATTGATTGACATTGCATAGCTCTTTCTCACTAGAAACTGAAAACTTTTGAACTCAAAAAGGAATAGCTGTATGAATAATTAAGGGTTTCTTGGAGTTAACACTCTTTCCTCTTTTCCTGGACTAGTAAGTATTTCTGTTTGCAAGAAAGAAGGCAGCATCTTCTTGACAATTAACCTTGTTCTATTACAAAGCTTTGTAGGATCCAGCTTTCTTAATAGTATAACCGGCACATTTTACAAGAGGATTCAATGAGTTCAGAACTCTATTGGATAATTGACTGCCTGCTCTTGTTCAACCACAGTATCAATGGAAATTACTTTATGCTCTCTTGTAGAAATTCTTGGAGAAGTTTCCAGATGATGCTATCTACAAATTGATTATGGAACTAATATTGCGATATTACAAAGCCAGTTTGAATCCATGAAATGGTGTTTAATGTTTGGATAAATATGGGTAATCAAGTGTTAGATAATTGGGACTGGATTTCCACAACCATTTGGAAGTTGAATATCTCCATTTTGTTCCATTTTCTGGTTCCATTTCCAAGCTGCAACTACAAAGCAGCAAATATTCCCGCTTAAAGTTCAGCTGTCATTCTCTCATGTTGGTTTTCAGGCTGTGTCTTTGAATAGGGCTCTAGAGTAAAGAAAATTCAGAGAGTTGTGTCCCTTTAATTGAAAAAGTGTGACACACAGAGACATTTTCTCATTTATTATATAGAAGATAATTAAAGAAAAAACTGTGACACATCCATTTTTGCTTATATATATATATATATATGTGTGTGGGTGTGTGTGTGTGCGCGCACGCGCGTGTGTGTATATCGGTGTTTGTGATATAATGGAATATGGGTACACCTGTGTTCCCCCTCACTGGAATATGATTGGCTGGTGTCCGTCATAAATACCGACGGACGTGTAGGTACGCGAGTCAAGAGCCTTAGTCTGAGAGCTAAGTCTATAACGGCGCCGATCGATCTACGCCATTGATCTCCACTTCTTACCTGCGACTACGACGCGTATCAGTCGACTACTGCTACCGTATTATACTTGGTTATAGCAGCCAAAACCAATTAGCTACTTCGATTAAATATATCCCTTTTCGGGACATATCAGTTTGTAAGTGAGAGAGAGAAAGAAACAGGGGGAGCGTTTCTACACCAGGAGTACTTGGTGTTCTTATTAGGCGATAAAGTGAAAGAAAGTCTCTTAAATACGCCAATAGTGTTTTTAATTTTCCGTCTACTTTAATAAGGCAGTCTAGAACATATTTTCAAACTGAATACGTATTTATATTTTTTAATCTTTCACTATGATAAATGTTTATATGTTTACTCATTACAATTTTTTTAATTCTCTGTCGATATCTAACGATATTTTCTGTGCTTTTTTTTTTTTAATTGTTTTTGGTGGAGGGGGGTTCTTGTAATATCTGTGAGCACTCGTTGTTCTATTTACGTTTATTTATAATTATTATTATTTTGAAACTTATATCCTTTGTTTAATGTACGAATGTTTAACAAAAGACACTGGACTCGATAACTGACGCTCAACCGACACCAAGATAATATCTCTCCTTCAGATTGATGAACGTTTTTTTGTTTGTAGTTGTTTCCAATTCGTCTTTTATGTGTCGTGTCGCTGCAGACCCCGTGTCATCATAGTACTTCACAACTTCCTATCATTTGTAGCTCTTCTTAACATCTCTCTCTCTCTCTCACCCATTTCTACTATCCATTGACGAAGCACGTCAGCTATTCAGGTTTTATTTAAGAAGGAAAACGTTTGTCACCATATATACATGCATTAATTAGCATATATTAAATCTCATCTAAGAAAATACTATTACTACAACTTCAATTACTATTAATAATACTATTTAGAAGAAGAAGAAGAAGAAGAAGACTGAAAGAAATTAAGATCAAAAGAACTTATATTTTAGTGAAGAACAAGGACAAAAATTATTTGGTCCCCCTGAATATCACAGAAACCAAAACAGGCTTAAAATAGAAATCGATGGATTAATTTGTATTTTACGGTTTATCAACCATTTGCAGGTTATTTAAAACGAGAAAATATATTTATATTTTAAGTATTTTTTTGAGATTTACTAATAAGTCCTACTAATCAACCTATAACTGAGGTGAGAAGTGATGTATTCATACCTTTCCTAAGAGTTTGTATTTAAATATAACGAAACCAAGTGGAATTTGAAATCCGCTCTCCAATTACGAGCCTTTAACCATTACCTCACCCAGCCAGCCAAATTTATAGCACGTGATATTTCCAAGCAGTTATTAGGTTGGTGTAAAAATAATGACGTAATAATGTTGTTTTTTGACGTATTTTTAACGTCAAAAAACGACATTATTGCGTCATTATTTTTGCACCAACCTAATATTTATTTAGGTACTGACCAGGCTCGACGTTGCTTAACTTCGGTAATCGTGGGGAATCGGATATTTCAATATGATATCGTTATAATTCATACATATCAAGAAAGTGTGGTACATTAAAATCAAAACAAAACCATTGGTCATAGGTGTTCTTTGTCTGGTGAAAAAAAAATGGATGAAAAACCTACCAACAGAATCCCTGACAGTATCCAGTTACAAGAGATCCCGTACATCGTCCTCCATCTTCGACAATTCTTGCATATTAAGAAAGACCTTTTCCATAATATTAATCAATCTCCTTTTCATGGTAGCAAAAATGTCAGGATCGAGTTGAAGAAAGCAGAACCTTGATGAAAAACACTTTTTAATGGTAATATTAATGATAAAGTTAAGATCATTTTACGATGAAACTTGTGAACTGGCGCTGCACAGTCACAAAGAACCTTACCAAATAAGAGAAATCACATCACTTAATGACTAACGACAGCAATTAAAAATTAAAAGAAAAGCACATCGAAAGGAAAATAAAAACATAATCATGATGTTGTCATTCTAAAACGCATCAAATAAAGGTTCGGAAGGAAACATTCAACAATAATGTAAAGAGTAATGTCTACTGGACTTGAGAAACCTGTTTTACTATAAATGTGTTTTAAGACCAAGATTTTATAAATTTCAACTGAAAACAGTGTTGGCTTGGTCATTTAATGAATATAAAATATTTCCTTGTAGGGAAATAACTAATATTGCCATTGGCATTATAGATGTTTCCTTCTTTCTTTTTCTTCCTTTTTTTCTGGATTTTCTTTGTTTTTGTTTTTTTAATGCTTGACTTCTCCTTCTCCTAGATCTTTTATTCTTTACATATTTCTGGTTTCCTTTTAGCTGATGCTTTCTACTTTTGGCTTCATTTTTGCATATGTTTTCTTGTTTTAATTAAACCGCTGTCATCTTTTTCTCCTCTCTCTATTACATTCTTATATATATTTTTCTTCTTCTTTTAGCCTAATCGTTTTTATTTCTTCCTTTCCACTTTCTTTCCTTTTTTTTTATTATTTTTCACTTTTTCTCCCATTTCCCTTCTCCGTTTCTTGAACATTGTTACTTATTCTCAAGAAATGGCTAATACCGCCATTAGCATAATGGATGTTTCCCTATTTTCTCTTATTTTTCTAGCTTCTTCTTACTTTTTAATCCTTGAATTTTCCTTCTCCCATGTCTTTTCAGGTTACTACTTATTCTTTACATATTTTTTCTTTCATTTATCTGACACTTACTATTGTTGGCTTCAGTTTTGCAGGTTTTCTTCTTTTTTTTTCAACTGTCAACTTTTTCTTCTCTCTCTATTAAATTGTAACTTATTCTCTTATTTTCCTCTCTTTAACCTAATCGTTTTTCTTTCTTCCTTTTACCCTTTCTTTCTTTTTTATTATTTTTCAAATCTTTAAATTTCCTTTCTCCGCGTCTTGTTACATTGTTACTTCTTCTCAACAAATGGCCAATATTACGATTGTCGTAACCATTGCATTTATTGTCTGAGTATAACGTTCAATCAAGTTGAATACAAAGGAAGAAAAAAAAGTTTTACAATTTACGGCAAAGGTTTGTGTATCGGCTGTCATTCCAGGTTAGTTAAATATAGCAGACATAGGTGTAGTCATATTTTGTGGATGCCACAGGCTGGTAGCAGATGAGATGTTGAAAGCAATACATTGTGATTATTAAAACGCACTTGGAGAACGAGAAAACCTAAGTTATATTCAGTACATTTTTTCCTCGATACAGTAAATGTTATGAGTGCTTTGTATTTTGGAAATTGAAAGGCAAATATTTAGGAAAATGCTACGAAATAATTCTTATTGGAATAGGAAAACAAACAATCATATTATGACTATTTGCCTTCTCTTTCTGATTTTAAATTAGCAAAGGAAGCCACCAAGTATTTACTAAACAAAATAAACTGTATATAAAATATCCAAAGGAAACATTTACTGGTGTTCAGATACGCACTGTTATATACGAAATCGTAGACAAATATTGAAATTATCATTTATTTTTCACATCAAATATTTACTGTCCAGTATAATCGGAAGTCGGTACTTATTATTAAAAAAAAATGCTCAAAAATGACAGTGTGGAAGATTAAGATAAAATTTAATCTAGTAGCTGAATGATTAGTTCTTATTTTACGCGCCGTGCCTTTTCAGGACGTTGGTAATCATGGGTCTCTTCAATTTACGTCCTCTGTAGGTTTTATTTATTATTTGTCTTATCTACCTTTTGCTAATAACCAAACATTGCATCTTCTTCAAATTGAGGTATAGTCCTTTCCTTTGCCTTTTCTTCACTACCTTTTGCAAAACAATAGGCTACATGTTCTACGCATGTTCACACATTATATATATATATATATATATATATATATATATATATATATATATATATATATATATATATATATATATATATATATATGGCAATAGTAAAACTGTAATAGTCTCCGGCGCGTTTTCTGTAGTGGGGACGAAACGCGTCAGCAACTATTATAGTTTTCCTATTGGCATCTATATTTATAAATATTGTCTTTTCTACAGGTTACCTCAGAGAAATTTTCATATATATATATATATATATATATATATATATGAAAATTTCTCACTCTCTCTCTCCCTCTATATATATATATATATATATATATATATATAGCCATTTTGTTTCAACATTTCAGGTGTATTGTCAAGTGATAATATATATATATATATATATATATGTGTGTGTGTGTGTGTGTGTGTGTGTGTGTGTGTGTATCGGCAGCATGTTTTCATTAAGACACGTTTTGTTGAATACTTTAGGCATACTCGGTTTACTTATTTTCGATAAGATCCTTTTATACAGGCGGATAAATTTTGATGCCAATATTGGTGAACGAGAGAAAATGTTTATGTGTTTATACATATTTGTTTTATTTCTAAGTACTTTCGACATATCCATGTTGGCATCAGAGTATTTTTTTTATTATAAAATAAATATAGAATTCCTTTTTAGATTTAATGGGATTTAATTTCGCTGTTTGCGCCGGTCAAGACATCAGTTAAAGGACGTTCTGTTCCTCTCTGCTTGTAATGCTCCTCTAACAGAGTTTACTAGTATGCATTGGGTCATTCTTTTGCATGATTACAAATCCTTGACCCATAAGCCGCGTTCCAGATGGGATCGTGTGATGCTGCAGTATGTTGTGATATTCGGAGTGGTTCAATTTTCCCTTCCCCGACACAAGAGAGCCTTCTCCATGATTCACTGTTGGTATGATACAGGAGGTTGTAGCACTTTCACCAATCTCTTCGCCCTACAATTTGACCCAAAGATTTCGAACTTTGATTCATCAGTACAAAATACTTTATTCCACTACTCTAATGTCTAGGCTTTGTGCGCCTTGGACCACTGGAGGGAGTCTTTTGACATTGTTCTGATTCCTACCCTGCCATATAGACAAGTCTTCTCCTCACAGTGGATGTTGACACATTTTTTCACGACATTGCTTCAGTTGTGAAGCGATTTTTCGAGCAGTCAGCCTCCTGTCACGCAAGCTAATGAATCTAATGAAATTCTCCTCTGGCCTTTGTTGTTGCTTTTGGCTTACCAGCCTTAATTTTTGGTCTTTTTTTGGCTCCGTTCCCTGATGTCTCCTTACCCGTATAATCCACTGTAGTTCTGGTAATCTTTTCTTTTTTTTTTTAGTTTCTCTGTACATTTTTTTATAATGATTTCTTGAATATTCACGCTCATTTAAACTCATACATTCACTTAAAATAACGTTTGATGTAATGTATACAGAGTGTATTAAAATAATTTTACAAATATTGCGCCAGGGATCCTGTCTCAGCAACATGACAATAAACAGCATCAAAGTTTGGATGACCCGGCTGCCTCCGGTCTTGAAATGCAATCTGATATAGCCATGCAGCCTCGCGTCCATTACAAGTCGTGCGGCCGTATGTACAAATATAAATAACATCTGCCGCCACACGGCGTGAATATCTTGCCATCCTTAAATGGTTAACTCACTACTACACACGTTAAACATACTTGCCAAAAATATACACCAAGGACAAATGTAACCTTTTCTACAGAGCAAAACTGCACAAACAGCCGTAAATGTTATTTAAACTTAATAAGCATTTGCGGATATATAGTTAAATGGATTTTATTCTTGATTTAGGGTCAGGAAGCCTCCCCTCAAATTCGTAAAAAGTATTTTTTGATACACCCTGTATACACCCTTGTGCAAATTAATTGAAACAACCGGATTAATTTGCTTTCTTTCACTATACGGTTAGTTTTAGACCCAGGGGAGTGACAGAGTGTAATCAATTTCTATTTTTACCTGACATTAGGTCATTTGCAGTGGTGTGCAGCAATATTTATCTATTTGCAGGGTGTATGACGAATTTTTTTTGGACTTGAAAAATATTGCGTCATCCGTGGTTGCATCAGATGTTCATCATGCCCAGACACTATTGTCTCGACTGTCTATTAGTTGTCCTACGGCCATTGTCTGTAGTGGACATTACTGCAAGTAAGAGAACGAAACTTATAACGCTGCACGAAAACTCTAGCAAGCGTTACCAGTGAGCAAATCAAAGTACTACAGACTAGACCGGAAACAGTTTTAAAACCAATCGAGAATAAGTGGTTAATTAGCAAAGAATGACTTTGTGGAATGAACATACGAAGTACTAACATGTGGAGTGGGTCATGTTCCGCTGGAGAAATACGGAAAAAAAGGAAATAATGATGGAATTTTTTTTTGTTTCAATTAATTTAAACAAGGGTGTATGTAAGAGGGAGGACGTGTGTGGTAGTATATTTTATTGCCTCAAAAATTCAGTATCTATAAACAGTCATGTATTTCCAAATGCCTTCGAGAATAGAGGAATTTATGCTCCGCTTAAAGTAGATCAATATGACTTAAATTCAAGATAAATCGATACGGATCACTGACTTTCGTCCGACGGCTATCAGTAATTGGAAGTGACTTTAAAGTACAAGAGTCGCAGTCTGAGAGGAAGTGACGGTAGTAAGATTAATTGACTTTTTGGAGAAGGATGACAGGACAAAGAGCCGGCTGTCTATAAAGCTGACCATACCGCGCGTAGGCAGAACAGAAGGACCGGAACAGTCCTCGCAGAAACACGGAATGCAACTAACTGCGCACCTCCCAACTCACGTCTCAACTAGATTTAAGTCGTTTATAGTAGTAAAGTCTAAAAATAAAATCTGGTTTACTGCCTGACAATTGTCGTATTCATAACTTTTTAGGTTATAATCTGTCCGAAGAATAATTTTCAGCCACAAACATTTGAAAGATACTCAACCCTGTCAAATAATCTGGTGTCTGATCTGAGCTGCAAAGCAAAAAGTTTTTTTTTGTATCGTTAAGTTTCGTATAATTATATATATTAATAATTACACACATACCTATGTTTGCAGTACAACTTCAACAGGTTTCATCGTTTACACATTCATCAGTTACAAAAGGTCATGAACTTTTCAATGAGTTTTTTTCTGGGTTTCATGGGAGAACGCTACATTGTAAGTTCTCTAAACGTAGGTATATGGTTAATCATATATGTTTGATCATACTTACACACGCACACACACACATATATATATATATATATATATATATATATGATCAAACATATTTGATGTGAGTGATTGCCTATATGCTTAATCATATCTCTTTATTTACCTCATTTCTACATAAGTGTGTATTATATATATATATATATATATATATATATATATATATATATATATATATATATATATATATATATTCAAAATTTTAACATATGCATTTTGTAAAATCACTACAAAAATAGACATTTTATTTAAACACTTCTGATGTCTTATCAAATTTGCAATCAACACCATCACTTGATAGACACCAGATCCGTTGAAACAAAATTGGTATTTTTGTAGTGATGCTATAACATGCATATGTTATAATTTTGAATAAATATTAATCAATAAATATTATTTAATCTAATCTGTATTATGAACTCTTTTAAGAATAGTGTTTTTGGTTATCGTATTCTTTTTCTATCTGTATCAACCCTGTGCTTGTCATACACACACACACACACACACATATATATATATATATATATATACGGGGAATGAGAAGAAAGAATTAAACATCACTTGCAAGAAAACAATGCCATGTTGTGTGCAAATGGGCCAAATCAAGGCGAATATTCCAATTTGGATATACCAAAATAGTGCAGATAAACTATTTAAATATCTGCAAGTGCTTTTAACAGAGGAGTGAAAGTGGGAAGACGAAATCCAAATATGCACTGACATAGCTGAATTATTAAGAAAGACGGCATTTTCTTTAGAAACAAAAATAACGTTACAGAACAGTTGAGTAATATCAGCCTTCCTCTATGGCAGTGACTGCTGGACTTTCTCCTCAAAGATGAAGAAAAAAAAAACTTAAAGCAACAGATATTTAGTACTACAGAATGATGCTGAGATTACCATTTGGTGGGTTAACTATTTGCCCATTGTTGGTAGGCAAGCAGGTGATACCATCTGGGTCTAGTTGAACCTAGTAACACCAGCAATTAAGGAGCAGTTCCACGATCCTCAAAACCTCGGCGGTCTTGATACTGGATGTAGTTTATCGTCTTACCCAGGAAGCGGATGTAGTTTAACGTCATACTCAGGACGGAGAGTGATTATGGAGTGACTATTGAGTAGAAATATCTTGCCGAATTAGAGTGAATTATTGTGCGTCTATGTTTTAATGAAACATTTACCGGAAGATACTAACAGGTTGTTCAGTGAAAAGTTTACTTATCTTTAGTTGACTATTACTTCTTTGTTCTGTTTAAGTATGTATTTGAGTTGTAATTAAATACTGTTTTATTTTAATCGAATTCTTGAGCTATACTTAATTATTAACTGCCAAAATTTCTCTTTGCTATTCTGTCTTAATTTATGAAATACTGATAATCTTTTTTTACCGGTTTACTTTTATTTTAATTTTAACTTAATTTTAAATGTGATATAAATGACATGGGCTTTGGCTTTTCCCTTTAGCCCCGGAAGAAGTCGTTGGGACGTCGATGACGTGTGTCTTAGGCATTTTAATATGGAATAGTTCATCTCTCCAAGTTAAACCGCATCAGATGTCATCGAGCTACGTGGCTCGCGTTGGTCATAAACACATGGCCGTTGTTGTTCATCTGAGGAACCCTGCCACCTTGACTGGTGACCTGGAGGAACTCGTTCGCCCAGTGGTGCCGTGAGTGTCAGTTTAAGTGGTTGACCAGAACATGACAACTGTGAGCCATCACGTGAGAGATTTAGGAGATTTTTGAGGTACAGTGATGTCGAAGATGCAACTGCCAGATAACAGTAAAAGTGGGAAGAGGTTGATTGTCAAAGATTCTTATATCTTTTCTTATTCATCTTTTTTTCATTTCTTTCTTTCATTCTTTCCTTCAATCTTTCATTCATTCTTCCTTCTATCATTCCTTTCTTTCATTCTTTCTTTCATTCTTTCTTTCATCTATCTTTCATTCATTCTTTCATTCATTCTTTCTTTCATCCTTTCATTCTTTCTTTCATCCTTTCATTCTTTCTTTCATCCTTTCATTCTTTCTTTCATTCATTCTTTCTATCATTCTTTCTTTCATTCTTTCTTTCATTCATTCTTTCAATCTATCTTTCATTCATTCTTTCTTTCATCCTTTCATTCTTTCTTTCATCCTTTCATTCTTTCTTTCATTCATTCTTTCTCTCATTCTTTCTTTCATTCTTTCTTTCATTCATTCTTTCAATCTATCTTTCATTCATTCTTTCTTTCATCCTTTCATTCTATCATTCTTTCTTTCATTCTTTCTTTCATTCATTCTTACTGTCATTCTTTCTTTCATTCTTTCTTTAATTATTTCTTCCATTCTTTCTTCATTCTATCAATTTTTCATTCATTCATTCATTCCTGTTCTTTCTTTCTTTCATTCTTGCTTTATTTCATTCTTTCTTTCTTTTTAATTCTCTATTTCCTTCGTAACATATTATTTCTGGCTTTCATTCATTCTTTATTTCTTAATGCTTTCCTTTCTCTTCTTTCTTATGATTTCTTTCTTTGTTTACCAATACCTTCTTACTTTCTTTCCATCTATCAAAATCCTTTCTCCCTTTTTTCTTTTTCTTTTTTTAATTTGTGATGACATAGTCAATTATATCTCCATTCTTTTCTTTCTTTCCTTTTCATTCCTTCCATCTTTCTTTCTTAATGATTTTTTTCCCTCTTCTTTTTTTTGAATGTTTCTTTCTTTCTTTAATTATTTATTAGTGCTGTCTTAATCGTCTATTTCGCTATCCCTTTCTGTCTTTCTCTCTTTATTAATGTTTTCTTCCTTTTCTCATGCTTTCTTCCTTTCTTACCCGATTCTTTCTTGATTTCACTCATTCATTGTTTCTTAATCCCTTCTTTCTTTCTTTCTTTCTTATTTATTTATTCATTAGTACTATCATATTTAATTTCTTCTCTTTCTTACATTCGTAACTTTTTAACTATGTCCTTTCATTTCCTTGCGAATCGAAGTCTAAACTTTTTACAAGATTCCATCTCCAAACCCTCTTAATTTCTTTTATTTTAACATTACACCATATTATAAATATTAAAATTTTGACCTGCATTACATTCGTGTTCATTCCAATTGCTTTTACTGATATTTTACAGACAGTCAGTCTACAGCCATAAAATTTATTTCGTGAGAAACATATTGTTTCGATTTATTTACGGTTAGTTTCATAAGAAATATTTAAATCATGTCATCTTTATCGATATGTCTCTATGGCAGAGGCGTGCTAGAGTTGATTTACAAATATTTGCTTATGCTGTAAATAATTTCAGTTTTTCTTTATAAACTTTATTCTTCAAAAAAGAATGTACAATAACATTTTATTCAGTTGCATATTCGCCATTATTGAAAATAATGCGTTACCATTCCTCAGAGAGTCCTTCAATATCCTTTGATTTAACATTCGGCATATTTGGGATATGAAAAGCTTTCATTGCATTCTTGAATCTAGTTTTCAGTAAATATGTTTTTTTTTGTTTTTGTTTTTTTTCATCAAAGCTTTTCGCAGTGATTGAAATATTCTTATCAGGTGCATATAGTAGGCGGAGTAGAACAGAGCAAACGAATTAAAAACGTTTTCCTGCTTTATTCTTCTGGTATGCGCCCTTGCTTTTACATGGAGGGGACCAACATGTTTTCTTTAATCTGATGTGTACACTTCCACTGTCGTGCAAACATTAGGATTATTAATTCAATCCAAATTTAGTTTTAACAACTATTTATGATTAGTATTTAGTACGATACATTCATTATTACCGTTGGTTCCTCAGAGTGGAAATTATTTATATTAGGTTGGTGCAAAAAATAATGTCGGTTTTTGACATATTTTTTAACGTCAAAAACCGACAATATTTTTGCACCAACCTAATAACTCAACATAATAGCCACTATTCTTTTATCTCAAATGCAGTCTTTCATTCTAGCTTGCTTTTCCTTCATTCTTTATTTCTCTTCATATTCGTCGCTCTTGTATTTCTTTGATCGTTCATTTTAGTCCCCAACATTTAAACCAGCTGAAAACACGTCTTTCTTGCCCAGGCAGATGCAGCAATCTCTCAGGAACATATGCGTAAAAACCCAAATCCCCCAAATACCAAATAAGAAGGTTGGGTGCTCTTAACTCAGAAATTAAAGGATTGAGATTTCTCAATAAAATACAACGTCACCCACCAACGATCATATCATTTCAGATGAGCAGGACAAGCAAACAAGGTTACGGTTTATTCAGGCTCACGATTGGTGCTAAATGACTGAAACGACCACCATTAATTATTCGGGTGTAATTTTCTGATACATTTGCGTAAAAACCACGAAGCTTGGGTAAGTGAAATTGCTTGCGCGATGTAAGATCAAATTGTTCACCCACGCTGCATTCCATTTGTTTGCACTGTTAATTATCAGTTTCTTCTCTTCTAACTATTAGGTTGGTGCAAAAATAATGACGTAATAATGTCGTTTTTTGACGTAACGTCAAAAAACGACATTATTACGTCATTACGCAAAAATAATGACGTAATAATGTCGTTTTTTGACGTAACGTCAAAAAACGACATTATTACGTCATTATTTTTGCACCAACCTAATATTTATCCGAATGTTCTAAAGTTACAGTACAACTCGTTTAAACCGAACATCCGAGATGTTCGGTATTGAGGGTACTGTTCGGATTCGGGGAAGAAAAGGCTGCTGCGGTAAGCTTAAAAGTTTTATTACGTTCAAGAGTTTAGGATACAAAAGGTATTTTGTAACGTTGATTCGTTTTTTTTTTTTTTAACCAAAATACAGATTGAATATATAAATGTACAAAAAATAGTTGACAACCAATAGTAATGAAAAAAAAAAGGTGCTAAACAAATATTTTAATTTGTGAAAAATTAAAACACTTTATGTTCAAAAATTAATAAAAGTTATAAATTTTCCATTCGTCCATTGTTAGATCTTCCTCAATTTCTCTGCATTATTCATTTATAATTAATATTATAACCGAGATGTTTACTATTAAGGATAACGTTCTAATTCGAGAAAGTAAAAACTTCTTATTTATGTTCAATTTGAAGTTGAGTCCAAATTTGACGAAGTCTAAATCGTTGAAATCTACATTAGGCTATGCTCTAAGTTGGGGAGTTCTACTATATTTAGAAAAAGAGGTTTACATATTTTTACGATTGTTTTCGTAGCTTCACGAGCGAAATTATAACTGCATATATTAAATGCGTGTAAATGTTTCTTGCGTTCATTTTTTTTTAAAAAATAACTCAAAATTCGAAGCAGATACAGGGCGTGTCAAAGTAATCCGTAAATTCTAGGAAGTTATGTTGCTAATATGTCTCTTGCAGATTATTAATTTGCTTAATTAATTTTGCTTTTGTTTCCGGGATATGGCTTTTGACCAACGTATATTGGAGAACGCAGTCGGATTGAATGAACGGCATACTCACAGGACCTTTCTTTTCTTCGTTAGATGCGATGCGTAAGGTGCGCTTGGGTGATCATGTCTCTTTCCGACTCATGACTAAAATTGCTGAAGAATTCCTGCAGTCGGCAGCGGTTACTTTCAGCGGAAGGCTCAACGAAAGGCTGTAGATTTAACCCATTGGTGTGGGAGATTAGATAGATACACTCCTTTTTGAAGTGTATTGCTGCGAAACCTAATGCAACCAACTCGAATGGAATTTGAAATCGGCTCTCCGATTTTTGATTTCAAGCCGTTATCCATCCAAATCAACGCACATCAAAGCTTTTTCTTCTCCCATGTGCCCCGTATCTTCATCGCTCTCCTCAACTTCCTATTCCATTTTCTAAGGCTGCTGTCCCAACATATATTCTATATAACTCACTGACTTCTATCTCTCTTGCTCCAAATATACCACATTTTTTCCATTTGAAGTATCGTTTTTTATTACAAGCTGTTAACTTTATAAATAACTATTATTATTATTCCCATCAGAGATAGTGGCCTGGTCACTCGTATCTGAGGAGGCCTGTCTACTGGGACAGCTAGCTGCTCCCAGTTTCAGATGCCTGCTCAAGCCCATTTGTATTTGCTAAACACCCACAGAGGCTACAGGCAGTTTATACTGCAACTATACGGACCTTAGTTATAGTTTCTGGGAGAGAGTGCGTTATCTAGCATGATCAACAGTCTGAACAAGGCCAGCACGCTAAAATTCTCGGTCATGATGACTTGTGAGAAACGGCTGCCGAAAGGTTCCGTCTACCAAATGTCACTCCCGTGGCTTGGGTAAACGCGTTGTATAGTTTTCAGACACTTTTCAAAGTTACTGCACGTTGTCATCCTTCAGATCAATCGCTGGAAATCTCCTCCAGAACGATAACATCAAGAATTTACCTTCGTGATATATCGACGCTGGTGAAAGTTGAACCCAGGTCTAATGGTCAGAAAGCGAACGCTCTAAGCACTAAAGATAAGTAGAACAGATACTACATTTTTATACCAGCCGAATGAGCCTTCCATTCCAATAATTATTTCCAAGCACCGAATTCATTGAATAAATCGATATATAAAGGATCTGTATCAGTACTGTTGAGGGAATCACAACTTCTGTTATGAGGTGTGGATATTTATCAGTAAATTATATAATTCCGAAATGTTTTATCTAATGCAAGGCTCAAGAGCCACTCAGTGTAGTGGTTTACTGAATGAGGTGTGTGATATAAATATAAGCAAGGTTTATATGAATATGGCGGTTTTGTAACGATTTATCCTATACTTGAAAAGCGTTCGAGAAAGCATGTTCCACAATTAGTGGATGGTCGTACATACATTTGAAATACTGAGAGAGTGAGGGTAGATTCGCTGCTTGCCAACAGCATACCGTTGCTCAACTGCATATGTTTGAATTGGTAGAACGAAAGACTGAATTTCTTCTGAGCTTTGCCATGGGTGTATTGTAGTGACGCTCGTGAGTAAAGACGCAAACGAGATCTCATTATATGCGGGCAATCTTGGTATGTCTAGATACGGCCCCCTCCGCAACTGGTCAATATCTGGGTTTTTGTAAGATGCCTAATGCTAATAAAAGCAAAGGAAGAAAAAAAAACGAGTAGCGGGCATTCGGAAAGAGACATTGTGTTGTGAAGCCGGACCCGTAGGCATATTTGTTCCTCAAATTGCTGTGTTTCTGAGGCAGAATTATTTTTTGTTACCCCCGGTCTTTTTCTCTTCTTTTCCTGTTACCCTCAACACACTCTTGCTGAATTTTAAAACATGTAGCGACATTAAAAGAAATTGGCTGCAGGTTAGAAAATAAGTTGACCAGCACAAGGTCGTGTAAAATAAGTCGTAGAAGCGGAATCTGTGTATCGCTATTTTCACCGAAGAACGGAAGGGAAACAGCATTAAAAAAGAAATAAAAAGTATTATTCTCCCGACAGATGAACGTATGATAGATTGTATGTCCACTTTAGGTTGCTTTGTGATGGCCTACTTATTTTTTTTTTTTTAGTGTGGATGTGGCTCATCTATTGAACGTTTTCTAAAATCGTTCTTATCTTTTTTATTATCAATGACATAATGTTCTACAAAGCCATATTCCCATTCTTGGGGACCTGAGAAACATTTGGAAACCCTTCAATTGATGATAAAGCATTATATGTTATATTCTAGCTTTTACATCCGTCTATATCACTGAGATGAGGTATTATGATAATTTACTTTATTCAGACTATCATTATCATATTCATTGCTATATTCACAACGTTTCGCCGTTTTACCTCCCGGATCTCTTCGGATGATAGGAATTTTGAACCGAATCCTTTATTTCGTCCACCTCGGTAGACTGTTCTAGTTACACGTGCCATGCCTCCTCCGGATCTCAGTTATTTCCCTTTAAATTAAGTTGTTTGGTTCACTACTGCCGTAGCCTTGTATTGAGCTCACAACTCTTTGGGCCTTGTAATAGTAACTAACCAATACCTTTTTCTGCTAGACCATGTGTCCTTGAGGAAATTACAACCACCGGAAGAAGAACAGAGCGTATGACGGACGAAACGTTGGGAATATCGCAATGAGTGCGAGCCGTTTCATGAGTACTAACAAAGAGTTGATGCTAAAAGATGCGCTTAAGGAAATGTTTATTAGGAAGACAATAATCAGTAGCATTACAACGGATGAGTCTATGATGAGAAAGGCTATCTTTGCACGCAGTCATGAGTTCGTCAATATTGTTTACGGGACAAATGTACCGGTGGCCATTAAATATTTACTGATAAATATCCACACCTCATAACAAAAGTTGTGATTTCTCTAACAAGACTGATACCGATCCTCTGTTATATCAATTCATTCAATGAATTCTCGGTGCTTGGAAAGAAGAGGGATGAGAAGAGGGCGTTTTTATTGATGTTGTCACGTGTTCCTGGGGAGCCAACGTAGTGGATATAACATTTTCTATTTGAGTGATATGCAATTTAGAAGCTTTGTATTTTCCATTCACGCTTTTACGGTCATTGGTGCTATCTTATTTCTTGCAAGACGTCTACTCTAAATCAGGTTAACTTGGTTTCTGCTGACCATTGCTGTTGTTGAATCTATGAAGCATTTCAATGTGATTTTCTGGAACGAGGAATTGTAGTTATTTACGACATTTTTTATGTACTCCTTCTCTTTGGGAATTTAAGTGTACTACTAGATTTGCGAACTCTCGTCAATTTATAGTTGAAATGTCTGCATATAACCGTAAGTTCTATGATGAGATTTTCTTCTGTCACACTACTCATTGTGAAACTGTCTTCCTTTTTCTTGCATTCTAATCGGGTTGTATCTTCAATATCAGTCGTTCTTATCTGCCGTCCTTATTCCTGCCCTATTATTGTTCCGTAAATTAATAATGTTATATTATATATATATATATATATATATATATATATATATATATATATTATCTCACACTCAATAATCCATTGCGTCTTAGTGGCTTTATTGTTTTGCTTGGGGCGAAATGATTTTAAAAAAGTCAAATTATAACGATCTGACGGCTTTCATATATTTTTTTCTTTCTGACATTTATTCCTCATTATTTTTACTTTCCTCTTTCATTGTTTATCCCTAAATCTTTAGCAATGTTCTTTCCTAACACCAGAAAATGGCATCAACCCTATTCTTTATAAAGATTGTTGTATAACGGACTCATTATTTAAATTTTATTTTATGCTATAACCTAAAATTCCGTGAGTGCATGCGGGAAATTATAATGGACGTGGAAGTGCTTTTCCCATAATTCAGTTTTCATAATCTTTTATAAAGTCAGGAAATGCATAATGATGTAATATATTTTCTGTCATAGGAAAGTAGTGACTACTGCAAACGTTCACAGAAATCTGGAGACGGCTTGTGAAAATGTATTATTATGCCCAGCTCTTGAGAAACCTACATTTTCTAAACCACATTCCACAATAACATTTCATTTTAGAATCATTTGAACATGTTTAGTTGTTCAGACACTTCCCTTCTTCTCCGCCATATTCATCAACACCTTTAAACAAATGGAGTGAAAGCCATGATCGATAGAATCATGAAAGTACCTCGTCTACTGGGCTAATTCTTAGATATATTGACTCGTATCATCGTAGATGAGCTCGATCAGTCTGTCTTGAACGGGTTTACCAGAACGCAGAGAGTTACGTTAAAGTTCCTCTTCTTAAAGCGACATGAAAACAATTTCCGTGTTGTGCCATCTGTAAAGTTTCATTATTCATGCATAGTTCATAATCTTTCCAGCAGCTTTGCTAGCAATGGAACCTCAATTGAAAGTAAACAGAAGAATGCGTAAAAAATGTTAATATTTGTCGACATTGCTCTCCTTCATCACAGGACTGAAAAGAAGTAAAATGCAAACAAATTTAAAAGAAGGAACAATACACAACGGTTACAGAGGAAGAATAAAGCAAAAGAAATTGATAAAAAAAGAAACTACGGTAAAAATGTGTCTTCCAATGTAGGACTCGTCGTACGCCCAGCACTTTTATACTACTGTGACAATGGACTGCTCGTTCGTATAAATATGGCAAGTACGCACATTAGAGTAGGATTTGAGTAGTTGATTTATTCAAATTTTTCCGTTCTATGTATGACTATTTAATAAACTCTTCTTCGTTGTTTTCTCTACAATGTTCAGTTCCTTTAATATTCTTTCTAACTAAAGCTTTCCTAATTTTCGGCTATTTAACAAAGATATTACAAGAGCATTTTAATTCAAATAACTTTCGAAAAATCGAGCGAATTTATCTGACAACCCAATATTCTAAAACGTAAAATCATTGTTTCTGATGAGTATCTATCATATTCTTAATTCATGGTGGGTATTTTCTTTAATCTATTTGGCACCACCCAGTGGAATAATGGTGAACAAACACGTATCTCTAGAGATAATGATATCGAGCATTTTTTACTGGGCAGTGGATGCTTGGGATTTATAACAGACAATGTTATATTACATAAATAGTATTAGTTCTAATCTTCTGAAGAAAACTCTAAACTGAGTGTCAAGAAGTAATCTTTTAGCCACTGCTGTTTTTATTCTATTGAGATAAAAGCTCTTCCGATAATTTTTTTATTTTATTTTTTGCTTTAAGCACAGCCATTTTTTTTACAGAAAATATTCTCTGCGAATTGTTATAGCTGTAAGTGTTTCCTGAAAGTCAACATTTGTTTTCCGCTTACGTTTTCCCACTTCGCAAATCGTAAAATACAAAGCAGACCGCCTTTCACCTGTCTTATAAATCATAGAGATTTGTTTTACTTTTTGCGTTGAAGATTTCATCGGCTGTATATTCATCAGAAAGACCCGCCTTGCAGAAAAACACACATAGATACAAATATAGTGATTTAGACTGTTGCTTACACAAGTATATGTACCTGCATACAAGTTTTGTTATTAGTCGACTAGGGCTCAAAAGATATAGGGAACATCAAAAAACTGTCACTTTAACCTGACATGATTGCGTGGGCTCGTTATTGTTAAACTCGTCATCAACTTACTACAATTCTAGGGGCTATGAAGAAATTATCCGAACAATTACTAGGAAAGCATTTATAGAAAAGGAATAGGAACACAACCTTACGGCGGTGGGCAAATGACTGAAGTCAAGTTGTCAGATTAGGACCGATAATATTGCTGATTCTGCTTCGGATTTTACCAAAGAGACTAAGGTAAAAACAGTGGCAGCTTACCATATGGGGCAGAAATATTCTAAGCAGGGACGAATGGTACATTTATAGATAACCCTCAAAAAAATGATGGACATTTTTTTTTAATTTGGAAAGGGGTCAGGCCGAAAAGATTTCAGTAACCTGTGTTATCCATTCGAACAAAAACAGTAACATAGGCACGAGGATATATGCAGTGAGTATAAGGGATACACATGACGAGAATACGGCATATTAATTAACTATAATATAAGTAATAATTTGGATAGATTGACATCTATTTTTTGTAATCATGTTCACCGTGTATAAGGCCCAAAAGCCACTCAATATAGAGGGTTAAAATGTAAGAGGCGTAGTTTTTGGGTGCATGGGGGAAAATAATGTTTTCCGCAGATTTCAAAAGGTGAAATTTATAGCTATTGTGACACTATTTAGGTTGCTAGAAAGAAAGAAAAAGAAAAAAAGAAAGAAAAAGGCGAGAATTAAATTAAGGTGATAAGAAGCCATCACGAAAAGGACACTAAGCGGTGTTATTTTTTTAACAAGGAAAGTGATAAAGATTTAATTTTCATTAGCGAAGAAGGTGGGATCTCGTATCTGCCGCGTTTGATTTATGACGGCGCACCGACTATGGCAATAGTGAAAATTTCAGGTCGGTCAGAAACTGAGAGGTAATATTAATTAGGTCATGCACTGGATCGCGGGAAAAATGCCCGTTGGACCACCCCCACATCATTTGAAAGAAAAGAACATCTCTTTTATGTCGAAGCTGGCCACGATAGGAAAATTATTTTATCAGAACGAATAATTAACGCCAGAATAGGGATCTCGCCGGATGACCACCAACTTGTTTGGCGAAGGTCCCGGGTGATGAATTCCAGGTGACATTGGGATAAGAATTGAGATTAAGGGACCACACTACGAGTCAAAATACTTGTCGAAAAAAAGAAAAAGAAAGAAAAGAAAAAGAAAAAAAAGTAAGATAATTTTTTTCTTTCAGCAAGATTTTTAAACCGAGGCAAGTCTAGCCACACCCACGCCGCTCAGCGCCCATTGGCTGAATGGTTGCGTGAGAGTTAGGCGAAGGTAAACTATGAAGTAGGAGAGGAGGACTGTTAACGCCCCCTGAAGGGATCGGTATGAGATGCCACTGTGAGAGAGAGGGGAAACCTGTTGACGCCCCATGAAGGCATTGGGTAAGATACCCATATGAAAAAAGTAGAATCTGGAAGGACTTCCAAAAATGGAAAATAATAAATTTTCCTGACCGAAAACAAAGAAGTGGATTGAGGATTTAGAATTATCAAGGAACCTCAAACCACGACAAGCCCACCCCGGTCTTGGTCAGCGTCCATATAAGCAGAGTCGCAGCGAGTGAAGAGCAGTTGGAGTTGGCAATTGGCAGAGACAGTTACAGAGTTAATAGCGTCGTAGAAAGGTGACAAAGATACCACGCAATTCGCGACCTCAACTTCTAACCAAGAACAATTTATTTTTGAAGAAAGACTTAGACTCACACCACCAAAACAAGTTTTACGAATATCGCCTGAAGATACACCAAAACCAGTTTCTTAAAAGATCAAATTAAGATGTTAAGCCTCGCCTAACAAACACAAAGTGTCACGAATCCATATAAGCGTGTTGGTAGAAAGAGGCAGTCCTGTATTCAGCAACCAGATATAAAATATTGTTATCCATTTTTAACACATTTGAACTTTTCGAGTTATTACTTTATTTTCTTTTGCATAGTCTTGTGTGGTATTACCCTTGTTCGAACTCGACTTGCATTACGGCCCGGCGACTGATTGATTTCGTCTACCTAAGATCAAATCAAAACGTGGGTAGGTTAGACTAGAAATCAAAACAATTACTTCGGTAATCAGACGTTGGAGGCGAGGTGGGAACGATAAGGCTGATACCGAATCTAACCAGATTTCCATCCGAATCAGCAAAAGGTTAGACCGTCACATTTGGTGTATGATGTTACCATAGGGAAAGCGTCTGAGTTTATAAAAGGACTCTTAGCCAGTGAGCCCCACTTGACATGGGAAGGGTTGGAAGAATTATTAACTCGGGAGTTCGCTGACGAGGGGACGGCGATAGAGTCCATGAGAGCCCTCCTGAAGATGACAGCTGAGGGACGAAACCCCTGGAGAATTGGGGACCCGAGCGAGGAAGCTGTCGTCATTAGCTTTCCCAGAGGTAGTAATGCGGTCATGCAGGCCCAGTTGACTGATCTGTATGTGGAAGCGCTCAGTGACGAGCGTGTTCGTCACGATGTTTTGAAGGAAGGACCGCTAAAGTTATCAGCAGCAGTGGCGCTGGCCAAAGAGAGACAGGGAGTTTGGGAGAAGGTAAAAAGATGTGGGAAGTAGCAAGAGCTAGGTCGAGAGGTCGTAAGAAAGGGGGAAGGAAGATAACCCCCAACGTGGAAACGGAAGGTCAAGCTAGAGGTGGATGAGCCTGAGGAGTGGGAAGGAGATCCCGATAGAAAGGCTTGGTCAACAAGGCATGTGTTCTATAAGCCCAGGCCAGGTAGATACGAGCTGGACTGCTGGACATGTGGATATGAGGACCACAGAGCAGCGGAATGTCCGACGAAGTGGGGTTTTCCCCCAAATTTCGAACAGGATAAATGTACTAGGTGTGGGAAGAAGGGAAACCTAGCCAAGTGGTGCGGGTTAAGAAAAGATGACCCACCGATATCGTTAAGGAAGGCCGATCCCAAAAGACAAAACCAGGGAAAAGCCAGCGGTCCACCCCAGAATTAAGAGGGAGGGTGGCCCAGTTAAAAGTAAGGAAAGTAAAACGTTGGACATCTGGTCAGGAGAGCCACTTAGGTAGAGGGCAGGTCCCCCCAGGAATAAGGGAGAGGCTGGCCCAGTTGAAGAGAGGAAGAGTAA
Source organism: Acanthosepion lycidas (assembly GCA_963932145.1). Lineage (NCBI taxonomy): Eukaryota > Metazoa > Mollusca > Cephalopoda > Sepiida > Sepiidae > Acanthosepion > Acanthosepion lycidas. The sequence continues at coordinate 11,785,342 of OZ010605.1, forward strand.
AATGTTGGATATGTGATAAGGTAGGCCACTTTGCGGTAAACTGTCCAACAAGTAAACGCTGGTTTTGTAGGAGACCAGGGCACCTGAAGAGGAATTGTGCTCTTAGGAAAAGAAAAGAGGCACCCTAAACAAGACGAAGAGTTCAACGAGTGGGAGGAACAGGATCAAATACTCCTTTCCCAGCTCAAAGAAAGACTAAGAAACAGGAGAGATTTAGACATCGCGTCAAGAAGTAATGAAGACGTCCAGGGCGCGGACTCGAAACAGAAGGAAGAATCAGGAGAGGAAGAAGAGGACAACACACCTCCTGAACGGGAATTAAACACCGAGGGAAGGTTAGAGGTCGAACAGGAACTAACTCTGAAAATGAGATTGAGAAGGGTGGAGAACCCCAAGTCTCAGTAGAACAAAGAAGGCTGTGCAGAATAGAAGCACTCGGTGTCGGCAGATAACGACACTGGCTCATCCCAAAACCTACTGGCTGACTGTGGTGGATGTGGATGGAGGGATGGAGTCGCGAGCTGCACCTCACGGAGCACGGAAGAAGATTATTGGCATTGCTGACTGGCCATCAGTGGTGTCATGAAGTACGACGTTTGAATTGGGAGCGCCACGCACCTGCCTGGACCATTCTGTCTGCTAGGAGTTAGGGGAGGGAAGAGTTGAAGTGTTACAACTTAGAAAGAAATTATGGAATAATTGAGTGAAGAATTGAACAAGACCGAATGGTTATGAAGAATAAAAGAAGAGAATTTTGTTACCTTGCAGGAATGACCAAAATGAATGGCCTGATGATGATGATGGTAACTACACTGATGGTGACGATGGTGGAAGCTTGGAAGCACAGCCGAAATACCATTTTTAAAAAGACGAGTGAATTAATAATAACCAGGTCGAAATGGCTGATCACATTCGTGATAGATTTAAAACCATACGAGTCGCTAATAAATAATCTAAGAAATGAGCTAAGGCAGCTGGATGCAGCCCGGTTGAAGGTAGGGCAAGATTATTTCAAGGAAAAAGTATATCTCAGATTATTACACTCCCGAGAATCGGAAGCCACTATGATAGAGGCTCAATGGAGGGACATGCAAAATTATCTGAAGGGAATATAGTTACTGCAGACGCTGGAAAAGAGATCGGTATTTCCGATTGTGGTGTGACGTCGTCCCCTGGTCGCAGCGCCAACCGTGTCGTTGTATCCCAGTCTACCACGGCACCAACGGTGACGTCCTACTTTGATTCCCAGTCTGCCTACCCACGTTGTGATTTGATCTAGGCAGAGAAAATCAATCAGTCATCGGGGTCGTACTGCAAACCGAGTCCAACGGGTGTGATACCAGAAAAATACGCATAAAAGGCAATAAAATGAAAACTCAAAAGTTCAAAGTATCAAAAAAAAAAGGTAACAAACTTTATGTCCAGTTGTTCGATACATCGGACTGCATCTATCTCCCGACCCGTTCTATGGATTGTGACACGTCGTTTTCCGCTAGGCAAGTTTTAACACTTCAAGTCGTCTGCTCTCTAAGAAGTTGGTGTTTCGGTGGGTCTTTGGACGAAAGTCAAAAGAAAAACTTATTTCGGTGATCTGGATCTAAGTCGTTCTTCAAAATAATTGTTCTTGGTTTGAAGATGGTCCGGAAAGTGTGCGGGAATCCTGGTCAGCTATCTGCGAGGCTTGCCTCAACCGGAGACTGACTCTGGGAAATGCTGGGACTCGACTCATTTCTGCTCGTTGTGGCTTCGTTTATATTGGCGCTGACCAAAACCGGGGTGAGTTTGTCGGCGCTGGGGGGGTTCCTCGATAATTCTAAATACATATCTACCTCTCTGGTTAGGAATTTCCACCTTTTTCCATTTTTGGGAACCTTTCCTCACTCCCACCTTCTCATCATAATTCAGAGGGGCGTGAACTGCCCTCCCCACATCTTCGTGGCAACCTCTCCTACTCATCCTCCAGATGGGCGGCAACAGCCTCCCTCGTGCAACACGTGATCACCACTCGACCAATGATGTCTCAGTCGGGCGTGGACGAATCTGCGGCTTTGTTTCAGGAAAAAAAATATCTTGCTTAAAAAAAAAATATATCTCTTTTTTCTTTCCTTTTTCTTCCCCTTAATGGTGTATCATTTCTCCAGCCGCGAACGGGACAATATGACAATGGCGGTCATAACTCTTGTTCTACACGTGGTTTACGTCAAGTATTTTATCGCTAATTATCAGAATGTGTGGTCTTCTCGACACGGTCTCAAAAAGGAACATCTCCAAAGTTCCAGTCGGTCTGTCGCCTCGAAGAAAGAAAAAAAACAACACATTTCTTTCCTTTCGGCACAATTCCTGATAACAAAATTTATTATCGCAGGCCAAGGATGCTCGTGATTGTTTTTTTTTTTAATTTTTCATGTCTGTCTAAGTCTTTTTAGTTGTCTGGTTTTCGTCACTTAACGAAATAACATTTTCATTTGAATTTTCCTCTCTTTCTCTGGCCAGTCGGTCTGTAGTTGATAATAAGATGTCTTCCCGTACCAATAATTTGTTTTCATACCCTTAGATAACACGGCCGATGCCAAAACATATCTGATTCTTTCCTTCCTTCCCTTTCTTTTTACTCAGAATTTCCCTGTCATTGTAATGACACTCTTTCGCCATTTGTTACTTATCAAAATATCCTTTTATCCATTGTCTCTTAGCTGTGTGTGTGTTCTTGCTTAACACTCACGATTCGGTTCTTAGCCTCTCTTTTTCTTCTTTTTTTTCTTTTCCCTTTCTGCCTCGTTAAATGGTGCCACAATCCTCCCATAACCGAATTTGTCATTTACCCGTAAATGACACCTAAACCCAAATACACCATTTAACATGCATCATGCATTTGTCCCATGCAATTCTATACCACATTCCTACATGCAACGTAATGTTAGCTTTCAAGTTCTTCTGTTCTACATGCGATGTAATGTTCTTTTTCATCTTCTTCTGTTCTACATGCAGTGTAATGTTCTTTTTCTTCTTCTGTTTTACATGCAACTGTAATGTTCTTTTTCATCTTCTTCTGTTCTGCATGCAATGTAATGTTTTTTTCTTCTTCCGTTTTACATGCAAGTGTAATGTTCTTTTTTCAAGTTCTTCTATTCTATATGTAATATCATGTGTGCCTGTGGGTGCAGATGTGGTTACTATGGCTTGTTCTTCTTGGTCAATGTTTTCCTATCCGCTATGGGAGGTTTTCCCGCCGCACGTGACGGTCTCACGCCAGCCTCCTCCGCTGGTCTTCCTGTAATTTCTTCGCCGATTCTGTATGAGTAAGGAACACTGCTCGGCATCTCTCTCTCGAGTTGCTGCATGCGCATTGGATTGTCGTTCATTAATCTCCTCTTACTCTTAATCTTCCATACTATTATAACCCCCGATGGCTATAACTAAGAATGTACCCATCACTATTGACCAACTTATCGCGATCTGCTCATCGCCTTCCCAAGCCATACCTTCATTTCCCAACGCACTTAACTTGTTCCTTCAATTGATCCATATCGATCTTTTCTATCGGCTTCATTAGTTCTATCATTTTATTCAAGGTAACATTGCAGAATACCTTCACTAGTGGCTCCCATAATTTCGTACAATTGACTAAGTCTCTGCCAATCATTTCTATGATTGAATCTTTCTCTTCATATCTTTCTTCTTCCTGGTAATAGGGGGGTAAGGACATAGATATCCCATGGGTAACTTTAACAGGGATAATGGTGGCCTTTCTCTTAATGTCCTTGTGGACTCTCCCCCACACACCCTAGACAAACCGATAGATTTCTGTGTGGCTACTGCCCATACCCCGTCTGAAACACTGATAGCTTGTGGTAATGCCGTGCTTGCTAATACCTCTACTTGGCAAGTTCTCTTAATTCCCACTCTCTTCCCTTCAAACAATTCTAGTATGCACATCTTGTGGTTACCAGTTATATAAATAGGGCTTAACGAGGTACATGCCCCTAGAGCATCATCTCTACACTTTCTAGCTTCTTCAGCTGTTAGCAACATGAATTTCGTTCTCCCTAAATTAAAAGCTATGTATTCTGATTCCACCTTGTACCTTACTATTATTCGTGTAGCTACCATCATCATCATGATCATCATCAACCCTTTCATTTTGAACTTTCCTGCAACAAGGTTCTCTTGTTTTTATTCTTCATAACCATTCAGTCTTGCTCAATTCATGACTCAATTATTCCATAATTTCTTACTACGTTCAGCTCTTCCCTCCTCCAACTAACTCCTAGCAGACAGAATGGTCTGGACAGGTGTGCGTGGCGCTCACTCCCAAAGGTCGTACTTCATGACACCACTGATGGCCAGTCAGCAATGCCAATAATCTTCTTCCGTCCTTCGTGAGATGCAGCCCGCGACTCCATCCCTCAATCCACATCCACCACAGTCAGCCAGTAGGTTTTTGGATGAGCCAGTGTCGTTATCTGTCGATACCGAGTGGTTCTATTCTACACAGCCTTCTTTGTTCTAGTGAGACTCGGGGTTCTTCACCCTTCTTAATCTCATCTTCAGAGGTAGTTCCTGCTCAACCTCTAACCTTCCCTCTGTGTTTAATTCCCGTTCAGGAGGTGTGTTGTCCTCTTCTTCCTCTCCTGATTATTCCTTCTGTTTTGAGTCCTCGCCATGGACATCTTCATTACTTCTTGACTCTATGTCTAGATCTCTCCTGTTCCTTAGCTTTTCCTTGAGCTGGGAAATGGGTATTTGATCCTCTTCCTCCCACTCGCTGGGCCCTTCGTCCTGTTCAGGGTGCTTCTTTTTAGAGCCCTTGGCCGCTTGATTGGATCTCCTCGCCTTTCTCTTCCTTTCCTTTGGACATGGGGGTGCGATGGCGACCTCGCAGGGTCTTCTCTGCACCGATACAGTCGACGACTGAACACCGCTGATTATCCGCCGAGGGTTCCAACCCCGTCACTCGGATCGCTTCGTCTATCTGGCCAAGTCGATCTATCTCCTCAATTTCTTCGGAATCTTCCTCCGCCTCCATTTCTTTCGGCTCAACCAGAGTTACCTTCCTTGTCCTTGTCTTCTTCGGCCTCGGCTCGCGCATTTCCAGGTTAGCTATTTCAGCCTTCTTTAGATCATTGGCATGGACCCTCCTTGCTCGTCCTGCCACTTGATCCCATATTACATATGATACTGGACCCGTCTGCTCTACTATCCGGTAGTACGGTTCCCATCTTTGGTCCAGCTTTCCTTCTCTCTGGTGGATTTTGTATTAGACAGGGTCTCCAACCTTCAATTCTACTACCTTTCTTTCAGCATTCACTCTCTCATTTCTTTTCTTCTGGCCCCTCTTTATTCTTCTTCTGGCCTGAACAAATATTTTATGTTGTTGTTCTCGCAACAGCTGATGATGTTCTTCTCCCATATACTTTCTTCGGGGCTTCAATAGGTTATGAACAGGCAGGACCACGTCTCTGCCAAACAACATAAAGTAAGGAGAAAATCTGGAGGTTTCGTTTATCGTAAACCTCACGGCCGCCAAAGCCTGTGTCAAATACAAGTCCCAGTTTCCAGTGTTCTCTCTGACCAGCTTGGCCAATACATCTCCCAAGGTTCTATGAAACCTTTCCACTTTAGCATTTCCTTGGGGGTGATATGGAGATGTTTTTACATGCTCTATATTCAAACCTGTCAGCACTTCTCTCATTATGTTGTTTATATTCTCCGTGCCATTATCTGTTACCAACTGCACAGGGGCGGCATACCTAGGGACGATTTCACTTATTATCAAACCGGCCACAGTTCTAGCCTTCTTGTCTGGTTCCGCAAATGCCTCAGGCTAATTTGTTAGCCAATCGACAAAACTCACTATGTAGTTGTTTCCCTGCGCAGTTTCCCCATATGGTCCTGATACATCCATACTCACTTTCTCGAAGGGGAAGTTCGGCATGTCCGTCTCCTCCAATGGTGCCATTTCCTGCCTTCTGCTCTGCGACTGGCACACTACGCAGCTCCGAACATAGTTAGTGACCTCTCCGTACAATTTGGGCCAATAGTACTTTCTTCCTATTAGATCACATGTCCTATCAATTCCCATGTGACCCAACCTCTCGTGGCACTGTTCCAATACCTCTGGTCTTAAACTTTTGGGCACATACAACTTGGGCTTGACTTCCTCATCCCTGCCTGAGAGATAATACAGCCTTTCCTCTATTATGGCATACTTGGTGGTCTCTCCTGCCTTCACCTTTTCTCTCAGGGCAGCTATTTCACTGTCTGCCTGCTCCTTCTCAATTCCTTCTGTCCAGTAGGGATCGGTTATTATCTGTGTGTCCCCTTTCTTCGTCCGATTCTAACATAGGGCGATCTTTTAGCTTATTAGAGTTAATTACTCCTATTCTATAGGCTTTATCATCTACTCCCTGCTCTACTTCTACAGATCTTTCTTCCAGTTGTTTCGGTATTCTTGAGAGTAAATGTGCGCACGTGTTTTCCTTCCCTGCCAAATACTCTATCTTACAGTGGTAGCCACTTAACTTAAGTGCCCACTGTTGAATCTTCTTATTATTTGTCCACTCTGCCTGCAATAGGTACTGCAGAGGTTTGTGGCTGTTTTTATAGTAAAGACCGCACCATTCAAGTAGTAGTCCAGTTTTTGGAGAGCATACATGAGAGCATATGCTTCTCTTTCTATTACTGGCCATCTCTGTTGTGTCTCTGAGAGCTTATGAGAGAGAAAGTATATCGGTACTTCCTCAAGTATGCCTGGCACTGGTCCTTCTTTATCGGGACACGGCTGGGTAAGAACTGCTCCTACACACTGCTCACTGGCATCAGTGTATAGTACCATGGGCTTGCTGAGGTCTGGGTACGTCAGCAGTGGGACGGCTGTCAACTGTTCTTTTAACGTATCAAATGCCTGATGACAATCCTCTGTCCACTTGAACCTAGCGTATTTCTTCGTCAGGGCTACTAGTGGTATGGCAATTCTCGAAAATGCCGGGACGAAGCGTCGGTAGTAACCTATAGCTCCTATAACACCTCTTACCTGTCTCACTGTCTTAGGTTCTGGCATTTCCCTTATGACTTTCACCTTATCCATGTCGGGTTTAATACCGTCTCCGTTTATAACAAAGCCTAAATATTTAGTCTCCTCCTTCAGAAACTAACACTTCGACAATTTCAATTTTAAGCCGTGTTTTCTTAACCTTCCCAACACTTGTTTTAGATGGAAAAAGTGTTGTTCTACTGTCTCCGAAAATATTAAGATATCGTCCAAATATGCCATGGCAAAGCTCTCGTATCCTCCTAACACTATTGACATCAGCTGTTGCAAGATTCCTGGGGCATTAGCTAAACCGAATGGCATCACCCTGAAATGTAACAGTCCTAGGTGACACGCAAATGCGGCCTTCTCCTTGTCAGCCTCATCAAGGGCTACCTGCCAATACCCGGACCTCAAGTCCAACGTAGAGAAGTACTTTTCCTTCCCTAATAATGCCAATATGTCATCTATTAGAGGCAATGGCACCGCCAACGGCTTCGATATAGAATTCAGTTTCCTAAAATCTACACAAAAACGGTGCCCCCATCTTTCTTACCTACTATTACGATTGGGAAGCTCCAAAGGGAGATCGATCTTTCGATCATCCCAGCTTCCAACATCTCTTCTACTGCCTCTTCTACAAGGGGTCTTTTATGAATAGGTGTCCGGTAGGGTTTTAATTTCACAGGGGGGTGATCTCCGGTGTCAATTTTCATTTTGACTGTGTGGGTCTGGCCCAATTCCTTGTCTGACTGGGCTACCACATCTCGATTATCCCTCAGCAGACCTCCCACCCTGGTTCTAAATTGATCCGGTGCTAATATATCTTCGTCCACTATTCCTTCTGTTTGCTCTACAAGTTTTCTTCGTTCCTCTTCGAATCTCACCCGATTCAGTGTCCGTAGGGTTAGCACTTTCCCTATCTCTTCCCCTCTCCTAACCTTTATAGGCTTTTAGGCCTGGTACACCATCATAATGGGCACTAATTCAGCTGCCTCCACCACCGTCTCACACAGAGTTACCTCATTCTCTTCTAGGTCCTTCCCCTGCACAGGGACCAACTACAGGGGTCTTTTTCCTATTTTCTTCCCTGACATTAACCTACCCTTTCCCGACACCGCCGTTCTAGGGGGTAGCTTTACATCTTCCTCCACCACTATTATTATATCTTCTTCCCGTGGGCATCCCAATGGGGTTCTCTCGCAATTCACTATCAGGACAGTGGGGTTGAACTCTATCTGGGCCCTCTGGCTCCGGAGCCAATCTTCTCCCAAGATTGCCTCAGTACACAGGTCGGGGGTTACGTAAAGATTTTGGGTGCTTCTTAATTTCCCAATCCTCACAGGGAGCCTCACCATCCCTTTTATCTTCAGGGGGGCTCCATCTGCTTGCGTGACCTCTATGTCCGCTTCCCGTAACCTACTCTTCCGTTTTACCCGCCTGTATGCTTCCTCTCTCAGCAATGACACAGATGCTCCTGTGTCTACCAGAACTTTCATCGCCTTACCCCCTATCTCTGCTCTACAAGATAGCTCCTTCTCTTGCGTCAGCGAGGAGAACACTTGGGCTTTCCTCTTCCTGGGCCCCCACCCTTGGGTCATCCCAGCCATAGGCGCCGGCAGCAATAAATCACCTTCATTATTCTTACGGGGGGAAGTTCTGCGCATTTCGCACCTGGGCGGGCCCGGCTGGACCTCTCCCAGTCTCCAGCGGCTGTTCCTAAGGATACAGCTTCTCTTCAAGTGCCCTGGTTTCCTACAAAACCAGCACCTTCTTGGCGGACAGTTCGCCGCGAAGTGGCCCACGTGACCACATGTCCAACATTTTGCTCTTTTTCTCTTCAACTGGGCTAACCTCTCGTTTACTCCCGGGGGGACCTGACCTCTACCCAAGCGGCTCGCCCGACCACTGGTCCAAGCTTTTATTTCCCTTCTTTTTAACTGGGCCACCCTCCCTCTTAATTCCGGGGTGGCCCGCTGGCTTTTCCCTGGTCTTGTCTCTTGGTCTCGGCCTTCTTTGTTAATATCGGTGGGACGTCTTTTCTCAGCCCGCACCACTTGGCCAGGTGTCCTTTCTTTCCACACCTGGTACACCTGTCCTGTTCGAAGTCTGGGGACAAACCCCACTTCATCGGACATCCCGCCGCTCTGTGGTCCCCATGGCCACAGGTCCAGCAGACCAGACCGTATCTACCCGGCGTGGGCTTATAAAATCCATGCCTGGTTGACCATACCTTTCTATTGGGGTCTTCTTCCAACACCTCAGGCTGATCTACTTCTAGCTTGACCCTCCGATTCCACGCGGGGGGTCTTCCGCCTTTTCCCCTTTTTCCGACCTCTCGACTTAGTATCTGGTTCCTTCCACACCTTTTTACCTTTTCCCATATGCGCTGGCTCTACATGGCCAGTTCTATTGCCGCCGATAGTCTCACCGGCCTCTCTTTCAGCACATCGTGACGAACACGTTCGTCACTTAGGGCCTCCACATACTGGTCTGCTAACTGGGCCTGCATGACCGCATTGTCTTTAACCACTTCTGGGAAGGCCAATGATGACAGCTTCCCCGCTCAGGCCCCAATTCTCCAGGGGTTTCCTCCCGCAGCTGTGTCAGCTTTAAGAGGGCCCTCATGGCCTCTATAGCCGTGCCCTCGTCGGCGAATTCCTTGGTCAATAGTCCCTTTAATCTTTCCCAAGACAAGTGGGGTTGACTCTCCAAGAGCTCTTCATAAACTCAGAGGCTTTCCCCTTTGTTGCATCATATGCCAGATACAGGGTCTCCTGATCTGTGAGTTCATATATAATTCGGCTCTTCTCCAGGATTGCCAGACAGTTTTTGAAATCTTTCCCACTGCCGTCAAATGCTGAGACCCTCGGTCTACCCAACAACTTTCTCAGGTCAGCTGACAACCCTTGTCTAACCCCCTCTTCATCCCCCACTGCTCTATCTGAATCATAGTCCGACATATTTAAAGAGAAAGACAATCTACGCAGCAACAATCGAGGTTGGGAAATCAAGCAAAGTGTCCTACCTTACAGACGATTCTGTTCTCGTTCCTCTCGGTCCCGGGTCGTTTTGAGTCCTATTCGAAATTTCTCAGCAACAGCGGTCGATCCAGGAACCTGTCCTGTTGTCACGGTACTAATTGTGGCAGTGGCTGTTCCAGGGTCCTATCCTGTGGTAACGGCACCAGTTGTGACGCCGTCCCCTGGTCGCAGGGCCAACCGTGTCGTTGTATCCCAGTCTACCACGGCACCAACGGTGACGTCTTACTTTGATTCCCAGTCTGCCTACCCACGTTGTGATTTGATCTAGGCAGAGGAAATCAATCAGTCATCGGGGCCGTACTGCAAACCGAGTCCAACGGGGGTGATACCAGAAAAATACGCATAAAAGGCAATAAAATGAAAACTCAAAAGTTCAAAGTATCAAAAAAAAAGGTAACAAACTTTATGTCTAGTTGTTCGATACATAGGACTGCATCTATCTCCCGACCCGTTCTATGGATTGTGACATGTCGTTTTCCGCTAGGCAAGTTTTAACACTTCAAGTCGTCTGCTCTCTAAGAAGTTGGTGTTTCGGTGGGTCTTTGGACGAAAGTCGAAATAAAAACTTATTTCGGAGATCTGGACCTAAGTCGCTCTTCAAAATAATTGTTCTTGGTTTGAAGAGATGTGGGTCTGGAAAATGTGCGGGAATCCTGGTCAGCTATATGCGAGGCTTGCCTCAACCGGAGACTGACTCTGGGAACTGCTCGTTTATATGGGCGCCGACCAAAACCGGGGTGGGTTTTTCGGCGCCGGGGGGTTCCTCGATAATACTAAATACATATCCACCTCTCTGGTTAGGAATTTCCACCTTTTTCCATTTTTGGGAACCTTTCCTCACTCCCACCTTCTCATCATACTTCAGAGGGGCGTGAACTGCCCTCCCCACATCTTCGTGGCAACCTCTCTTACTCATCCTCCAGATGGGCGGCAACAGCCTCCCTCGTGTATCACGTGATCACCACTCGACCAATGATGTCTTAGTCGGGCGTGGACGAATCTGCGGCTTTGTTTCAGGAAAAAAAAATATCTAGCTTAAAAAAAAAAAAATCTCTTTTTTCTTTCCTTTTTCTTCCCCTTAATGGTGTATCATTTCTCCAGTCGCGAACGCGACAATATGACAATGGCGGCCATAACTCTTGTTCTACACGTGGTTTACGTCAGGTGTTTTATCGCTAATTATCAGAATGTGTGGTCTTCTCGACATGGTCTCAAAAAGGAACATCTCCAAAGTTCCAGTGGGTCAGTCGCCTCGAAGAAAGAAAAAAAAAACACATTTCTTTTCTTTCGGCACAATTCCTGATAACTAAATCTTATTATCGCAGGCCAAAGATGCTCGTGAGTGTTTTTTTTTTTTAATTTTTCATATCTGTCTAAGTCTTTTTAGTTGTCTGGTTTTCGTCACTTAACGAAATAACATTTTCATTTGAATTTGTCTCTCTTTCTCTGGCCAGTCGGTCTGTAGTTGATAATAAGATGTCTTCCCGTACCAATAATTTGTTTTCATACCCTTAGATAACACGGCCGATGCCAAAACATATCTGATTCTTTCCTTCCTTCCCTTTCTTTTTACTCAGAATTTCCCTGTCATTGTAATGACACTCTTTCGCCATGTGTTACTTATCAAAATATCCTTTTATCCATTGTCTCTTAGCTGTGTGTGTGTTCTTGCTTAACACTCACGATTCGGTTCTTAGCCTCTCTTTTTCTTCTTTTCTTTCTTTTCCCTTTCTGCCTTTTTAAATGGTGCCACAGTGGGAAAAGCGTTAAATGTCCTGTTTCGAAGAGTGACTGAAGATGACGTTAAATTCATAAGAAGGAAACTGGGAGAAGTGGAAATAAACGAGAGGACGCGGCCTCTAGTGGCAAGAGAGAGTTTGACAATATTAAATTTGACAAGATTGGAAGTGGCAAAGAATAGAACCAGAATTACTTGGTTAATAAATAACCTGGCTGGTTTGAGACAAGAGGTAATTAATGATACAGAAATTATAATCATAGAATTACAGGAAATGAGTGGATTCTTTGCAAAGATATTTCCAAATAATGGCAATTACGAATAAGGTACGACAAACTAGTCAGTCGTTGACGACATTGCTGGAACATGTGAGAGCCCAATTAGACATGTTTTCATTTGGACACCTCTCCCCAAGCATAGTAAACCCGAGTCACCTAAGGGAAGTGTTACTCGGAATACAGGCCAAGTTGCCCCATCACTTAAGACTGCCAGTGGACCCCACCAAAGAATTGTGGAAATATTATAATGCACTGGGATGTGTGACCTTGTTGGAAAATAGACGACTATTGGTTATGATGTCTGTTCAGTTGTTAGATAGAGAGAGTATATTCGAGATATACCAGGTTATAAATTTACCCATTCCGTACCCCAGAAGAGATCAAGTTTTGGGAATGCTAGCAAGGTACAAGATGGAAACAGAATACATAGCTTTAAATTCGTGTAGAACAAAATTCATGTTGCTAAAAGCTGAAGAAGCTAGAAAGTGTAGAAATGATGCTCTAGGGATTGTACATCGTTAAGCCCTATCTATATAGCTGGTAACCACAAAATGTGCATACTAGAATTGTTTGAAGGTAAGAAAGAGGGAATTAAGAGAACTTTTCAAGTCGAGGTATTAGCAAACACGGCATTACCACAAGCTATCAGTTTATCAGACGGGGTGTGGGCAGTGGCCACAGAGAAACCCATCAGCTTGTCTAGGGTATGTGGGGGAGCGTCCACAAGGACATTAAGAGTAAAGCCACCATTATCCCTCTTAAATTTACTCCTAGGATGTTCGGCATTTGGAATATCTATTTCCTTACCCCCCACTATTACCAGGGAGAAAAAAGATATGAAGAGAAAGATTTAATCATAGAAATGATTGGCAGAAGCTTAGTCAATTGTACAGAGTTGTGGGAGCCAATAGTGAAGGGATTCTCCAATGTTACCTTGAATAAAATGCCAGTACTAATGAAGCCGATAGAAAAGATCGATATGGATCAATTGAGGGACAAGTTAAGTGCGTTGGGAAATGAAGTATTGGATTGGGACGATGATGAGCAGATCGCTATAAGTTGGTCGGCAATGATGGGTACATTCATAATTATAGCCATAGGAGGTATGGCAATATGGAAGATTAGAAGTAAGAGGAAATTAACCAGCGGTAATCAAATGAGCATGCAGCAACTCGAGAGGGAGATGCCGAGCAGTGTTCTTTATTCATACAGAATCGGCGAGGAAATTGCAGAAAGACCGGCGGAGGAGGCTGACGTGAAACCGACACATGCGACGGAAAACCTCCTACAGCGGAGAGAAAAACATTGACCAAGAAAAACAAGCGATAATAACCGCACACATGCAACCACAGGCACGCGCACACTTTAAATTGCATGAGAAACAGAAGATGAAAAGAAGATTACATTTGCATGTAGAACAAAGAAGATGAAAAGAAAATTACAATTGTATGTAGAACGAAGAAGATGAAAAGAACATTACATTTGCATGTACAACAGAAGTAGGTGAAAAGAATATCACCTTGCATGGAAAAGCGTAAAAAAGAATAGAATAATAGAATTGCTAGGGACAGATGAATGATGCATGCTAAATAGTGTATTTGGATTTAGGTGTCCTTTACGAGTAAATTACAAATAGGTTAGGGGAGGATTGAGACACTATGTAGGTTGCTAGAAAGAAATAAGAAGAAAAAACGAAAGAAACAGGCGATAATTAAATTTAGGTGATAAGAGGCCATCACGAAAAGGACACTAAGCGGTGTTATTTTTTTAACAGGGAAAAGTGATAAAGATTTTATTTTCATTAGCGAAGAAGGTAGAATCTCGTATCTGTCGCGTTTGATTTATGGGGAGCACCGACTATGGCAATGGTGAAAATTTCAGGCCGGTCAGGCGGCCTACGAAACAGAAACTGAGAGATAATATTGATTAGGTCATGCACTGGGTCGCGGGAAAAAGTCCGTTGGACCACCCCCACATCATTCGAAAGAAAAGAACATCTGTTTTATGTCGAAGCTAGCCACGATAGGAAAATTATTGTATCAGAACGAATAATTAACGCCAGAATAGGGATCTCGCCGGATGACCACCAACTTGTTTGGCGAAGGTCCCGGGTGATGAATTCCAGGTGACATTGGGATAAGAATTGAGATTAAGGGACCACACTACGAGTCTAAGGACTTGTTGTCGAGAAGAAGAAAGAGAAAGAAAGAAAAAGAAAAAAAACAAAAGATATTTTTTTCTTTCAGCAAGATTTTTAAACCGAGGCTAGTCTAGCCACACCCACGCCGCTCAGCGCCCAGTGGCTGAATGGTGGCGTGAGAGTTAGGCGAAGGTAAACTATGAAGTAGGAGAGGAGGACTGTTAACGCCCCCTGAAGGGATCGGTATGAGATGCCACTGTGAGAGAGAGGGGAAACCTGATGACGCCTCATGAAGGCATTGTGTAAGATACCCATATGAAAAAAGTAGAATCTGGAAGGACTTCCAAAAATGGAAAATAATAAATTTTCCTGACCGAAAACAAAGAAGTGGATTGTGAATTTAGAATTATCAAGGAACCTCATACCCCGACAAGCCCACCCAAGTTTTGGTCGGCGTCCATATAAGCAGAGTCGCAGCGAGTGAAGAGCAGTTGGAGTTGGCAATTGGCAGAGACAGTTACAGAGTTAATAGCCTCGCAGATAGCTGACAAAGATTCCACGCAATTCTCGACCTCAACTTCTAAACAAGAACAATTTATTTTTGAAGAACGACTTAGACTCACATCACCAAAACAAGTCTTACGAATATCACCTGAAGATTCACCAAAATCAGTTTCTTAAAAGAACAAATTAAGATGTTAAGACTCGCCTAACAAACACAAAGTTTCACGTATCCATATAAGCGGGTTGTAGAAAGAGGCAGTCCTGTATTCAGCAACCAGATATAAAATATTGTTATCCTTTTTTTAACACATTTGAACTTTTCGAGTTATTACTTTATTTTCTTTTGCATATACTTGTGTGGTATTACTCTTGTTCGAACTCGACTTGCATTACGGCCCGGCGAGTGATTGATTTCGTCTACCTAAGATCAAATCACAACGTGGGTAGGTTAGACTAGAAATCAAAACAGTTTCTTCGGTAACCAGACGTTGGAGGCGAACTGGGAACGACAAGGCTGATACCGAATCTAACCAGGGGGGACGTCACACTATTACGAAAGCTTTCTCTTAGGAATCGATTCCAAAAAGCGGCAGTTCTTGGGAAGATTCAGATCGAGTGGAAATCATATATCATCAATGGAATACGGAAGACATGAGGATGATTCTCTAGAACGTGAGAGACATGGCAGGTTTTAGACATGAAGGTTAGAACAGGTGACACTAAAGAATGTAGGTCGTTTGAACACTTTCTCTCGAAATATGATTTGAGCAGCAAGAGGCTGGCGACATTTCGTCTGTGAGAAAGCAGTTGTAAGGTTCAAATATTTTGTCACACACAAGGACGGGGAGACGCTTTCGAAGCTGGAAAGTGAAAACTGGGCAGCTTTAGCCCATATATGTCAGCATTACTCCATTTTCGTCTTCGTCTGGCTTTTCTATTGCCAGAGGCTAATAGGAGGTGGCAGGTACTTACTTGGGGCTTACAGGAAGTCAACTATTCTTCCAGTAGAAAGATCATAGGTAGGATTTTCACTTGACGCCTGGGTTGAGTTTAACCTCCAGTAATCGCTCAAGACACGGGCCTTCCCTGAGAGAACTTCTATCGGCGATATGGAATGAAACTGGTTTGGTTTTCTAGGCATTGAAGGAGTTACGATGGAGTAATGGATAGCGGCTCTGACTGAGAAATCGGAGAACCGAGTTCGAATTCCAGTCGGGCTTACGGCCTAATAGCTTTGGGGAAGGTATGAATCTACCAGCTATGGGTAATTAGCAGGACAGACCTATAGCCTTGGGAGGCAAGTGGTCTAGGAGAAAGTAACTCTGAATTCAATTTTAAGTAACCCTGGCTTAGCACATAATATACAGCTATAAAAAAAGCTTCGTTCGCATTGGATTGATGATCCCGGTCGAATGCTGATGATGATGAATGTGACCTGTCAGTTTTTCCATCACTGAGCTGTTAGCGAGAGGTCAGAGGCGAGATCATCATCATCATCCAAGCTCTGATCATCACTTGTTTTTTTTTTCTAGGTGCACCCATATAACGTTGTATCTTCGGCATAGATATTCACAAATGATCGAGTATATTAGGTTGGTGCAAAAATAATATCATTTTTTGACGTTAAAAATACGTCAAAAAATGAGATTATTTTTGCACCAACCTAATACATTTGCCAAGTAGAAAAGTTGACGGAGAAGAGATTTTAGTGGGGGGGATGCCTGTGTTGATCTTTTAGGCCTTGCTTGTCTGAACGTTAATAACTACATTCGGGGACCTACCCATTAGCAAGGACTTGATAATTGAGAAAACCCTTCTATGTTTCCACAGACAGAGTGATTTCGCAGTAAACTTTTATACCACACCTTATCAAAGGGCTTTGAAATATCTAACTTGATCGTCCTCGAGACCTGCTTCTTCTCTACGAGTGTCCTTCTGACTGTGATCAATAATATTTAGGTTACCAGCAGTGGATTAAGCCGATCGGAATCCCTAATGCTTGTCACTCAAAGGGTTGTCTCTATTCAGGGGATCAGCAACATTCTTGTTGATTACTGTAACTTCTCGAAAATAATACGCACGCATAAATTATACGCACCCTGACAAATGATCCAAAAATTAAGAAATATATTTATCCCTATGTATAATACGCATCTATAAATTTTGTCAAAAAAAAAAATTACGAAGACATTTTGTCGACCTTGACATTAATAGTAAAATCAAAACTAAGCGGTTAAACTGATGTTGAAAATTACCAGCGGTTTTCCTGGTAAATATAACATTTTATTTTACCGCAAAATATCGTAAAAACGTGCGAGTTATAGTGTAAATGTTAACCAAAAAGTAATAGAATTGACAGAAATAATAGGGAGCAGAGCTGCAGGTAGAGAACGAGTTGAATTAGGCTAACATACGTTTATGGAGAAATCAAGCGGCAAAGTTATAAGTAGAAGGAAAAAAAAGCTCAATATCCAGATATGGAACACAGTTTAGTTGAATTTGTGAAAGAAAGACGGTCAAGTGGTATGTTTCATAAGTTCTTCGGTATTGGCCTTTTCATAGTTGCTTTTTTTTTTTTTAACAAATAAAAAATGGGTAGTGATAAATATAAATTTACTGACAAAAATGTTACAATTATTATTGTTGGACTTAAAATGAAAATTGGAATAATATCTTTCTTATTTTAGAGCAACAAGTACGTATTTATTATTAGAAATCAATAATAAAAAAATATTTTTGTTTAAACCTATTTATAATTACGATACAACTTCAAACGTTTCCTAATTGCACTGAGGAGGCTGTTACGTCGATACAGAAATTAGCTTTCACTCGCGTTCTTGAATCTAGCAAATACACTTAGCACTTTCGACTGACTGTTTCAAGCAGACGTTTAATAATTTCGTAAAGATCGGGAATAACTCAGGGTTAGGATCCAAACGACAATTACAGGAATTGTATCTGTACTGGTAGCCTTTTTAGCGCTTACGCATATTATATGTCTTGAGACTTCCCAGGCTGTGATAATGACTTAATGTAATTCTGCGTGATGTAAAAAGGGGGAATGAATTACAATATGTAGATATAATTGTACAAAGAAGAATATGGATATATTAAGGTAAATTGATAGGAATTTAACAACTCATGGATAGATAGATAGATAGATAGATAGATAGATAGATAGATAGATAGATAGATGTTAACGGTAAAATCACGTTCAAACACCAGTACCTGTAGGAACATCTGGTCCAAACCTAGATGGGTGACCGCTTAGGTTTGCAAGAGACAGTAATCTTGGATGTGTGGGTGGTGTAATGGAGAATGACTCTGAATTGTTAATCGAAATGCTGAGTTCCAAATCCTTTTGGGTTCATTATTTTCACTAACGCGCAATTAGTCCACAGAAAGGTATGAATCCATATCTTCTGCCTTCAGGTATTAATTAGTAGGATTTGTATCACTAAAACAAAATTCATCTATTCTAAAAAAAACATTGTTGTCTGGAAATACCGCCAAATGGTCGATAAGCCATAAAAACAATACAATGATCGATAGATAGATAAGGATAAGATTGATATATATATATATATATATATATATATATATATATATATATATAGAGAGAGAGAGAGAGATAGATAGATAGATAGATAGATCAATAGACCGAGATAGATACATAGCTGTGAAAAAAGTGGGATAGATAGAGACATAGATAAATATAAGAAGAGTGAGATAAATGTAAGGAGGTTGTGATAGATAGATAATTATAGATAAATAGACAGATAGATGTGCGAAGATATATATATATATATATATATATATATATATATATATATATATATACATACATACATATATGTATGTATATATGTGTCTATGTAAATATGGATAGATAGATAGATAAGGATGATATATATATATATATATATATATATATATATATATATATGTGTGTGTGTGTGTGTGTGTGTGTTTGTGTGTGTATAGATAGATAGAGAGAGAGAGAGAGAGAAAGAGAGAGAAGACTGAGTTCTACTATTTATAAGTTCCTCTGATCGTTCACACTTTTAGTCAAGGACTCTCATCTGTCAAGAAAATATATAGAAGCAATGTCTGCAAAAGTTTCAGATTTGTTACGAGGCTGAATCTAAAGACTTTTCTCTATTTTTGATGTCGGCTATGTTCTTGACAATTTTCGGTCAGTGGTTTTTGTTATGTTTAAATACAGGCAAGTTCCTTAAAAGGTTTAGAGCGGTCCATTGACATTGCTCATCTCGATACTAGGTCCCTGCTTGCTAAGTTGTCATTTCCTCAAAATGTAGGCAATTAACGAAAGGACTGTTGAAGTTGAAGTTGTTTGAATTTTTTTTTCAAATGATCCGAAGACCGTTTGAGGAAATATTTTTCTTCCTTCTGTTAACTTTCTTCACTTTTTAATCCAGCTTTTATTCCTTTTGCGATAAAGCTGAGAAATAATGCGTAAAATGCCCTTAAACTTCCGGCAAGAAACTCTCTGACTATAATACAAATTAATTTGAAAAGGATGACAAGAGAACAAGGTAGCATGATATTAATTTAAGAGTTAACGTGCATAGAATAGGAATTATTCCATTTACACGGGAGAGTCGACGTCAGATACATGTCTAGAATTCAACTGCTTAGAAGGAAAGTAAAAGCAGCGTACATGATTAACATGCTTTCTATTTAAGTTTACAAATTATATAACTCATACTTTCCATAAACATATATATATATATATATATATATTTCATACCGAAAACGGATATCGGCGTATCTAAGTATCTATTCAAATGTTCATATCTTATGCCTATATCTATCTATCTGTCTATCTATCTATCTATGATCATCTCTCTCTCTCTATCTATCTATGATCATCTCTCTCTCTCTCTCTCACTCTCTATCTATCTATCTATCTATCTATGATCATCTCTCTCTATCTATCTATGATCATCTCTCTCTATCTATCTATCTATCTATCTATAATCATCTCTCTCTCTCTCTCTCTCTCTCTATCTATCTATCTACCTCAGTCCCTTCAATGCCTATCTATCTTTCTTAATCTGTTCATTGCCGAGCTATATCTCTCTCTGTCTTATATATATATATATATATATATATATATATATATATATATATATATATATATGTGTGTGTGTGTGTGTGTGTGTGTGTATTTTTGTGTGTGTTTGTGTGAAAAGAAATATATTCTTAAGATGTGCTATATTTATGGGATGAAGTGCTCAATATCAGAGATAGAGCATATGTAAATACAAATGTAAAATTGAGCAGTGAATTCAACACTCAGAGGGGACAAAATGTTTCATGCTAAACTCAATCGTCTAGACGATTGCGTCTAGCATGACTCAGCCTATATATATATATGTATATATATATATATATATATATATATATGTGTGTGTGTGTGTGTGTGTGTGTGTTTGTGTGTGTGCAGGCATCAAACAGGAATAAATGATAACTACTCAGCAGTTTAATCCTTTAACTTATTTTTCCATTTAAGTAAGTTCTCATTTATCTTCAGGCAAAAAATTTATTCACGAAAATGCGCGACTTTTCAAAGCGGACAGATGTTGCTGAATGTGTACGTTGTCTTATATACTTACCTAGAGTTATAGGAATGTTTTATTTTCAAACACGGTCATCAAACTGTGGCTGTGTTCATAGTTAATGTTTTTGTGTATTGACTTTTTCTTTTTTTTATTATTAGGGTTTCCATTATTTTTAATATTTTTTACGTTTGGATGAGTTTATTATGCTTGTATTTTCTTCTAGTCACTGTCGCATGGGGCTGGGTAGTTTTATGTGTTTAAATGATTCCTACTAGAGCTATGGTAGGTTTGGTGTAACGTATGTTGTCTGAATAAGCACGTAGTAGTGCGGCTAATTATTAAATTGTTTGGTTTGATCTGAACACAGTTTATTAAGGGGCATTTGAACTCGTAAACAATGTTGGTTCTTTGGTGCTTTGATATAGTATGTTGTTATCTTTTATATGTTTAGCTTTTTAAAATTCTTTGTAATAGATAAATTAATTTTCATGTTCGGGTCATATTGGGTAGTTTATTCTTTATAGTATTTCTAATTCATTTAGTAATAGTTGACATATATTTGACTTTTGTAGAAGAAGTTAATTTTATTTTTTTTTGTCTACATGATTAGTATCATTATCAGTTACTTTGGAAATATATTGTCTAATCTGGTGGTCGATGAGGTACTTAGGTAAACCATTGTTAACTAGTGCCTCCTTTTGCATTATCAAGTTCTTTAAGATAAAGTAGACGAGAGGATGAATTACGTGTGCTCTATTTTAGAACTGCTATTTTATATCAAAGTGAACATTCATATTTAAAGTTAATCACAGTAAGTTGTCAATCGTCTTTTGGAACCCTGACAGTTAGGTTGTTAAGCAAACATCATACCAACAATTCCACCGGGCCTCGGTGAAGAAGAGATTGCAAATCAGACTCAATATAGCGCCGCTCGCTCACATATTCCGTCGTGGAACTCTTACTGAGTTCTCTGTAACCATAGGACTTTGCCCCCTGGAGCCACGACAACTCTCATCAAGCCGCTCACTCTAGAGTATTAGGTATGATGTTTGCTTGACCATTTAAATGTCAGGGTTTCAATTCTAGGTAGTGGATGAGCACTGCTGATGAGTCCCAAATATAGGAGGAAACGGCCGTACAGTGCTTTCTACATTCTCTTGAGGTTTCTTTCAGACTCGATGAATTACTTAAATATAATTATCAAATCCTCCTAATAATTTCAGTCATATATATATATATATATATATATATATATATATATATATATATAAGTAAAATTTGATCTTTTGTTTTATTTAGTTTTTCCAACATTCTTACATTTTTCCCTTTTAGTGTCATTAAGGTAAAGCAAAAGTTGTCCGTATTGTGTAAAATATCTGAAGCGCTTTCGGCTACTCCGTTACCCATTTTCAAGGGACCTTTCTTTTAGCTGCTGATAATTTTCTTTCATGTTTCTTCGTTTAAAAGATAGCACAATTATAAGGTATTGTTTGCCTTGTCATTTATAGCCATTCCCAATTTTTTGTTTTTATTTTTCTGCTGGTTTTTGCATTGCATTTACCGTAGTAATAAGTAAGCTTGCTTCTTTATTACTCATTTGCTTTTCCAACTATTCCTAAAGTTATTCGAGCTTAGTGATTCCTGTAGCTTTTCAGCGTTCTTTTCTGGTATTTGCCCACGCATATCATTTGACAATTCATACTTGCCTAAGACACGACACCCAATTAAATTACTTGCCCAGGTCGCAAAACCGCTTCTGCCAGGTCCGCCGTGAGAATAAGTAAATAATGAATCGTCTTTAGAACGTTCAGTTTTCCTGTCTCAATATGCCTCTCGGAATTCTTCAATCAGAGCCACTTAGTCCGAATATCAACGTAGACATCTGCTTTCCAGAAGAGCATACCGGAACGCTCTGAGCGCAAGGCTGAAAATGCTGATCAGTGTACTCAACGGCTGACGTGAAACGCCCCTTGAAATGCTGCTTCGCCTGAGGCTGAAACAGCAGATCGTAAGAATCAACGGCTGACAGGAAACGCCTCTTCAAATGATACTGCGTGTGAGGCTGAAACTGCCGATCAATGGAATCTGAGCTGAGGAGAATGGCCTCCTCATATGCTGCTATGTGTGATGCTGAGAATTCTAATCATAAGACTCAACAGGTGAGAAGCATATCTTTAACTGCTGTTGCACGTACTACTGAAACCGAGGACCAGCGCAGAAATCGTTTGCAATCGAATGCTTCTTCTAGTGCTACCGCGCGATCAGTGGAGTCGACTGTTACCCGTCAAAAT
Source organism: Acanthosepion lycidas (assembly GCA_963932145.1). Classification (NCBI taxonomy): domain Eukaryota; kingdom Metazoa; phylum Mollusca; class Cephalopoda; order Sepiida; family Sepiidae; genus Acanthosepion; species Acanthosepion lycidas. Next base: position 11,807,952 of record OZ010605.1, read on the forward strand.
AGACTGAACGCTAATTGCGCATGGAGGGATGCTCAGCGTAGCATAACAACAATAAGCAGTGGCCGTTGGTTAAATCAGGCCTTCCATTACAACCCCGACGCTGAATACGACCTGTTTTTGGACGTCCAAAATCTGTTATTTGCTCTTCATGTGGAGCCAAAATGTGGCCTGGAGAACCTCCTGGACTATGCTGTTCAAATGCACACGTCTATATTTTGATCCAGCAGATTAAGAACATTGATTATTGGTGGCACATCTGAGTGGGAGAATTTTTTCAGCTACTCACGAATTTACAACTCATCCTTTATGATGACTTCCTTGGGAGGCAACATTCTTCACTAAAATGGCTACATGCCGGCTTTTAAAGTCCACGGTCTGATATATCAGAGAATCGGTTCACTTCTGCCGAATGGAGGTCAGGATCCGCTGTTTCTGCATCTGTACTTTGTTGATGACACCAGGGATCAAGCACAGGGCTGGACATCAATATCGGAAGCGACACAACCTCCATTAATAATTGATCTTCAGAGGATGCTCCAGGAAGGCAACAAGTAGTTGATTTAAATTGACGCTGACAAAAGGCCAGTTGGCTCCCATCAAGGTCGATTAAATGCTACCACATGCAATGATATCACTGTTGTTATTCATGGTGAACAACATAGTTACGCGATATCAATCTCCAATACAGAGATTTCCGACTTAATCGGATGAGTGAGGTCCACAGATCTTATGTTGCCTTGCAGTACCCCCTACTATTTCCACGCTGAGGGAACGTATACCACTTCGACATTCCCTTTGCGGCAGGGCCAAGACTCTTTCCTGTAGGCAACTGTATGCCAGCCACTTTATGTTTCCGGACACATTCTTCAATCCACTGCATCACATTCGAGACCTGTTCCACCAGGAAAGATTACATCCTTGCATCTTCTTATACTGGAAGTCCTTGATATATGCACGAACGTACACAAGATACTATGACCTATGCTTGACACATCGACCGACCGGACCTCTTCATCACTTTCATATGCAACTTCAAATGGCCAGAAATTATCCACGAAGTTCTGCCTGGTCAACGTGTGGCTTACATGACCTTCTTGCCAGACCTGTCCGACTGAAATTGAAGAATTTGGCTGACCTGATATTCAAGGGCAAAGTGTTCGGTGAC
>OZ010605.1:11814116-11934116 GCA_963932145.1 Acanthosepion lycidas
TGTCATGATCGCCCATGTTCTGAAAACACATGGTACAAGTGATTTTTTAATAAACGTTTCTTTGTGTTCACTGTAAACATCATTCAACACTGTCTTAAACCTTTTCAAAATCGAACCTATATTTTGTCTGTATTCATTACAGCCGAGTAAATATTAACAAAATATATTATCCAAGAGAATTTTTCTATCGAGTAACTATTAAAATTATCTGGAAAAGTCTAAATCAATTACTTGTTCTATTCTCATGTAGCTAGTCATCCGGAAAAAATGGCGGCTCATAATTCGTTGACAGTTTACGTATTTTTCTCAACAAAAATTGCGATTTAAATGTAGGACTACTTAATGTTTGACACTTGTTATCTTTGTCAGTCACTCAATACAGCTATTCCATCCTTTCCAAATATGCTAGTTAAATGTAAGAAACATTAATTTTATTGGCAATTTTAAGCATTTCCAGATCCTTAAATAAACGTGTAAGTATAATTGCTTTAATATTCGTCAAATACTGTTGTTAGTGCAGTTAACTTTATGATAGTAATAGAAAGATTTTATAGACGAGAGCATATTTTTTATCGAAAATTTGTTTCTGGGAATTAAAAACATCCTGCAAACCTGTCAGACAACAGTGCAAAAATTTAAAATATCTATTTTTGGAGGGAATGATTAAAGCACTTTCAACATAAACGATATTTTGAGATGAGAATGCTCTTATGATTTTTTTTCACGGGATTGAGAATACTAAATACAGTGCAAATTAATTATATGTTCGACTTTCTGTGTCTGATCTACCAAAACCCGACATCGCTAAGGTATGTGATCTAGGAGTTGAGAAAATTATTCTCCACATTAACATATATATATATATATATATATATATATATATATATATATATATATATGAAGAAAAATATACGGAAAAAACAAACAAAAATCCTTATATCCTATTATGCTGTTTTAATGTTAATATAATGTCAACGTCGGACGTTTCGGTGTAATAAATCATCTTCAGGACATATTCATAAAATATAATCAACATTATCAATTCAACATGACAAAGACGATGGACATAAGAACAAGACTTATCCAAACACATAACCGAAAGTTTTATAAGATCAGCGTTCCGTTTAAACATGGTCACGTTGTCGTCACGTGGGGCGACACTGTGAATATATATATATATATATATATATATATATATATATATATATATATATATATATAATTCTTATAAGTATAAGAAACTATACTCGCCCGGAAAACCTTCGGTGTGTTGATTTGCAAATAAACAAGCCAATATCAAATGGAATAAACGTATAAAGCAGAAAGAACCAAGAACATATACGTTAACCGAAAATAATCATCCAACATACACGTCCAAGGCCCAAAGAAAAAAAATCGATACGAGTAAGTAAAATAACTAAATAAAGTGCTCAATACAAAAGTAGAGCAGACCTAGTTAAACCTAGAGAGCCAGGCAAACCTGGCAAAGTTTCACCTAAGCGGATCGTCAGGGAAATCTATTTTATATTTTAATTATTTATTTATTTATTTATTTATTGTTTGAATAAATAGTTCCACCCCTGCTTCACCGCGTTTCACTTTAACCCCCACTCCCTCTTTTGTCAATTTTATAATAAATGGTACTCCCCAAACCTCTCCGATTTTTGTTTGCTTGTTTGTTTGTTTGTTTTTTTGTTTGTTTTTTTTTTGTTTTGTTTTGTTTTGTTCACGTGGTTATGTTTTTTTCGTTTACTAACTTATATTCCGTTGTTTCTTTATCTTTTTACCCACCCCTCCCTGACGATCCTCTTAGGTGAAACCTTGGTGGGGTTGTCTGGCTCTCTAGGTTTATTATATATATATATATATATATATATATATATATATATATATATATATATATATATATATATATATATATAAACGCGGAATAAGACAAGAAAAATTAGTCTTTATTTAATATACTATTAGGTTGGTGCAAAAATAATGACGTAATAATGTCGTTTTTTGACGTTAAAAATAGGTCAAAAACGACATTATTACGTCATTATTTTTGCACCAACCTAATATAATGAAATATTAGAAATAAAGAAATAATAGCATATGATAAAAAAATAAATGAAATTATTATTTTAATTAATATTATCAGAGTTTGTAAACAATTTGAACATTAATAGATAAATGAGCTAAACGATTTGTTTATATACTAAATTCACCGGAAGACTTGATTCACTGTAGACTACTTAGGTGTCATTTAAGTAAAGCTGTGCATGTAGATAATTTTCTTTAATGTAAATCATGTACATTGATCATATACTTAATTAACATCCCAAAATATTATTTACATAAATCAATGTGCTTGATTATTTATTATCGTTTCGTCTAATGTTGAGCTTTAACAAGGTCGCTCCTTGTTTTGGATAGAACGAGAACACTTCATTTTATTCCTTGGTTGTGTTTCCTTAACCCTTTGCGCCCTATGATCGTGGGCAATTTTAACCGATCTTCCTGAGATTCTGAGTCAAAATTCGAAAATAATTGGTATGCAATGCTCACGGTAAATGTAAAGATAGTTACAAGTGTTTACCCACCGTTCAACCGGTGGCTGGGTTTTAAGTAATTTTTCTCTACTACCGGTAAAGCGGTGGTCAGGGCTCAAAGTGTTAAAAAGGATATATTCGTCACTTTTTAAACTAAAATTTCAAGTTAGTAAAAAAGTGTGCAACAATGTATTCTTTATTTGCCGTTTTCTTTCAAGGCATGACTCTCCACACCATCCGATCATTTATTTCTCTAAGCAAAATGTATCCTCTTACTTTGTCTCCCAATCTATGATTTATGATTCATTCACACATGCTCGTTAGATTTCCATTTCATTCTCTTACCTTCAATATGTATTGTGGGTATCAGATTCGACAAACCTTCTTTCCTCATTGTTTATCTCAGAGAAATTTCAACGCTATTTAATTCTAATTACACGCGTTGGATCGGTTTGTATTTTACTTAAAACTTTCTCCTGGCTAACATTATATGCTTCTGTAGAACCAAGTTGCCACAAGTTGTTTTCTCGCCTGTAAGGAAATTGTACAATTTATGATTAAAATATGTAATCAAATAATAAATTCGTAATATTTCTTAAGGAAAGTTTCTTTAAAAATTACAAGGGAGCACTGCAAAGTTCTCAATGCGACCAAAAAGCACTTTGAAAATATGATGTCTGAGCATTTGGTCAGAATGTCTCGCTAAATCAGTTACAACTGAATAACGAGTTCGATCCTCGGCCTTGGGTCTACAAGTACGCTACGCGTAAAAAGTGAACATCTGATAATATTTTAAGATATCTAAGGGGCTGAAAGAATTTGAACACACAGTTTGTGTATAGGTTGCTATATTAAACATTTTATAACATTAAAATTATTAAAAAGTATTAATAAATTTTTTATTAAATTAAATATCAATTTAACGCATTCTTTCAAGCACTTCGACATAGATTGGTGGTTAGTGAAGTCTTAGTGATGTCTTTCATATTTACAATTAGTTGTGACTTCGATAACAAATGGATGTTCCATTCAGAGGATTTGACATTGAATAATCGAAGAAAAATTGAACTATGAATACGTGAAAATGTTCATTCGTTCTAAAACAGTGGATTTGAAATACCACTAGATCACGTAATAGCACATATCAACTGTAGTCTCATTATGAATGAATGCAATTCCTTGTGTAGCCATAACGGCTAAAATGTTTCCCATAATATATTTAACCAAAAACATTACATAATTAAGTAAAAAACTGTAATTTATGGGAAAAGAAGTACTTTTTGTCTTACTTTATTGAAAGAAATTGGTAAGGAAAAATAAAGAGAGAGATTTATCTTCAAGCGTCTATTAACCGATTTTAGTTCTCAATTTGCAAGACTTATCGGTAATCGATCATCAAGAAAAGGTTAAGCGACATTTTCGATTCGAATCGACTCGTCTAACCGACTCGAGACGGGATGTAGCACACGCGGGTCAGGACCGGAAGTCCGCTGCCTGATCATAGTAAATACTTCGGATGATAGAAAGGCAGTCCACACGAATTAACACCTGCTTTGAGCTAATAACAAGGGTCACGTCTCCATCAAGGAATTCTTTTTTTTTTTTTCGATGGGGGAGAGAGATAGAATATATTTTTTGTGTATGTGTGTGTGTCTGTGTTTCAGAAATCTCTCTTAACAGCACTGTTGCATTATGCATCAATCCGCAGATACCTGAAGATTTAAAACAAATATCTAAAAATGTAGAAACAAAACACTGAATGGAAGCAGTCAGAAATACGAAGAGAAAATAAATCTAAGTAAGTAAAAACGTTGCTCTTCTGCATGATCATGTAATCTGACTGCTTGGTTGAGCTTGAATTGTTTTCAGCAAGTATAATTTTATCTGTCTTATAGTTCCCTTCTGTTCTGATTGCAAATTACGAGTTATATTAAGTAAACTGGTGTATAAAAGGGAATCTTTGCCCTAAAGGAAACATTTAAGAACCAGTTTATCCCTTTCGCCCCTTCCGTGTGTCCTTCACATTCTATAGAGGGAGACAACTAAAGGAATATTGGTACATTGTCTGAAGACTGCACTGTAACAGAAAATTGTCATTCAACATCCATTTTTCAATCATATTTATCCGATATAGAGTGTAACATTATATATATATATATATATATATATATATATATATATATTTAAAGTTACCTAAGTATATATATATATATATGTAAAGTTACATAACTATGTATACATATATATATATATATATATATGTGTGTGTGTGTGTGTGTGTGTGTAAAGTTACATAACTATGTATATATGTATTTCAAGTGACATAAGTATATATATATATATATATATATATATATATATATCCACCCTGTATATTGGATACCAGTGTAGAAATATACATCCTAATATATATATATATATATATATATATATATATATATATATATATATATATATATATATATGTATGTATGTATGTATGTATGTATATGTAAGATGTATCAAAACTACTTTTACAAATTTTTGCGACGGTTTCCTCACACCAAACAAAAAAGGACAAATGTCCATATAAATATATATCCGCAAATCTTGCTTTTTCAATGATTATTCTTTGGGTTTCTTATTCTCATTAATCCAACTCAATTAAAGAATCAGAAGACCAAAGTATATTTGTAATATCATGATGCATTCCTTGATTTTAATACAATGCTAGATTTTGTTTTCTTTTAGTCATTGGTCACTTTCATTTATTTTGTGCCATTAGTAGGGTGCAAAATATTTAATTTTTAAATGGTCATCAGCAGATACAATAAAATTTAAACAACATACACGCATATATCCCTGCCACACACACACACACACACACACACACACACACACACATACATACACACATATACATATACATATATATATATATATATATATATATATATATATATATATATATATATATATATATATATATATCAAAATATTTTACAAACTGGCCGCGGGTTCTTCACACCAAATCAAGAAGGATAAAAGGTCCTATAAACATATATCCGAAAGACCTTCCTTTTTCAATTATTAAGTTTAAAGAAAGGATATACGTGGATCTTGGGGCACAGTCCGTTGTGTTATGAATAATTTGATGAGTATCACCACCACGGAATTTGTGAGTAGCGACGCTATATCGAGTAAAGTCAGTTTTTTTCTTCGTCACGAGTCCGTTGGTATGACGTTTGCGTTGTATGGAAACGGTCCGGTTTCGAATCTCGGTAGTGGACGAGTCCCAAAATAGTACGAAACAACCGTCCACTGCATTCTGCTGAGGAATCTTGTAGACTCGATATATATATATATATATATATGTGTGTGTGTTTGTGTTTGTGTGTGTATCAGAAATACTTTTCCAAACTGTGAACATGAATTCCCCACACCAAACCAAGAAAAAATCCATATAAACAATCCGCAAATCCTTCATGTTTAAATTATTAAGTTTACAGAAAGTTTACGGTTAAAGTTAAATTTGACTTTCGTGTACTTTGGTTGGTAGTCAGTCTTTCGCGTTTAACATGTGTAGCAGTGAGTTAACTGAGAAGTGTTTGGTTAAAAATGGCAGAATATTTATATGGCGAGCAGGCAGGTATTATTTTTCTTTGTGTCGAACGAATTGTAATGGAAGCTGAAACATGCAAGCTACATCACATCGTAGTGTGTAATTCAAGAGCAGTTTCTGTATACGTATCTTTTGAAACTTGTGCAGGTTCTTTCATCCTCTCATCATCCACCAAGTGAAATTATTTGATGATGGTTTATTGCACAAACTGCCGATTCGATTTTTACCTCTTCCGTCTTGTTTACGGATGAAACTATATTTGAATAACAAATTTACCCAACCAGTATTTGACATTGGACTGGATTCCTCTGGTACAATACAGTCTTGACAGCAGCAATTGTTTACGATCAATGTGTGGGTTGGAATTTTAGGTGACTGTCTTCTAGGTCCATATGTTCCCCAGCACGTCTTGTAGGATCTGTTTACAGGGACTTTATTTCGAACACACTTCCAGACCTGCTAGAGGATAGAGCCCTGCTAATACGAAGAGGCATGTGGTTCTTGCAGGAAGGTAATCCAGCACATTTTAGTCACATTATTGGAGATGCATTACTTGACATCTACCATGAAGATGGGCAGGTAGGGCAAGCCTGGTTCTATGAACTGCAATCCTTTGTAATTTTATTTGTTGGGCAACCTAAAACAATTGTTTTATACATCAGACAAAAATAATACGCAGATGTTTCATCAACGTGTTACAGGGATGGCTAAACCATTCAAAACCGTGTGAGTGTAATTGAAAGGGTCCGCAAGAAAATGATCCGACGGGTGTCAGCATGTATTTTGAACATTTGTTATGAGTTGCTCTGTTGAGGTACCCAGATGGGTTTTTGGACAAACGTATCTATGGAGATTTTACCTTGGTTTATTGTCACGATATCGCCCCCTCCATGTATGTAAAATTATTATTGTATCTTGGATTGCACATTTAACGGCGTATTCCGTAAACCTTAAAGCCCCAGTGTTTGTAAAAGTATTTTAATACAACACACACACACACACACACACACACACACACATATATATATATATATATATATATATATATATACACACATCTGTGATGAGGTATTATGTAATTATGTACACTATTTACATTATTCGGACTATCGTCTCCATCTTGGCATATTTATCACAATGCTTCGGCCGTTTTACGCTCCGGTATTCTTCAAGTAATTGGAATGTCGAACTGAAACCGTTATTTCAATTGCTGGGCTAAACTATTTTCTCAAGGACACGTGGCACAGTGGATAAAGGCGTTGGTTTGATCCAGTGACAGGACCGAACGAGTGTGAGTTCAATACCTGGTTAGGGCGGTGGAGAACTTGGACAGGGGGATTAACAAGAGATTACTGACAACTGACATCCATTACAGTTGTTAGGTGGAACTAGAACAGTCAAGCTTAGCGAGGAAAATAAAGGGTTCAGTTCGACATTCCAACCACATGAAGAAAGCTGAAACATTGTGATAAATATGGCAACAAAGATGAGGGCTATAGTCTGAACAATGTAAAGAGTGTATATATATATATATTAAGTTTAATAACATTTAAAATTAACTCTTTTTAAATTTCAAGTCGTTAACAAACCCGTCTCCTATTGCATCGTTAAATATTTGAGAATAACGATTTTCATTAAATATTGTATTAATACACGTAATTATTTAAGGAATTGAGTATCTCCGAATGAAAAATATAAAAAATGAACATATTTTAAATGTCACTGAAGCAGACGGTAAATACATGAGAGCATTATTGCCTCTTCTTTTTCTTTTTCTACCTTTCTTTCTAACTATTTGTTTTTATTTTCTCAACGAAATTAAAAAGTATCCATATTTCGACATTTCCGTCTTTCTTTCCGATCAAATCGGAATCGTCCAATACTTACGAGGTATGGGCATGTTCTGACGTACGTTACTAAATCACTGGAGAACGATTAGAATGATATAATAACACTAAATACATGAACAAAAATTCACTTTTTTTAACGACATGCCAAATTAACATCACTTAAGACCCGCCATATTTTTTCTCCTTTTCGAAATGTCACGAAATATTCGAATATTTTCCAATGTTCTCAAATTTAAATTTGAAGGCATGAAATTATTTTTTTCAAAGATTTTTTTTTTCTCTGTGTATAATTAGGTTTTCTCAATAAGTTCTCTAAATTTGCCTGTGATTAAATTCGGCAAAAAAAGAAGAGGGTTACAAGAATAGTTTTACCTCTTGTCATTTCTTTTTATTAATATTGTCTGTGATGATATATTCACTTATATCGTCATTTTGCAAACAAATACACGCAAACAGAGAGACATGTGGATGGAAAGAATAAAGTATTTAAAAGATTTGGTGAAGTGAAAAAATCAGGAAGTATTAATAAGTTTTTAAAAAGAAAGTTTGTTTTGGATAAGAAATAATTGTGTCTGTTGTGCCGAGGAGAACACATAAATCATGAAAATTTTTTTTATAAACTGAGCTTATACTAATCTTTTAATGTTCAAATAATTAGAAATAATGTATTTATGTGGTAAAAATAAACATGATTTCGCCGTTTCCATACAGGAAGCATGCGACATTTTAGTTTGGTGAAAGTTTGGTAATGGTTCATAAACTGACATTATTATATAGTAAAAATACCAAATGGAGTTGACAAATAATACTGATTTATACGGCTGCTGCTGGTAGAAGTTTGTTTATGTTTATATATATATATATATATATATATATATATATATATATATATACACACTTGACTTTGCCGTCGAATACTTCATATGAGGTGCAAGCAGATCAGTGCCAAGGAACTTCTAGCACATGCGATTTAATTATATTTTTTTATATTTTTTTTAAGCGTTTCACCCCAAGCAAGTTGGGAAGATACTAGAACGCAACGGGTTACAGAAGATTCGGAACAAGATCAGATAGGAGTGAAAGAGGAAAGGATGAGAAGGATAGTGGACAGATCAAGGCAACTGCAGATGTCTATTATTACATTTGAATAGTTGGAGATTATAGCTCTCAGGGAAACTGGAATAGGGAATGGAGTTCCACAGGCGAGAGGTGCGAGACATGAAGCTATTGGAGTAGAAGAGATGGCTACATTTGTGGTTTCGATAGTGAAAGGGTGAGAGTGGAATTCCATCCTCGTAGGGCGCTTGAATTCATGAAGTCTGGGAACAAGCGAATGCAGCTCCTCGGAGCAATTGCCATGAAATATTTATAAAAAAGACAGATAGAAGCGACGGCCCGTCTGTGAGAGAGCGACTGTAGACGAGATGCCAGAACAGGGCCAATTATATTGCATATCCGCCTCTGGAGCTTATCCAGAACCCCGAGGTAAACAAAAGGGGCTCCAGACCATATATGGCAGCAATACTCCATGCAAGGGTGAATTGTTGATTTGTAGATCTGAAGGATCGATTCCCGGGAGAAAAATTTTCTGGTGGGGCACAGGGAGCCAACTTTCCTTCCGCTGGATGAAGCAATTGACTCAATGTATTTGTTCCATGTCAGGTCAGCAGTCAACGTGAGACCGGACAGCCGCAGAGAGTTCACAACAGATTGGAGGTCCTTTTCGAGACGCACGGTCAGGTTAGTTTTGTCAGCGACACTAGATTTGTTTTTGAGGCAGGAGTAAATTGTGGTGTGATCCGCGTAGATGCAAACTTGGGAATTTATGGCGTCAGGAAGGTCATTTATGTAGATAAGGAATAGAGTGGGTCCTGTGATGGGGCCTTGAGGAACACCTGCGTTCGTGGGATAGGAACTGGAGGAGAATCCGTTGAGAACGACTTTCAATTCACGGTTTGACAAGAATGATTGTATTAGGTCAAACAATCGACCCGTAATGCCATAACCCTGAAGCTTGCGAAGAAGGCCGGCATGCCCTATCAAACGCTTTGGAGATGTCTAGGGCCACGGTACGAGCTTCCCCGTTATTTTGAAGAGCTTGGTAGACAGTTTCAGTGATGGCCGTAAGCACATCAGCTGTAGATCGGGCAAAGCGGAAGCGATATTGCTTGTCTGAGAGCAGATCATGTGATGTAAGGTGGTTAACCACTTCGGTATTGATTAGTGATTCGAAGACTTTGCCGAAGAGTGGAAGGAGACTGATAGGACGGTAATTAGAAGGGGCAGAGGGGTCGCCAAAGTTCTTGAAGACAGGAACAATCGAAGAGAACTTCCATAAGTCAGGAAAACAAGATTCCTTGAGACAGTAATTATATAGTTTAGAGAGGGCGAGCGCCAGTTCAGGCGCGCATTTCTTCAAGACAATGGCTGGTATCCCATCTCCACCACTAGCCTTGTTGCGGTCTAAGTTGGCGATAATGCCCAATACCAAAGACGGGGTTATGTGTAACCCACTCAATAGGGCCTCATTTCTAAGAGGGAAGTCGGGTATGGGTACACCGGAAGAGTCGAGCGTTGAGTTGAATGGAAATTTCGGAGCAAAGCATTCAGCCTTATCGTCAGAGGAGGTCAGGACTTCGAAGTGGTTGAACAAAAGATCTATAGAGGGTTTGCAATTGTTGAATAGTGGTGAAGGTTTTGTGCAGAACCATTCACACTCTTTGAATGGCCGAATACAGGGACCTGGTGCACCACGTAACACAGATGACGTTATCCTAGGATGGAGGGAGAAGAAGAGGATCCATACCTTGCAAGGGCATTAGCACGTAAGTGGATGTAATGGATTCACCTGGAATTCGAAATCGGCTTTCCGATTCCTCAGTCCAAGCCGGTATCCATTACTCCACTGCAACTATATATATAATAAAACTGGCAAAGTCTGATAATTATTTTAAGAGATTTTTATGCTTATACATTTTTTTATAGATACAAATATTTAAGTACATACTCTGTTTATAATAAACAACATTTAGCGGCCTGAATGTCCGAGAAATTTTCATATAAAATATTCGTCCTCCGACAGGAATCGAACATGTGTCATATACGGAACCATCATATAGCCTGATGTGCCTTTAACCAATTGGGCCACAGAGGAGCGTTCGTTTAGCAAGGTCGATTTTGCTGTCTTTAAACTACAATCTTTCATGATTCTCTCATGTACATTCATATCTGCTTATGGCGTATCTAAATGTAAACAAATGACGCCACACATTAAGAAATGGACAATGCCCGAAAATTATTTTAAGACATTATTATGTTTATACATTCTTTTTTATAGATACAAATATTTAAGTAAATGCTCTGTCTATAATAAACTTTGAACATTTCATAATTTAATTATTCAGCGCTAAATATATATGCTTATTGAATTAAAATGCTAGAAAATGATTATGCAAATTGAGCTCGAATCTATTCGTAGGCGATCAGTCGAACGTTTAGGTTTCAACCATGTTGTAACAGTTAATTAGATAACGGTGGTCTGTGGAGATAATCCCAGCGTGGGGCACTGATGGAAACAAGCTATAAACATTTTCAACGTATGACGAAGTCTTTGTGATTGAAATCTATAGACTGATTTCAATCAAAAATAATCTTCTGTTCTTTCGATAATCTCTCTAATAACGACCTTCCTGTTTCTCGGCTATTTTGAACAAAGAGAACATTGCAACACATTCAGGCACTGAAGCGACTCTGCACATAAATATAGAAAATAGAACAAGGGTTGGGCGTAATTACTTATAGTCATCTGCAGTATACGGGCATGCAAATGGAGTTAGACTGTATCCGTAAGCGGGTCATCAACTGTCTAGAACATTTATAGTTCAACCATGCTCTAGTAGTCAATGAGATAACGGCGGTCTGTGGATATAAATCCCAGCGTATGACACCGCTGTAAACAGGCTCGAAAGAATTCCACAGATTGACTCTTTGCTAGAACGAACTCACAAATAGTCCCGAAAGGAACTTCAATTTTGATGGCCTTGTTTAACATCTCATCACGCTAGATTGTGTTCTCTTTTGCACAAACAAGTCCTACTCCTTTAGTGTTGAAGTAGCTCTAAATGCAACCTTCACTTCTACACCAATAATTCCCTTTCTTGCACTTACAGCCTGTGAGACCCCTCTCCGATTACTTACTTCCTGATTGCTACAGTTTCGACAAATTAAAATTCAACGTCAATCGCTATATTTTATCTTCTTGTATCCAGTTAATCTTTTGTCCATTCCTCTCTTTTTCTGAATCTTCTCCTTTACTTTTCTTCAATGTAAACTCCCGTGTACTAATGGCATTTGCGCCTTGTTTGGAATAAAATGATTAAAAACAAACCAAAACGAAAACATCAGTCAGAAACTTAGGTCTTCTCAGTATATTTTGCTAACCTCAGATTCACTCTGTTGGTGCTGAAGATACACGAAGGATCTTGACCTGGATTAGTGCTGTGGAGTTAATAAGACACCCACGGTAACAAAAATGACATAGGCAAGACGCCTTAAATAAAGAACTCATAGCGAAGGTGAAGTCAAATTCTATGACTTTGTGCAGTCTGCTATCTGCCCTCAAGTAGAGTACGACTCAGTTACGGATCTTTCTACAGACGGAGACTCGGTTGCGAAAAAATAGACAATGCAACGTGTCCTATCCTGATGATGTGGGGGTTGGATAATTTCGCCCGAATGTACGCACACTTGTTCTCCACAATAAACTCAACCTTCTCACATCTTGTCTCCAAACTCAGAGGCTCAGTTAGAAGATTTAAAATTGTTCAGGATCGCAGCGCTCTAAGCATCAATAACAAATGTGATATGAACAAAAACAAAAATGAAAAAAAAATTATATCGTCTAGACTATATAACCAAAGATATATTAAAAATATATATATATAAAATTCAAAAGCTTAAAATTTAAGCATCCTCTCTCTTTTGTATGTATCAATACTCAGATCAACGTAAATATTAATTTGAAAATCTCTTTAAGGACGAAAAGGGAGTTTTTTTTTACCACTTTATCGTAAACTTATCTAAATAAAAGTTATATCTGTGTCTAGGTCTGTGTGGGAATACCGTGATTTTTCGACTTCTTGCACTGACTACGTTCGCTTTGTTTCCTCGAAAAATTATTGCTATCTCAAATCACTAAACCCTTGAGGATATTTGCCTTCATCCATCATTTCTCGCAAGAAAATTATTAACAAATAAAATAGAATTAATAACGTTTCGTTTCGAAAGTTAACCTTTGGATGCGATTTCTTTGAATTCCAAATGTTCTCCTGAAAATTAATCAAATTTCATTAATCTAATCAAATCGGAAATGATTATTGACATATTAAAATGATTAAACTTAATTAACAATACGATGCGAAGAATCAAGGTCAGCACTAGGGCGTGTTCAGAGAGAAAAGAACGATGTCTGCATGTCTGTCAACATTAGGCGTATTGAAATACTATTATATTTTGCGATGTGCCGTATTTCAGTGGAACGTGGGCGATCATGGTTCTCTAAACTTCCTCTTCTTTCTAGACCTTATCACCATTTGTCTTTTTGACAATCCTCTCTCGCCGTGTTCCCCAATGTATTCACACATGCTGCCTTCATCAGTCCCTGGATATGACCAGTGAGTTTCAAATTTTCCAAACCTCTTTTCGTTATATACAGGGTGTCCATAAAGTTAGTGTGCATTTTAAAACATTTATAACTTTATTTGTATTTGTGATAGCAATAATCTGTAAAAATGATTAGAAGTAAATCTATATTTTTTTTAGGTTTTATTGAAACTTTAGAAATTTCCACATGTCCTCCATCATTAGCAATACAAAGGGTAATACGATTTTGCAGTTCACGGAAAACATTTCCCAAATGATTTACAGTAAGGACTGGAATCATATTAGTTATTTTAGCTATTCTTAAAACTAGGTACATTAAACTTTATAACATTTTTTACCGATTACTTCTATCGCAAATACAAATAAAGTTATAATTTTTTTAAAAGTGTACATGAACTTATGGACACCCTGTATATCAAAGAAACAGTCTCTTTCTGATTTCAAGTATCAATGTTTTTTGGGTTTTTTTCCCAATTTCCTTAAGACTTTTCTGTCTTGAGATTTCTCTGTATTCTTCTGTAGAAACATATTTCTGTTACCTCCAGTTTATGTTTTTGAAGAAATTAGACAATATTCACTGTCATATAGAAGGATTTATATTACACAAGACTACCGGTGACCCGTTGATTTCAAGATTTGAAAAAATATATTTTTAAAGTATTAGGTTGGTGCAAAAATAATTACGTAATGATGTCGTTTTTGACGTATTTCTAACGTCAAAAAAAGACATTATTACGTCATTATTTTCTAATAAGTTGAAATAAAAATACTTACTGGATATTTCAGCAATACACCGAATCCGACAGACAGGTTAAAATTAAACGTTCTGCTTCAACATTTCGAGTGAAATACACCGGATGTAACAAGTATGGTTATGCGAATCATGTGCACGAATAGATAAACCAACACTTATTTTCAACTATACCGGGAAACAGCAAAAAATCTGCTGACATTCAAAAGATATGATGACATTTTTTTGGCCTTCCATCAATATGAATGTTACTAACGTCCCGGAGAATTATCTTCTTTGGTATCTCGATTTCATAAATGTAAGCGTAGTACTAGATTGGCAGTTAGATCTCATCATTTTACGTTGTGGAATGACTATCTGGATTTTTTTTTTACAGTGGACATCACACTGTACAAGGCCCGAACGCCACAGGATCACAGAGCAAGAGGCTCAGATGCAGCGGATATTGTTTGGGGTTGAGTGTTTGTCCAAAGGTGGGGACCTAATTGGTGCTACAAAACCGGGTAAGGGTGGATCTGGGAACAACAACATTTAAAGGTTATTCCATGCTACTAAAAAGATCCACTCTCTAGATTAGAGTTCTTGATGCCGGATTTAGCTTATCGTCATAACTAGGACAGAAGATATGTCTGAGTCCTATTTTTAGTAACATTTAGTACAGGATAATGATCTGCCAATAGAATATGTTTACTACGCGAAGTTTCATCAGACAGATAGCAATGAATGTGTTGTGACCAAATAATTGTTTATTAAATAACAAACCCCAGCTTGCAGATAAATAGTGTATTGAACAGTAAATACAAAAGAAGTGTTAAGCAATTTGGAGTGTGTATCGGTTGACCAGCGTTCAGACTATATCACTGTTAATATTTACCAGCTCCCCCCTACCAGGAATATATACGTCACAAGGCCGAGTTTAAAGTGGGTCATCCGAGACCATACAATTGACATAAACTCCCCGTAAAACCTGAATAAACGGGTTCGTGCCTGTCTACATCCACAGAGTAAACTCTGCCCTTCAGCACAGCCTCGTCCGGGTATCTCTCTGCTAAAAGCAGAGAGTTCGACAGGAGCTGCGAACAGCCTTAGTAGAACAGTTTAGATCACTGTCAATAATTACGAGTTTCCCCACTAGGGATATATGTGGCACAACGCCGATTTAAACGTGTATGATTCGAGCTGGTAGTCTCGGCAAAAAATAAATAAATAAATAAATAAATAAAATCCCAATAGAATCCGCATAAACGGGTTCGAGTCTGTCTACTTCCTCTTACTAAACTCTACCCTTCGGCACAACCTCGTCCGGGTTCGTCGGTGCAAGACAGAGATTTCAATAGGAGGTGGGAACAACCACAATAGAACAGTTTAGATAACAGTTAATATTTAACAGCCTCCCACGAGGGAAGTGTGTGGCAGAAGGCCGAGTTTACCGTGGGTTCTCCGAACCCGTAGGCTCGGCCAAAAATATTCCCGTAGAACCCACCTAAACGGGTACATGACTTACTTACTTACTCCGGTACCGATTAATTTTTTTTCTATTATTATCCATATCTTGGGCACATAAAGAGGAAAGACGGTTTGGAAAATCTAATACTCACAGGACAGTTCGAAGGCCAGAAAGGCAGAGGAAAACAACGCATAACCTATTAGAGAGTGTAAGCGAATGGCGGAGCAGGATTTATGAGAAATAGCAAAAGACAGAATATTTTTAAGTGCTACCAAAGACAGGAAATTGTGGAGAGCCATGATTGCCTATATCTTTCGGGTACACGACAAGATTCTTACGTAAAATAAATTTTACCAATATTATACAATAAATTTCTTTGTATATGCAAAACTGACTCGCTAGCTGTGTACTGAAATAATTTTCTGTCTGTTCATGAATACAGGAGAGATGCCCCCATCACTCAAACTTGGAAAACTATCTCAAAAAGTCATATGGCTAAGAAAGGTCATTTTTGATAGGTTTTTTTGTTTTTTTTTAATTCAGCACGAATTAAATCTGTGAAGAAATTTCAGCTTCGTCTGTCTTGTGTTTCGACGTCGAAAGATCATTTTTTTTTTTTTTACGATCATTTCAATACGCTAAAGGTCAGACATCTCCGGAGGATTTACCAGATGTTAGTCTTACTCTCTAAGTTAGATTAAATTTCCTTTGTTTGTTTTATTCTAAATATTAATACTAAAAATAAAAAAATAAATAAATAAAACAATTGATTTTCTGTCAGTAGACAGCATGTGTACATAATGTCTTCTTACATCTTTCAAATCAACAACTAAACCGAGTGACCTAATTTAACCCGGGGTTTTAGTAAAGTTTCTGAAGAAATGCGTCTATAAATATTGATGCACAAGCCTAGGCAGACTCACGAAACGGAATCTTTCTGAAAATTTCATTTAATCAATACGAAAATCAAAAGATTTCCTGACTTTATGATTATATCCTTTTTATGAGTTATTGATTTTTAAATGATCTCTAAATTTACTCTAAATGATTTATAACTCATTGATTCTTGAAAGATATATAGTGCTTTTCAATAGCGATATAGGGAGATCATGATTACGTCTTAAAGCTGTCACGATGTTGGAAATTAAAATTTAAGACAAAATATTGAAAATAATTGTTGACAAAGACCATATTAAAAAATGTATAGGTTTTCAACAGTGAGGAAACTCACGTATATCAAATCATTTTTTATTTTGTGTTTTGTTTTTCGATCGATTGCCTTTATACGTTATACCCTGCCATTTTTGTAACTTTAAATATTACAGTTGAAAATGAAAGCTATTCCAATGAATAATAATAATAACAATAATAATAATAATAATAATAATAATAATAATAATAATAATAATAATAACAAAAATTACCCCTTGGCGGTCAACGATAAAACGCAAAATTTTACGAATCTCAGTAATTACGAACAAATGTTCATGCCGGATCGGCCGTCACCCGGATCTAGAGCCGCCTGCCTCAAAGAGGAACCAACCCGGTGCCCTAAAAATCTATCAATGGAACAAACTCTTTCGAAAACGAAGAGATACTTGGTCACCAAACCCGGATTATTTCCCAAACATGGACCAAGTGATTCGATGCCAAAAAGAAAAAGAACGAAATGGTCTCACGAAGATTATCAACAAGTCATGACATCATTCTTCACTACACCGGAAAATCCAGCAAAGAACACCACGAATCAGACCCGGAATATGGAGAACTATAGTAGGAAGTGACATAAGACCTAATATCAATCCCAACGTGCTTGTCAATGTCCGCAGGGATATCGTGCGAAACAAAAGTCTCTCAAATGCAGAAATAGATAAGATAAAATTAGATATAAGACTGAATACTATAACCCATCACTCAAACAGCAAAGAGCTGGGAGGAGAAAAAATAATGACAGAGGATGAGGTAAAAACTAAAGATAAATAAGATACGAACTAATAAGCTCCCAGGAAATTAAATCAAAAATCTACCTGTGATATTACCTCCAGTTATCAAGACGATGTCACTGAAAATAACTCCAGCTACAGTAAGGTAGAATTCCTTGAAAACAACAGAGGTGAAATCAACCAATGCGAAAATCCCGTCATCCAATTACTCAGCAGAGTAACTCTCACACAAATTTCAAAAAGAGACCAGATTTCAAAAATTCATATGACGAAGTCTAATAAGCACATTGTGCAAATGTACAATGCTAAAATGGAAACACTGTTCAAGGACAAATCACTGTGAAACATCACAGAAGTTAACGATGTTATAGATTCAATAGCTTTAGCAGCTACTAGGAAGCTTCGGGTCAAGACCATAAAATTTAACAAAGTGAGCCAGCTTGGAAAGCAAAACTGATGCGAGAAATTAAGGAAACTTGACGTGAGATTTCTATAGTAACAAGGATGTCCAAGAAGATCAAGCGGAAATATAAAATTAAATTCCTAAATAAAATTCCATGAAGTAAAGAAAATTCTGAAGAAGAAACTGCAACTAAAGACTCAGAGGACAACGACGATACGTAAAAAGTTCTAGATTCTATCGACAAAATAAAATATTCCAAACGAAACTTAAGAAATTTTTCATGCAAATTGGAAAAGCACCTATGCATATCGAAAAGCCATTATCTATTGACAAGGTGCATACATTTTGGGAGAATATATGGAGCAGCCCAAAGGAATACAACCCAGATGCACAATGGATCCAACGTGAAGAAGAACGAATACTGGATAAATCTCCGCAAAAGTGGAAACATATAACCCCAAATAATGTTAGTCAAGCTCTAACGAAATCCCGAAAATGGAAATCCTTAGGAAAAGACAAGGTGCGCAGTTTCTGGCTCTCTCCTCTCTCATAAATCCATAAAACCCTTGCAAAAACTCTATAAATGCTTGCAAATAATCTCAATGAAATCCAGGAATGAATCACTGAAGCAAACTAAATTCTTCCACCGGAAGAGAAGGGGTGCAGTAGAGTTTTACATGGTTGCAAATACCAACTACTGATAAACAGAAAGATCCTGGAAAATTCCAGGAGACAAGATATTAGGTTGGTGTAAAAATAATATCGTTTTCTCACATAGTAACATATGTGAGAAAACGACAATATTTTTGCACCAACCAAATAGAAATCTTAGCATAGAGTTGATTGATTACTGTAAAGCATTTGATAGTGTGACACACCCTTGAATACTTAAGACTTTGGAAATATATAGTCCTGTGGTAGAAAATTTCCTTAAGCACAGCATTAGAATGTGAAAACAACACTTTACCTAAATCACACCAGAAGCACTGCCATCTCCAACCATCTGAATATCCTACGTGGAATCTTTCAAGGAGATTCTCTGTAACCCCTTCTGCTTTGTTTGTCGTTAATCCCTCTTACGCATGAACTAAACAATAATATCTACAGCTACAAACTAAGCAAAACCGTATTCAATTACGTTCTCAAATGGCATACTATTGGATGACCTCAGACTCTTTAGCAAAGACAACAATGTATTGAAGGGCCTCCTCAGTATTCTAAAATTTTTCAGTGACGACATAGGTATGGATTTCGGATTAGATAAATGTGTGAAAGAAACATTCAATAAAAGGGAGAATTACAGAAACACAGTCAATAGATTTAGATTTTTTCACAAAGATTAGGGAAATTGAATAGGAAGAAGCCTATAAGTATCTATGGATAAGCGAAGATGCTATACAACATAGCCAAATGATGAAGGTAAGAAAGTAGTACTACAGTCTGGTACTGTATACAGATCT
Source organism: Acanthosepion lycidas (assembly GCA_963932145.1). Classification (NCBI taxonomy): domain Eukaryota; kingdom Metazoa; phylum Mollusca; class Cephalopoda; order Sepiida; family Sepiidae; genus Acanthosepion; species Acanthosepion lycidas. The sequence continues at coordinate 11,833,773 of OZ010605.1, forward strand.
GAATGAAAAAATCAGAATATCAGCCATAATTATCATTATTATTATTATTATTATTTGAAGCTGTAAATGAAGCAAGAAAAGGCTCGGTCAATGACGTGGCTTGAAAGATGTGGACATTTAATTATTACTGATATGTGTTCTTATAGGTCTTATCATATAGAAGAATAGGTACAACTGAAATTAATTTCAAAATATTGAGAAAGCCCTGATTTATTTAATTTCAAGTGAGTATTATAATTGCAAAAAGAATCGATAATTATATATTAACATCTTAAAAGCTGTGAACCCGACAGTTTCAGACAGTCTGAGTTAAAGAGTATCATTGAGCATTGCGTCCTCAAAATTCTTGATTAAAAAAAAATAAAAAAAAACCCCAAAAAACCGCCTGAAATAATTAAATTAAATTGAACTGAATGCCTACGAATAGAAGCAGGGAAAATGCGAATGTCCTCGAAATTAAAGGGAGCTCGTCCTAATGATATTACCCGGAGTCGGTATAATTTTTTTGTCATTTTCTAGAATAACCAAAAGAAAATAAACGAAGTCATTCTTCCGATACTATGGCCGGGAGGAAGCTGCATACGGCTGCATCTGAACGAAAACAAAAGCACAGCAACAAAAACAGAAATATCTAGATGTTGAGCATAGTTTTGAACAGGAATAAAAAAAAACGGAAATGATTAATTAAGTTTCCCTAAGGGTAACAGGTGCATGATGTCAAACGTTGATGAGTAGTCAGAGAAATAAATTTTGTTTTTCACAACTGTTGCTTTTCGTGTCGTCTTTGGCTTCATTTCTTCAGACCTCAACACCACATCACATGCTACTTCGACGACTAACACTTTAATTTTGTTTTATTAGGCCTTTATCATATGAATAACAGTAGTTGTTTTATCATAACATGGATTAATAGGAAAAGAGATTATCTGGAGAATGCAGACAGAAACTTCGTTAGTTTTTCATTATCAGACTTTTGCTTGGATCTTTAAAACATTTGAATGCAGGAGGCGTGTTGTCCCTTCAAATACTTACTATCTCCTTGTCTTTACGCCTTTTTGGTCATATACCAAAACCTTAAAGAATGGCAAACTAACAAAATTCTACATCGTTTTTTTAACAAACAGTTTGCTATTCCGGTCCAGCATAGACATTCTGTAGCATAATTCCAACTGAAACCTCTTTTTTGAAAAATAAAAGCAAGGAACTTCTTATATTGTTATGATTATTCACTTATTTCATTCATTTAGTAATAATTGATTGCTTAGACTGGATATTATGTGTCAACATATTCCCGCTCTTTTCCAACACTTATAGAAGTATACTCATTGATTTTGACAAAGTGAACATCTGTTCTTTCTAATTATATAATTTCCAATTCGTTCATTCTTTTCCCAAACTATTTGGGCGCCATTGACAAGGTACTCAAAATGCAGACGAGATAGAGAAAAAATATTTCCTAAAAACGAACATAAACTCTAATACAGTGAAAGAAAAAATAAACAAAAAAAAAACAGGAAATCCAAAGAAAACTACAAAAAATTGGAAAAAAATGTCATCAATTGTCACCAAAGACGACAAATCGACCAACTCACATGTTTGCGGTGAGAGAAATACAAGAGAAAAGTTTATTCATATTCTAAAAATTCCACGGTGTTCTGATAATTAGGATGTTCTGTGTCCCTTTTAGGACGTGGGCGATCATGGCGGTCTCCAATGTTCTTTCCTTTTTAGCTTTTAGTAATATTTGTATTTTTCCTGTTTCTTCCACTCCTTCTTCAACAACGCATTTAAGCAATCTTATTAGTTAAGTTAATTGCGAAATTGAAACACCGGTTCCTATACGATTCCCAAAGTTACGCAATGTTAAACCCGATCAGTACCAAGATGAGCAACCGCTTGGGAAGATCAGGTACTGTTATCTTGGATGTGTCTGCGGCTGATATAATGGCACCAAATTCTTAATCGGAAAGCCGAGTTCCAATTCCAGTTGCTTTCATTACCTTCACTTACGCGTAAATAAAATAGAGAAACGTAATAATCCACCTCTTCTCTCACAACTATCGTTCAATTTGTAAAGATTTTAACCCTAAAGCATCTCTATCTATAAAAGGGAGGATATGTGTGTGTGTGTGATTGTGTGTGTATGTGTGTGTGTGTGTGTGCGTGTAATGAATGTACGGCCGCAATTTTTGACGGATTTGCACCAAAATTTACATGAACATGCTCCAAGTTAGCCGGAATGCCAAGACTGACTTTGCATTTCCCAACTCCCATCGATAGTGGAAATAATCGATTTGTTCATGCTTCTACGGCAGTTTTCATGTAGTTTGCGGCCATTTTGTACTGGCCTGAGTGAGAGCCTATAGCTGGCTGCCACGAATAGACAGGAAGATTCTCCTGGCCAGGGTGAGAGCCAACAGCTGACTGACACGAATATTTACTAGCGCGCTAGAATGCAAAAATATCGATAGCTGCATTCGTCACAAGTGGGAAAAATTAAAATTAAAAAGTATTTGTAGTTAACATTCTTTTTTTCATTCGGTTTTTCCAGTTCCGAGTCCTTTTTTAAAGCTGATCGTTTTGTGTTCATTTTGTTTAGTTCTTTTTTCGTAACAGATTTAATGTTTAGCATAGAGCTTAGAAAAAGTTCGCAGTGTGAGATAGGCAAGAAGTAAGGCATGTAGCAACATCAGCACGGCAAAGGACACTCCTTTAAAGGCAAGGAAGCGCAAAAATATTTTAAGTCAAGTGATAGCGATTGCTGTATGAGTTGTACAATTTTTGAATCAAGCATAGGCAACGCCGGGCCATACTGCTAGTTATTATTTTTTTTTTAAATACAAACTCTTACAATCTAAATATATCTCTGTTTTTAAATAGCCTTCAAAGTGTTGGTAAGCTGTAAAAAAAAATCAATCATTCACTGAAGTCTTCCTCGGGTAATTTCATATCACAGTTTGCTCTTTATTTCTTTGTCAAATTTCCTACATGTCTTCAGTTTTTTCGACGCTTCGAGTATCATCTTTTCTTCAAAGAAATGTGGCCATGTCTTCAAAATCCTTCAAGTATTTATAAATATCATTTGAGCTCTTTGATTTTTTATATTAATGGTTCTTACTGAAGATGAATTAACATTATCCTGACAACACTGGCACTCTCGCTTAAACATCAAACTGAGAAAAATGTCAACAATACGATCCTCTGTATAAAGGGGAAACAACAAGATCATATATAAAAACGCTTCGACTCGTATGTATATTCGGATGTATATATAATTCCTTCTTACCTTTCTCTTCACAATTTATCTTATTTTTACTTCAAACAGATCAATTCTTTGATTATCGAACCTTTTTTCTTTCTCTTTCCATTTCTTGTTTAAATTGCCAATATATTCATCAAAACAAAACGAAGAATGAAGAGAAAGATAATTTATACTTCCTTTAAATCAAACCAATTCTAACACTCTTGTAATATTTACACGTGTCACCTACATTGAAGTCGAGTCGAATAACTTCGTAAATTTTATCAATATACCTTCTGAGCAATGAACTTTTTCGAAAGAGGAATGACAGGAAAATGGTTATTGATACAATTCCCGCCCGGACACGTTTTTTTCCCCCAAATCGCAATGTCATCAAGTATCTAACTTTTAAACTGATTATAGAAAATCTATATTGGTTTTCAGAATGTCGTTACTAACTATTACTATTGACATTTAAGATCAAGTCTTCTTTTACATTTTTTTTCTTTTTTAAGTTGTATAGGGTGTCAATCTTTCTTTTTTCTTGTTTTTGATTTAGGTTTCTTTAGCGAGAAAGCAAGAGATTATAGAATGCCGAAAGTTTTTTTGTATTTTCTGCCATACAAGAACAGCAGGATTTGAAAAATGAAAATGACAGTTGTGCCCATAATCATAAGAGCAGTGTGAATGTTTTTAAAAACACTTAGAAGAAGACTAAAGGAACTACAGATCTCAAACGTGATGAACACTTAATTTTACAGAAGAGTAGAAGTTAACGCTTACATGGAGAAAGATGTTAGAAATTTGTGAAGACATCAATTGACCATGTTACCACCGGGTACATCAGTCATGAAATAATAATAATAATAATAATAATAATAATAATAATAATAATAATTGAAGCTCTTGTTTCAATGCGTCCCTTTTTGACTGACAAATGCTTGGGGGTAAGTGCCACATGATCGGATCCTGATAGACGTTGAGGTTCTATGCAATACGATCATCGTAAAGGAAAATGCTGTAGTACCAAGATTTGCCAAAGCCAGTGAGATGAATCTGTCAAGCAGCTGGTCAAATTAGCCCTTTTCATTGTTGAGGCACTCGTTTCTGTTTACAGAAACCTCTTTGCATCGCAGGCATAATTGTGGATTATCTGACATCGTCGAGAAGAAGAGGTGGCAGCACATTTTCTAACATAATAACAATATTAAGTCGACGTCCTGGATATTACGTGGGTCATTCAAAATAGAGATACATAACCCACCTAATATCCAGCAAGTCGAGGAGGTCTGGTGTAAGATATGGGAAAACTGCAAAATTCACAATGTAAGAGCTACTTGGATCAAGCAACAACAGGAACAATACACACACATATAGCGGGCTAAAAATGGATGTATATCAATATTGATGAAACAACTGCTACCATCTGCAAAATAAAAAAAAAAGTGGAAAGCATCAGGAATCTATAGCCAATAGCCAATTGAACAGTCAATTTTTGGATAGAAATCTATCTAGCACCCACAAATACCTCACACGGACATATAATGATATAATCATAAACCCTGACAATTTCCCCAGAAGGCACACGTAGGGAATAGCATAAATACCCCGCCCAAAAGAGAAGTGACACAGAAACCGAAGAACTATAGACCAATCACATGCCTACCAACAATGTACAAGATCCTCACTTTTATCATAAACGAGAGGACATACAACTTCCTTCAGAAAAACTATTTACTCCCTGCAGAAGAGATGATATGTAAAATTGAAAGTTACGCTGCAAGAATCAACTAATTATCAATAAAACAATATTTGAAAAGGTGAAAACAAGGAAAAGTTACCTATCGATAGCATGGATCGATTACAAAAATGCGTTCTAAAGCATACCACACTCATGGATAGAGGAGATCCTAAAATATCAAGAGTAAGCCCCACAACGGTCCAATTTATAACACAGAGAATAAAAGCTAGGAGACTACATTAAATCTAAACCATACGATCGTCTCATTAACATCGAGACCAATCAACGTCAAAAGCGAGATTTTCCAAGCTAGATTGAAAGCACAATCAACGCTACACGAGTGAAACAGAAGTCAAAACAACTTAGCCAAATGAAAGTACAAAAAACTGGAATGTTAAGGATTGCATGGCAAATACCTAAAGGGACGACAGAAGCAACTATGAAAGAACAGAAAACACGTCAGTGGCGAAGGAGCACTGGTTTGAAAGCTGAGACGGAAGGCCTAATTATTGCAGTCCAGGATCAAAGCCTCGTAACCAGAACCTATCACTGTCAAATAATCAAGGATTGGACGAATCCAAAATGCAGGAACTGCGGAAATTATAATGAAAGAATCGACCATATCTCAGGATATCCGGAATTAGCCAAAAATGAATATACAGACAAACATTAGTGACAAATGTTCACTGTAAGATATGCAAGAAGCACAAAATCGACACAACTGCAAGATGATATGAGCATTATCCAGACAAAGTTAAGCAAAATAACGATTTAACTCTCCTCTGGGACAAGCCAATTCAAACTGACTGGAAATAAATCCAAGAGACATAATATAATAAAATACAATTCAAAAAGTATATGCTTATTAACATAGCAGCAGAATCTGGGAGAAACGCTCCCATTAAAATTATCGAGAAATTGTTCACATACAAGGCTCTGGAGATCAAAATGAACAGGATATTGGGAATGAAGACTGAGACTGTACGAATAGTAATTGGAGCTCTGGGCCTCCTGAAAAATTGGAATGGACGATATTACTAACAGGTAACATTAACATACAAGTTCCCCAGAAGATCGCCTTACTAGGAACATTCCATATACTAAAAAATATTGCTGTCAGTTAAATGTTAATTCTCCTATAAGGACCAAGTACCGTAGTTTGAACCCGATTCTACATGGTACAAAGCAGGGAATATATCATACACAAATAATAATAATAATAATAATAATAATAATAATAATAATAATAATAATAATAATAATAAACAATGATTGACGTAATTCTTTCAATGTTTTTCAATAGTGCTGAGAAGAGCCTGATTTAAGTAAAGGAAAAGAAAAGTAGGAACAGTTGTTTGACAATGTTATACAATGTTTTGACAGTATGTCTGTTTTCTTCAAATTATATTCAAGGATAAAACGATATAAATCTACAAAAAATTAAAAGCCTTTGTACAAACCTTGCTTGTCGTGCAATGAAAAAAGAACGATTGTACTTATAATGAACACGTCAAAACGAATGAAACGCTACCTCCGTGGAGGCCTGAATCCTAAACTTGCCTAATATGATGATGAAAATAATCAAAGATTCTCCCATCCAATTCAATAAGATGGAGAGCCTGGACGTGGTGAGTTGGTTCTCCAACGTACCCACGGAGGAGGCACTCGTGATAGCCAGTGACATACTGACCTCGTACTCATCCGTAGGAGAACAGACCAGTAAACAAATAAATAATCTGATGAAGATGCTGACATTCTGTACACCCACTTTGGAATGAGAGCTGGCATATATCGACAGGGTGAAGCCTTAGCAATGGAGTCGCCATTATCATCAGCAATGGAAAATATATACATAGAATACTTCGAACAAATTACATTAGAATCCACATCACTAAAGTCAACTCTATGGCTGAGATACATAGATGGCATAATCATATGCGTTTCACACCATCAAGACGCCCAGCTACTGTTAGACCATGCAAATTCAGCAAGATCATCGATACAATTCACAATGGAGAGAGGAAACGACAACTGGCATTCCAAGATGAACTAACATATCGAACAGAATATGTGTTCAAGACATATGTTTACTGCAAGCCAACATTCACCAGACAATACTTCAACTCCCACCACCCGTACAGTGTAAAGAAAGGAAGAGTCCGCTGCTTAATACACCGAGCAAAAGTCATAAGTGGCGGCCCAGAGATATATGATCAAGAAATGGTTAGTATAAGCAGTACCCTACCTGTTTACCTGGCAACTGCTTCGACAAACAGGGATAGAGGAGTTCATAAGAATAACAACACTCAACAAACAGTTTCAGTCTGCTTATCCTATATAAAGGAATTATCGGAAAAAATACAAAAGATCTGCGGTCCTTATAATATCAGGACGACCTTCAAAAGTGGTTCGTGAATTTACAAACACCCCTTCTCAGTAATATCCTCCAAAGAAGAGAAATGACTAAGGACTATGTGTATGCCAACTCGTGCAGCTTTGGTAAGAAATATAAAGGAGAAAAAGGTTTCTCTCTTAAGGTAAGACTACAAGAACATCGTAAAGCCGTAACGCGAATGGAAGTAGAAAAATCAGGCGTAGCTGGCCTCATATGGAAGGAAAATATAGATAACCGATCTCCTGGGATGAGACTGAAATAATATACAGGGAACATCATTGGAAAATACGAAAACTAAAGGACTCCGCATATATGCTATTTCACAAAAATCTCCTAAGTCGGCCAAGCATAGAAATTAATGCAATATGGAAACCAGTTATACAGAGTGCTAAAGAAATGTAATAATGACAACCAAATTGCAATATGAGCACTGGCAAAAATGATTATTGAGACATTAAGTTTATGTCTTCGAAAATTCAGATAATTATGTCCTCAATTACACATGGTCCAGTGGATAAAATCTTTGGTTAAATCCATTGACTAGACCGAAAGAGTTGTGAGTTCAATACCTGGCTACAGGTTGGAGACTTAAGTTAAAGCGAAATAACTGATACGTGCAGACGAGTTATGGTACGTGGAACTAGAACAATCTACACCGGTGGACAAAATAAAGGGTTCAGTTCGAAATATCAATCAGAAGAAGGCCGGGGCGTACCATGGCCGAAACTTGGTGAATATAACAATGAAGACGAGGACAACAGCCCGAATAATGTAAATAATTGCAATTCCTCGTCTCAGAAATATAGACATATGATTTATACATGCATGCCATTTTGAAACATATCTTGAAGAAGACAGGTATACTTTCGAGATATTGTTAAACACTCCGCCTTTTCTTTTTCTTTTCATAAATCTCGAAGTGTTTCAAAATATTGGCAGAGTTACGCCAATCATTTTTGTTAATAATAATAATAATAATGTGAAAAATAAGATGCATTTAAAAGATTGCCGAATTGAAGTGATACAGCATGTAAGGAAAATATATCCAAAGAAAATTCAATAGCAGAATTGATTATAAGGATGAAATAAATTTAAATGTTTTAGAGGTATATTGCATAAGTAATAGATATGGAACAAAGGGAAATAAAGACAGTTTTTTTTTTTAAATAAAGTGAATGAAGAACAATAAGAACAAGAACAAGAAGAAAAAATGACTAAATATTCACCTCTTTGATGGATCTATTTTCTTTCACTTAGAAAGATCCATTTGTTCTTCGGAGAAAGCATTCTCATTAACTTTCACAAGCAGAATAATTATGTGCAATAATAATACAGAATAGACTATTAGAGAGGTATGACTTTAATAAAAGTAGTAAATTTAAACTGTATTCCTTCGCTTAAGCATATTCTATTTAACAGAACACACAGCGAATTCATGCAAAGACATTTTTTTAGCTTTCAAGCAATTTCATGTCTGATGCTAACTTTTAAAAGAACAAACAGAAATTCTGTTCTTCTGAGCACATATGATCACTGTTTTTATTTTTCAGGCAAGGAAGGTAGAAAGTTGAAAGGTAAACCAGTGGAATATTTTTTATTACTAAAGGTACTTAATTTGAATTAAAAAAAGCTATGTCTGAAATAGATTTAGCGTCACGTGACTAAAATTGTCGATTAAGACCAACATGCTAAGATTAAAACCAATTCTATTATTAGTGAAACTCTGTCATTCCTTGCTTGGGGAGAAATAGTGAAAAAAAACTCTTATTGAAGGTATTAAAGAAAAGTAAAGAGTAAACATTAATTGTAAAAGGCCGTATAACAGGAGAGAGCTATAGTAGATAGGTGTATTATTCTATTTGAAATTCCCCCATTATGAGTATTATTATATCCATGATGTAATAACTCCGTAGCTGACGCACGGAAAGTAATGTCTGAAAGGAAAATGATAAGACATACACAGAACTATATATAAATGTATACAAGTGTCCCCCGCGGAGAAAAATCTATCACATATATCTACACAGAGTAAGGAGACACAAATAGGAATGGTCTTACATATAATATGAATTTTCTTCTGTGATTTATGTACAAGCTATGTTTAGAACGGTATTTAGTTACCCAACCCACGAGGGCATCATGTGGCACAAGGCCGGTTCAACGTGGGAACTCCGAGCCAATGGACTCGGCCAAAAATATGCTCTTTGAACCCGTATAAACGGGTTCAGGGTCGGTTTACCTCCCCGAAAGAGACTTGTTCGGGTTCCTCCTCGCCCGAAGGCAGAGAGAGTTCAATCGATCAGCCGGTCAGCCGGTCGTCCAACTTCAGACTGAGGCTATGGTTAGAACTCCAGATTCAGATGGGCCAGATTCATCTATTAGGCTACAGGCGAAGACATATTCCATGGCGGGGGAACAGCAAATCTTTTTTTTTCCAAATTGAGGACTGTGTGCTAGAGTTTCTTTCTCTATCTGGGGAATATATATTTCCAAAAGGAAACGGCACCATAGACTTTTAAACTGTAGCATTTGTTGGGGGAGGCACATATAATCTCAGACCGGACCGCTTGGCCCAGGTTAAAACTGCAACCGCTCGGTTTGACTGCTGCAAACAAAGTGAAAGTCTGGCCACTCTCGTCACCGTATAAAATTGAGGTTAAAGAGCGGCCGTCACCGGAGCCATGATACTTATCTCTACTAAAGGGAGATAATCGCCTTCTGTATCCCTACAACTGAATATATGCGCAGTAAGAGGACAATTTATCATAGTCTGTAAAAAGGAGAGCCCAAGATACGAGAAAATAATAGGAGACTACAAAATGAAACAAGTACGAAAATTTCAATATGATAGGAAGATTTTTTAACAGATAAAAGAAAACGTGATACTGGAATCAAAATGCTTATTGGAATAGACAAACTTACCTTCTAAAAAGCTAAGCAAAGTATTAATAACAAACAGAAGTTCTTTAAGAGCAAAGAAAAAAAGATGGACTGTTAAATAACACCGGTCCGCCTATATGCCAGAGAATTTTTGACGATCACCTTGAAGATGTGGCTATGCAGAAGTATGCAAGAATACAAAATATTGACCATGTGAGCAAAGACGAAGTTTTAAGGAAAAGCAAAGCAAAAAGGATATTTCTTTACCGAATCAGAAAGCGATAGCTGCAATTCGTAGAAAATATAATGGGTGAAAACTGCTTGGAGAATTTGACACTAACATAATATATTGAAGTTAACATAGAGGAAGTTGGCGAATAATCTTCCTAACTAGTTTGTGTCAATTTTTGAGAGAACAGAGATTAAGAAGAATTGCATAAGGATGAACGTTACTATGAGCTACAAAGGCCCGGGATTCGTTCAGTTCCATAATCACCCACGCTGTAAAGGTAAAGAAAATATTGAAGAAGGTATTTAGTGAATAAATCTGAGAATATCTGTAAATAAAAAATTACAGAAAAGCAAATTGTCTTTTTGTCAGTTGATTTTAATATTTGTTAATCATTTCATACAAAGCAATGTGCAGGGATTGAAAGTGAAAGAGAAGATTAAAATAGGGAGGATTAAGGAAAGGGCACAAGATAAACGGGGATCAGTAAGACAGAAGATGACGATTTTATCTATATAATACTAAAAGACTGTGACTGCGTTCATGCTTGTTTCGTCCGTCCGGCGCATAATGATTTACGAGTTTTTTGTACAATATCTTTATTTTAACTTTCATCAAACAGACAATTGTTTAATATGTTTAAGTTAAGACACAAAGAGATCCCGTTGGGCTGTTTCGTCCACTTGTTTGTAGACTAATTATTTATACTTCAGCTTTCTTTAAACAAACGATGTTTCAAATAATTTTAGAAATGTTTGGAATATTTAAAAACTATTTTCAAGTGAATATAATTTTAAAATATTTTGTGGCATATTAAAAATATTTTAAAGTTAATCTGATTTAAAGTTCAAGTTTATCCCAAAAGTTCTATTCCTATTAAATGTTAGAAACAATTGGTAAAACGTTATGCATGAACTTGTTAACCAGACCAATGATGACACGAACAAATTGAAATATTTAACTGAATCATAATAAAATTAACTTTCATTTCATACAGAAATTTTGGCACTCATTTCAATGGCATGTTGAAATCAATTTCAGTGGTTTATAATCTGAACTGTCAATGAGCCAACGGGTTATGGGTAGTCTTGTTTCTAACCAACATTCTAACCAAAGTTACCGACAATTCCTATTTGTAGTAAAATTACCAACAATACCAATTTGTAGTAAAGTTACCAACAATATATATTTATAATAAAATAACCAAGAATGCAATTTTAAAACAAAGTGACCAGCAATAGATTTTATACTAAGATACACCAACCATACATTTTATAGTTGAATAAAACAAATATTAGGTTGCTGCAAAAATAATGACGTAATAATGTCGTTTTTTGACGTATTTTTAACGTCAAAAAACGACATTATTACGTCATTATTTTTGCAGCAACCTAATAGATATATATAGAGATATAACAATTCATTTTGCATTTTGTACAAGTTTTCACATATTCCGTAAATAAATGCTGTTATTAGAGTTCAAGATTGTCCCGGAAGATCTATTCCGATTAAATGCTGTAAACAATCAGTAAAAAGGTTAAAGATGAACTTGTAAATCAGATCAATGATGACACGAACTAATTGAAATATTTAACTGAATTATAATAAAATTTAATTTAATTTCTATGGAATGATTATTTATTTCTGGTTTTTTACAGAAATCTTGACACTCATTTCAAAGGCATGTTGAAATCAAATTCAATGGTTTATGATCTGAACCGGCAGTGACCCAACGGCTTATGGGTAATCTTGTTTCTAATCAAAATTACCAACAATTCCTATTTATATTAAAATTACCAAAAATTCCTATCTGTAGCAAAATTACCAACAATATATATTTATAGTAAAATTACCAAGAATACAATTTTAAAACAAGGTGACCAGCAATAGAGTTTATATTAAGATACACCAACCATACATTTTTATAGTAGAATAAGACAAATACATTTATATATAGATATAACAATTCATTTTTGAATTTTGAACAAGTTTTCACAAATGCCATGTATAAATGCTGTTACTCGAGTTCAGACAATTTTTTAAATAAATCTTTATGGGTTAAAGACAGGCAGAAAAATGTCCTGCTTTGCTGTTTCGTCCAGTTGTTTGTAGAGTAATTATATATATATATATATATATATATATATATATATATATATATATATATATATATATATATATCAGATTTCTTTAAACACGAAATATTTTAAAATATCTTTTCGTAGAATATTTGGAATATTTTCAAGTGAATATGATATAGAAATATTTTTGGCAAATCAAAAAGTATTTTTAAGCTAATCAACTTTTTCCCAGAGGTTATGTACCTTATTAAATGCTGTACAATCATTAAAACTTTGGACATGAACTTGTAAACCAGACCAATGATGGCAGAAATGAATTGAAATATTTAACTGAATCATAATAAAATTAACTTGAATTTCAATGGAATGTTAAAATTAACTATTTTATAACCTGAACCGTCAGTGGCTCACACGAGTCACAGGCAGTCTAGTTATTAATTCCTGACTGTTCATATCCGACTATACATGTCTATTTGAATGGAAAGTCAGTCTTTGTTGAAGGCACATGCTAATACACGTTTGGGTTTGTTCAAATCCCCAAAAGATCATCTGTTGTTTATTTCTGCCATTAATAATGTTTCTAGGAGTGAATGTATCATCTGATGTGTTAAAAGTATGAACAAGCACATTACACTCAAACCTTCGACTTTGATAAATTGTTATTTCGGGCTATACAACCATCAACAAACAAAGCTTGGTATGTTTTTCAGGCATATTTCAAAGGTACCGTACACTGAAATCGCTTCTCCAGGTCGTCATGAAGAAACTTTCCCTGATCGACCATAGTAAGAACCATGGTCACATTTTAACGACACGCCCATCGTAATTAATAATAAGTGATATATTATATAAAATGGTATTCTGCCTGGTGAAAACAACTCAGCAAATTAATTTAACTTTCAATACATTACAACTAGAAAATTGAAATTGCAACAACGTGGTATTTAAAGTAAGTGTTCCTACGATAAAAAAGGCAGAGGGAAACGAGAAGAAAGTGTTAATCATCAACTGCCTAAAGACGGTATGCATAGTTGTTAGCAAAAGGGACAGCTCAACATCAAAATTACAGATTGGAAATGGAACGAATACATTGAGTCAATAGCTTCGTCCACCACTAGGAAAGATGGCTCCCTGTGCCGCGCCAGGAAATTTTTCTCGCCGGATCGATCCTTCAAATCTACAAATCAATCATTCGCCCTTAAATGGAGTATTGCTGCCATATATGGTCTGGAGCTCCTTCTAATTCTCTCAAGGTCTTTGCTAAAATCCAAAAACGGATATGCAATGTAATTGGCCCTGATCTGGCATCTCGTCTGCAGCCTCTCTCTCACAGATTTTGCCGTTGCCTCGCTCTGTCTTTTTTACAAATACTTTCACGGTAACTGCTCCGATGAGCTGCTTTCGCTGGTTCCCAGATTTCGTGAATTTAAGCGTTCAACTAGACTGACGTCTTGCTTTCACCCTTTCACTGTTAAATTTAACAGTTTCTTCTACTCTATTAGCTTCGTGTCTCGCACTTCTCGCCTGTGGGACTCCCTCCCCATTTCTTGTTTTCCTGATAGCTATAGTCTCAAACTATTCAAATGTAACGTCAATCGACGTGTCCAGATGCCCTAATCTATCCCCTAACCATCTCTTCATCCTTTCCTCTATCACTCCTCTTTGTTCTCGCTGTAACCCCTCGCCTACTAGTGGATTCACGCCTTGCTTGGGGTTGAATGCTTTAAAAAAAAGTCAAACTGAAACAAGCACGAAAATGTAAATATCTGGCAAGTCTTTTAATAGAGGACGGAATGTGTTGCATAGGAATCTGAAAAAGAAAACATTGAAGTGCCAGAAGATGCATTCCAAAAACCAAGCAAATTATTAAGAAACAGAAACGTAATACTAGTCCCCTTATTAATGCTGGAGAATCTCCTTACAGATGAAGAGAAGATTTGAAGCAGCAGAGATGTGACTCAACAGAAGCATGCTCAGTTGACTTGGGTCCGAACATAAATGCAACAAAGAAATTTTAGTGAAAATAGAAACAATAAGCAAATGGGTACATGACACTAGGAAGAGACAGTTGAAATTTATAGGCTACATAATGAGGAAGGAGGCTTAGAAAATCTGATACTCACAAGGGCGGATTGAAGGCAACACAGAGAGAGAGGGTAAACAAGGGATAGTGAGCTTGAGTAAATGGATGAAGGTACAAGGATTAGGAGAAATAAGAAAGAGGTAAAATTTATCAAGAGCTAATAAGGACAGGAATTTGAAGAGCGATGATCGAATATTTCTTGAACTGATACGGCATATCGAAGCAAGAGAAGAAGAAGTAGTAGTAGTAGTAGTAGTAGAAGTAGTAGAAGAAGAAGAAGAAGAAGAAGAAGAAGAAAGTTAATACTCCCACTCGTATTAGAAAAAAATATAAAATTCTTCATAATTCGAGACAAAAAAAGATTGTGCGCATGAGCACTACGCACATACTCAGAAAAACAGCCTTTTGAATGGATTGTCTTCAAAAACCTTTAACAAGAATTTCTTCAACTCAGCTCTCACGTAAATAATTCTAACGAGTAGCAAATCAGGAAAATTGAAAATGCAGATAAGAAGTATACTACTTTCCGCTGGAAGATAATGACAGAAAGTATTCATTATATCTTGCGCCGGCTTTCCTTTCAACGTATATATTCTTATTCTTTCTCATATTTCTTCAAGTCTTCTTTACCCATCCATTTTATTTTATCTTAATTATATACAAACAGGGATTACGATCCTTATGCAAGAAAAAAAAAAAAAGAATTAGGGATTAACAGTTACTTTCTATGAAATTCAGTCTCTTGTTTTTATTTTGTTCTGCATCTCCATAATAAATTTTAATATATCATTGATGTCTTTCCACAGCGAAGTGCCTTTCAAAGTTTAAGCTAATGTCTCGAGATACAAACATTTCTCTCCACGTCATCTTCTCTTCTCCATCCGTTTTCTCAGCAAACACAAGCGCACGCATACTCATCCATACCGCACACGCGCGCGCACACACACACGTGTGTGAATATATATATATATATATATATATATATATATATATATATATATATTTATATATATGTACATGTGGAAAGTGTGTGTATATAAATATAAATAAATATATATATATATATATATATAATTATTTATATATTATATACGCGGTACTTATTAGAAAGCGCTCAATATCAGAGATAGAGCTAACATATTTGGTTGGATAGATGTGAGTTTGTTACCCTGGGTTTCACGCTTTAGCGATCGTCAGACAAACTCTGACGATCGCTAAAGCGTGAAACCCAGGATCACAAACTCACATCTATCCAACCAATATATATATATATATATATATATATATATATATATATATATATATATATATATATATATGAGTGTGCTCTTGACTACTGAGTCGACAGATAGAAAAATGAAGCTAAGACATAGTGAGAAGTTATAAACATATAAGAAAGTTATGTAAAGAAATAAATGCAATATTCTAGATATAGAAACACGTACATGCGTACACACAGACACACAAATATACACGCTTAAATGCACACACAAATATATACGCGTGCTGCAGGAACACACGCTCACTCACAAAAAGAAAAAAAAAAAAACCTAACACAAAAAAGCGTGTAATTTTTTTAAACTTAATATGAAAATGACGAAAATCGGCAGACAATTATTGATACAATCTGACGAAGGGAGCAAACGATTACAAAATATGTTCGTCTACGAAACTCTGGAGTCGGCAATATAATATAATATAATCAATTAAGTGTCAATTTTAATAATGTGAAAATAACGACCATTTTCCTGATGAAGGTTGCGCGACTGGAAGCATAAATATGCAAAATAAAGTATTGTATATGTTTTAAAAAATCCATATTATAATCAAAAACTCCTCTCTTTTCTTTAAAATATACACAGTTCTCTCTTTGGAACAACTATAATCTCTCTCTCTCTCTCTCTCTCTCTCTTATATATATATATATATATATATATATATATATATATATATATATATATATTGTGAGGTCCTTCTCCTTGATGGTGTCCGTTGCTAAGTTTCAGTTAGCCAACTGAAGATAAGTACAAATATTTCAATATATGGGAAGTCTGTTTACATGTAAAGGAAAATATTACATCGAAATTTGAACGATTTCTATAGATTTAAGGATGAGAAAAATTTAGATAGAAATAAAGAAGCAAGATAAGAATTAGTATATTTTTGTTACCATTTTCTCTCAAACTTCATCTTTGCTCATATATTCAGTCCATATATTTTGCTTCAAGTATCGTCTTTATCCATGAGAAGAATCCCAGTATTCATTACCATATAGGTGGACTGATATTACGTAACAGTTCAGTTGCCTTTTTTTGTTTCTAACTCAATATACCTTTTCTTACATTGCTTAGCTTTTGAAGGGTATCTTTCCTCTTCGGATTTCGGTATCGTTATTTCATTACTCAAGTCAAAAACATTACGGTAATTCTTAGCAACAAAACCAAAGAAATTTAAAGAAACAAACCTTTTTTTGTTCATATATATTATTGGTTATACGCCATTTTCTCTGTTAGCGAAAATTCTACTATCTCGAAAAAGAAAAGGAAAAAAATACTTCTAATCAGAACAGAAATGCTTTCTCGTGAATAACTTTTTTTTCTTTTCTTTTAGAAACATCTTTCCCAAATTAGTTCTAAGCACAACCTCTTATTTTTGCATATACTTCTGTGTTTAACGTTTTGCTTTTTATATATTGTATAACCATACAAAATCTTTGCACATATTCTATAACATTACAAAATATTTTCTTTTATATAACACTAAAACACACATATTCCTTCATAAACAATTTGGAATTATGTAAAGAGTGCAACATAAATAAAAATACGAACTGGTATAGTTGGCTTTAGTTCTTTGAACTGTGCCCTACTCAAGTGTTTACAGTTAAGTACAAGCTCAGATTTCCAAGAAAGCAAATAAACTATGTTGTTGAAAAATGAGTTGAATGATTTTATTTGGTTATTATTCATACGAATTCTGCACATCAAGCAATCGAGTACATATTCCGAGAGATGCAGTAACAAAACGTGTGAAGAAAGGATAGTTTTTTACGGCTGATCAACCTTTTGTAGGTCATTTAAAGCCAGTAAATTTTGTTAGATTGAAGATTAGGGAGAAAATCATTTTTTTACTAATACAAGTCATACTAATGTCTACAACACATGTCGTTTCACTGATAAAAATCCTAATAATGACTACAGTTGGTTGTAATAAATATGGCGACAAACATGAGAAAAATAGTCCGAATAATGTAAACAATGTACACAATACCTCATCTCAGAAATATAGACAGATGCTAAAGAAATAATTATTTAGAATCAGATCAGTCAGGAAGATTTCGTATCAATAATATCTCAAAAAAGAAAAGAAATATACTGTAGTGGATAAAATAAGAAACGAGGCTGGCTCTGTCTGTGAGAATTGGCACATAAATATAAAATGGTATAATCGATACTCCAATGTGATAGTATCGATTTCAGGTTACCTACCAAAATGGTAGGTACAAAATAACTGTAATTAGTGCATTATTTTATAGACGCTGATATATCTTATCTGCTTCAACTAATCACAGACATATTAATCTGCTATATCGTAATCAAATGCGTACTAATTATAAACAAGATGAAAATATACTAAAAAAAATCAGTAAATAGTAATATATCTACAACAGATCCTAGCAAAAAAATTAAGTTAATCATTTACTACAATAAATAAACTATATCCAACTCAATTATTCGCAATGATTCTTCTCCCCCGGTTAAAAAACAAAAAAAAAAAAAAAACAACATAGTTTAGAAATTCAAGTGTCCTTTGTGAGATAGCATCTCCAACGAATTAAATAATATTTATGTTGGTCACACCAAAAACTCGCTTTCACGATGCTTGACATTACATTTGAATGATAACTCTAACATATTTAGGCATTTAAAACAACATGCCTGGTCACCTCCACTATTCCAAAAATTCTCGTTGAAAACACAAATATACTTAAACATGAAAAAAATAAACAAAAACTAAAAATTCTTGAAGCTATATACATAAAACAGTTCAAACCTAACCTGAACAAAATAAACTATGAAATCTCCACCAATATTCTTAAATGCCTATAATTGATAACAAAAGCCATTGGTTTATACCAACGGCTTCATATACTTAATAGTTCTCGTTTTCAAACTCGCGTGGTCATGTGTGACGTCATTAGCTGCTGTGCGATCTTCGCTTCGAGGATCTTGTATGCACGTGTTTGTCGTTGCTTGGAAATCTTTCATGTAAACATAAACAGACTACCATTATTGTTTTGTCCGTGTATTGGTTAATATATTGGAATGTAATTGTCATATTTTTTAATGGCTTATGTAAGCCGAAAATTTAGATAGGATAAAAAAAAATAGGTATCAATATGGTGATTATGTTTCTTTTAATTATAATGTTATTAAGCTTATCAGACGTTATGAAAAGAATTTGCATAAAATAAAATGAGAAAAATAGTGTATATTATTTAATGAAACATGCATCAATATATATATATATATATATATATATATATATATATATATATATATATATATATATATATAGTAATAATCGTTTGGAAGAAATCTCGGCTATCACAACTTGTAGATTTGTCAAAACAAATCGGTACCCGAGAAAATATTGGAAAAAAAAAACAAAACAAAAAAAAACAAAACATTAGAACAGGCTGAAACAAATCGTCCAGTCCCTTAAGTCTTTAGTATAAAGAAAAAATTAAGAGTGCTCAACATGCTAAGTAGAGCGGGAATAAATAAAATATTAGGTTGGTGCAAAAATAATGTCGTTTTTGACGTTAAAAAATACGTCAAAATACGACATTATTTTTTCACCAACCTAATAAATCCTAAAGAGCCAGGAAAACATATATATATATATATATATATATATATATATGAAGAAATATGCCCTTAAGTTGTGCTATATTTATGGGATAAAAGGGCTCAGTATCAGAGATAGAGCGTGCGTAAATATATAAGTGAACATTGAAGTCAACTCTTAGAGGCGACAGGCTGTTTCATGCTAGACGCAATCGTCAGGCCTAACGATTGCGTCTAGCATGAAGAAGCTATCAAATACAAAATTCTAATTGGTAGGGATTATTCCAAAGAGAAATATGAGAGCTCAATGTATGATACAGAGAAAATATGTGTCTTTGTGTGTGTGAGTGTGTAAAACCTTCTTAGTATTAATTTGTAGAAAATGATAATATGTATAATGGTATATAAAGACAATAGGAAAACTGTGCGTAGTGTTAGTCGACCTCTTTCATACAATGAGGAGTTTCTCAAGGCAAAAAATTAGATGGATTTATGAAATGTTAAAAAAAACTCTAAAGTGTCGCCATTGAATATTATCGAAATATTAATCAACACCCAGTTTTTTCATAACCTACCTTTTCTAACAGCACAACAAATACAGGGTGTTCAAAAAATTTTCCATCATTTTGCAGGCCAATAATTTTGGCAAGTCTTGTTGAAATAACCTCAGAATTTAACACAATGCATAGAATCAGATCAAGATTTTATATTTAATGTTTTATTTTGTTATTTCAATGAGAATCTTCCAGAGAGAAGGATTTATCGTGGTGGATATGAAGACAGTTTTCTCATGAAATTCACGCTGCAGTCACAGGACCCAGTCCCGTGTGATTTCTTATGGGGATATGTGAATGAACTGGTCTATGTCCCTCTCACTTCCGGCTAGCATTGATTAATTCAAGCAGAGAATAACTTCCGCACTGGATAATGTTACCGGGATCATGCTACAGCGTGCTTAGCTAGAGCGTAACTACCGACTTTAGATGTGCTGTGTCACAAGCAGTGCATATGTTGAATATTTATGAAATCAGTCCCATAATAATCTTATGACATTAAACGCCAAAACTGTTCAATTTCATTGAGCTACACTTCGTAGTTACAAAACTACACTTAGTAATTAAAATACTACACTTTAGTACTTACAAATTACACTTAGTAGTTTAAAATTGCTTTTAAATAGGATCCTACATTAGGTCACGTAAAAAAAGCAGTATATCACGATGAAAAAAGGTCCATAAATCAGCGAAAACAAAGTTTTGTCTCAATATGTTTATGTTGTTATGAAGAGGAAAGACCAAAGTATTTTTTAAATATTTTTTTAAATTTTTTACTCCTTTCTAACACGTAGAAAATTTGGGTTAAAATGTTGTTGTTTTTTACGACAGCGCGAGAAGAGTAAAAAAAAGTTGTTTTATTTTGCGCTTTTCCCGAGGAAAACACACGTTAATTAGGAAATTCTTGAAAAAATCAAATAATTGTCGGATTTTAATGAAACTTTCAGAACTTAGAAATGACTGAAATTTTTGTAATTTTTGTTTGCAGAAAAACTTGTTAAAAAGAGATTTTTTTTAAACATGTTTCCACCCACTTACATATTTTCATGAAATTTCGAGAAATTAAATCTTCACGCGCGGGATTTGTTTTATTAGTTATAAACAGGACCCGTTGTAGAAAGGAAATCACCATTTTTATTTTGTAAATCAGTAGCCATATCATAGAAAATCTGCTCTGAATTATAAAAAAAAATGTAAAAAACTATGACATTAATTAATTAGAAAAGCTTTAACCTGTTTTTGTAAATACCTTATACTAAGGACATTATTTTGTGAAGAAATAATTTTTTTTCGATGAATAATGTATTTTTTACAATTTTTTTTCCCATTTAAATTTTTTTTTTTTCGAGGAAGAAAACAGACAACCACTTGCTGGCCCGTGTGAGTATAATTTCGCTCTAGCAGAAACCCATTTCCGTTTTTCTTTGTTTCTTTTTTTTTTGTTTTTTTTCTTGGTTTTTAAATTTATCTATTTTTTTTTCTCCCCCCACTCAAAGAGATTTTGTCCCAATGATTCTCCCTTATTTGATAGTTTAGTAAGAAATCCCGGTTCGAAAGAAAAAAAACCAAAAAAACAGGAAAAATGGAAAATTAAATGTCTTTGGCTAGATGCGATAATAATCCGGGTGACCTTATTTTAAATTTCTTTTTAGAATAGACAATGGGACTTATACTAAGTTAAAACTTAATGTGATAGGGTATAGCCAAGTGTGATCCAGGTCTCCTTACCTGTTATCTCCCCACCCAATCCTTCCCTCTGTTTGTGTCGTCCTTTTTTGTGTTATTTGTAATTGGAGTAGGTAGTCTCTTCTACCGCCCGGTCAACACTCCTCCCCCTTCTATTGGACATGGGTAGAGGCTTACACCTTGTTTCTTGTCTAGGAAGGGGTTCCGGGTACTCTTTCTCTCTCCGGCCTCTGTATTAGTGCAGCTCTGTTTCTCCCGTGATGTGTGCAGTCTGTGGCATCACCACTTCATTCTGAGGGTACACGGTCGACAGTTCTCTGGTTGCTGTTTCCGACTGGTAGTTAGGAGCCCTAACTCTTGCGTAGCGTCTTGAGCGGCTGCTCTGATCAACAGTTGTATAATACCGGGGTGTTTGTAGTGCCATGTCGCACATGGAAAGGTGTCCTTGCAGTCACCTCCGGTGGGCAGCCCTGAGGCCACATAATGATGCAGATTTTGTCAACTCCTCTCTGCCCGCGTCACGGTCGAAGCTGTCTGTTTCTTTTACTTCGAGCCTTCTCATCTTACAAACAAAATTCAACATGAGTGGCGAAAACCGAAAGATTAACCCTAAACCAGCATCTCAAAAACCACCTAAACCCCTCAACATTTTGTTCTCCAACATCCGGGGCATTAGGAGAAACTTCTGCAGTCTGGAATCTTTCCTCACTGCAAACGGCCCGGATATACTGGCTCACTGTGAGACAAACCTTGTCTCGTCTATCCCCTCTTCTGATCTCTCGATCCCCGGCTATCTTCCTCTCCTCAGAAAAGACACTCAAACCCACATGAACGGTCTTGGTGTCTACGTCAAAGAACATCTCCCTCTGGCCAGAGAGTCCTCTCTCGAATCTCCAGACCAGTCATACATGTGTCTCCGACTCTCTCTCCTCAATGCGGTAAGCTATCTCTTCTTCCTTTTCGCTCTCCATCCTCTAAAGACTATGAGATACTCGAAAGTATTTCTGACAGCATAGACAAGGCTCTCTCCCTCCACCCGTTTGCTCACATTTTTGTGTTTGGTGACTTTAACGCCCATCACACCTTGTGGCTTAAGAATGCTACTACTGACCACGTAGGCATTCAAACGCTCAATTTTTCAATATCCCATTCCCTCACACAGATAGTTAACTTCACACTCGTTTTGCCTTCAACGGGGAAGGTAAAGCCTCTCTTCTCGAACTGTGCTTTACCTCCACCCCAGAATCCTGAAGCGCCTCGCAACTCTGCTCTCTTGGTAACTCTGATCATGCAGTAGTATCAGTTAACATCTCCTTTAACTTCACCCTCTATAAAGAACCTCCTACCACTAGAACTTCGTTCTACTATCAACGAGCTGACTGGGACGCGTTCCGTGATTTCCTCCGCGATGTCCCCTGGGATGGAGTCTTTAAGATCCCCGTCCAAGAATGTGCTTCTGAAGTCTCTTCCTGGGTTAAAGCTGGAATCTACTCTTTCATCCCATCAATGAATTATAGGGTCAAGTCGCGCTCCTTCCCCTGGTTCTCGGCTGCTTGCTCAGCCGCCATCGCCCATAGGAACCACTACTTCCACCTATTCCGTAGCAACATGTCTGACTGTAATAGACGTCTCTTTGTCTATGCCCGTAACGAATGTAAGCGTATCCTCAACGATGCTAAGTCACTATTTGCGGCTCGGATGAAGGAACGTATTGCATCTCGCAAATTTGGCTCCAAAGATTATTGGCGTCTCTGCAAGAGCGTATTGAACAATTGCAAACCCCCTATACCTCCTTTATTCAACCAGTTCGAAGTCCTGAACTCCTCTACCGACAAGGCTGAATGCTTTTCTCGGAAATTTTCATACAACTCGACGCCCGACTCTTCCGGTGTACCCATACCCGACTTCCCTCTTAGAACTGTGGCCATATTGAGTGTGTTAAACATCTTTGGTACTGGGCGTTATCTCCAATTTAGAGCCCAACAAGGCTAGTGGTGGAGACGGGATACCAGCCATTGTCTTGAAGTAATGCGCACCTGAACTGGCGCCCACCCTTTCTAAACTATACAACTGCCTCAAGGAATCTTGGTTTCCTGACTGCTGGAAGTTCTCTTCGATCGTTCCTGTCTTCAAGAACTCCGGCGACCCCTCTGACTCTTCCAACTACCGTCCTATCAGTCTCCTTCCCCTCTTCGGCAAAGTCTTCGAAGCCCTAATCAATACCGACGCTAACCCTAACCACCTCACATCCCATAATCTGCTCTCAGACAAGCAATATGGTTTCCGCTTTTCCCGATCTACAGCCGATGTGCTTACAGCCATCACTGAAACAGTCTATCGAGCTCTTCAAAATAACGGGGAAGACCGAGCCGTGGCACTAGACATCATTGAAGGTCGTTCTCAATGGATTCTCCTCCAGTTCCTATCCCACGAACGCAGGAGTTCCTCAAGGCTCCATCCTAGGCCCCACTCTATTCCTTATCTACATAAATGACCTTCCTGACGCAATAACTTCCCAAGTTGGCATCTACGCGGATGACTTCACAATTTATTCCTGCCTCAAAAACAAATCTAGTCTCGCTGACAAAACTGGCCTGGCCGTGCACCACGAAAAGGACCTCCAATCGACTGTGAACTGGGGCATGAATTGGCTGGTCAACTTCAACGCTTCCAAGACAAAACTGCTCTCTATTAATCACCACAAAGATCCTTCCATTCCCTCCATTAGAATATCTGACGCTCAACTTCTCGAGAGCAACTATCTGCGGCTTCTCGGTCTCACGTTGACTGCTGACCTGAGATGGAATAAATACATTGAATCAATTGCCTCGTCCACTGCAAGGAAAATTGGCTCCCTGAGCCGCGCCAGGAAGTTTTTCTCCCCGGAGTCGATCCTCCAGTTCTACAAATAAACAATTCGCCCTTGCATGGAGTATTGCTGCCATATATGGTCTGGTGCCCTTCTGTTTGCCTCGGGGTTCTTGATAGGCTGCCCTGGCGTCTCGTCTACAGTCACTTTCTCACAGACGCGCCGTCGCCTCCTTCTGTCTGTTCTACAAATACTTCCATGGAAATTGCTCCGAGGAGCTGCATTCGCTGGTTCCCAGACGTCATGAGTTCCAGCGCCTTACGAAGCTGGCATCCCGCTCTCGCCCCTTTACTGTCGAAATTCCTAAATGTAGCCGTCTCTTCTACTCTAATAGCTCCATGTCTCGCCCCTCTCGCCTGTGGAACTCCCTTCCCTTTTCCTGTTTCCCTGTGAGCTATAATCTCCAGCTATTCAAGTGTAATGTCTATCGACATCTCCAGTTGCCTTGATCTATCCACTAACCTCATCCTTTCTTCTATCACTCCTATCTAAATTTACTGTAACCCCTTGCGTCCTAGTGACTTCTCCACTTACTTGGGGTGAAATGCTTAAAAAAAAATAAAAAAAATAATAACTCATTAATACTTCAAAAATCGTTTAAAATTCTTTATTGCTTCCAAGCACGTAATGCAATGATAACGTTAATGAAAAAGTAAATTTACTAATCGAAATTTTAAAAGCACATAACAGTCATTTGACCCAAAAAATTTATATTGAAAAAAACGTTCATAATTTCTACATATGGAAATGTATACATGACAAAATCCTTAAAAAATTTTAAACAATTATCTAATTAATAAAAAACTTTAAACTATTATCTATCTAAGAAAGTATGAAATAAAAATAGATATTACATAATTGCTGAATAAAAATGTTACTATTTAAAAAGTACTAGTTAAAAACGAAAAACCGCATTCGCTTACTTTGCAAAAAATGTCAATATTGATCATGCATAGTAATCTGTCATCACGTCGTTACAATCGATTACACATCGTTAAGAAATGTTTGGATACAAATTTTTATGCTATAAGTACTGTTTTTTTCATATCAGATTAATTTAACTTTATATTTTCTAATTTTACTCAAATAACGTGTCAAAAATATATATATTTATTTTAGGAAGAAGTTTAAAATCAAAATTGTTTGTTTACAAATTTCTTAAAATTTAAGAAAATGGACGCTTTTAAGAAAATTAAACAAAAATCGAGCATATATTTGACATTCCACTCTATATAATTTCTATCTGAAAGACACCAGAATATGTTACTAACTGTAAGTAATAAATTTAATGCTTTAGCTTTCAATTAATAACAACATATTGAGAGAAAATTTTGTTTTTGTTGATTTGAGCCTTTTTAAATCGTGATATGCTGCTTTTTTACGTGACCTAATAGAGGAGCCTACTTTTAAATGATGTCAGTTTTTTGGGGGCACTCCGTGTACATATATATATATATAATATATATATATATATATATATATATATATATATATATATATATATATATATATATTATTTCATACGAACATACACAAGTAATATACCAAAAGAAAACAATAGAATCCGTTAACAAAACAATACAAGCAATATTTCTACATGCGAAAAATTCGCTTCAAACATAAAAAAAGTAAATGATATGATTTTGCAGTTAACCCAATGAATATAAAATAGTATTTTTAAATTCATCTTGTTACTAACATTTTATTTTGTTTATAGATAATTTGTTTTTTGCCTTGAAGACATCCATACTGAACGAAACACATGGGCTAAAACCACACACTCTTTTCCTATTGTTTTTTTCCTTTACACACACGCGCGCGCACACGCACACATATATACTTACATGCATATATCGTGTTTCGATGAGTAATAATCGCCTGATGAGATGTATTGATACGCATCGATACACGACTGCAATTGTGTATCGATTTTAACTTGTCTTCGATATAATGTCCTAAAATAAATAATATTGCTCTACTTTGTATTGGGCCCTCCTTTAAATAGTACTCTGTTTATATATATTAAGAAAAGTTCATAATATCTTACATGTATTGCGCCTATACTTAACATTGAGCACTGTTTTTCCTTACATTATAGAATATTTATATATATTTGTATACGATCGCTCGCTCGTATACTTCTATACATTTACCCATTCGGTTATATATATATATATATATATATATATATATATATATATATATATATATATATATATATATATATATATATATATATTAGAACGAATCAAGTATAAATTCAAACGTTCATAACATTAAATTAAAATCGAGCTCAATACAAAATTAGAGCTATAAATCTTTCTTATAGGTCATTACTGCATATGTGTGTTCGAGTGTAATAACCTATAATAAATATATATATATATATATATATATATATATATATATATATATATATATATATATATATATGTATGTATGTATGTATGTATATATGTGTGTGTCTGTGTGTCTGTGTCTATGAAAAGGTCAAAAGTGTATTGATTGATAATTATCTCAGCGGAAGACTGTTTAACAAAGAAGTTATTGCGAAAAGTTTGCTTGCTTTTTACTAATGGAATAAAGCCGAAATAATTATGATGGGTTCTTGCGCGCGCGCCAGAGCCAGTTGAGGACGCAGGGGTAAGGGCTGCTGAAACTAAAACATGTAACTCCTCAGATCATATGCCATGGAAATAGTGATAGAGTAGCGAAAATCACATGAGAATTAATTTGTGGAAAAAGTGTTTTTATGATGACAATAAATAATTTATCAGACTGCGTAGTCGATTTTGAACTCTGTCAAGAAAAACAAGGGTAGGCGGGGTAGTTTTAGTGTAGATATGGCAGCAATACGCCATTTTTGGCTTGATCTACTTCTTGTAAAAAAGAGTATATCAAAGGGGGTCATATACTTACAGGAGTGTTGCAATGAACCGACCATTTTTTCCAACACCATTACAATATATCAGATATATCATTTCACCTTGATGTCTGGTGAGAGCTTGTGGCCCAAAAGTCATTCAAATCCAGGGGAATCTTTGAGAAAATGCCCAACAATCATGATAGGTTAAAATTTAATTTCTGCTGGTTGGTGGGAAATGATTGCCAGTTTGCCTTTGGACGTATGGACGTATCCATTTACTTGCGACAACCATTGCAATAAATGTGTAAGTTGTAAATAAGATGAAAGTAATTGGCAATAGTATTCAATAAACAGTGTAATATAGTGAGATTAAAATGTGGCATGTCCTTTCCAGACGTCGATGATCATGGCTCTTTACAATTTCTTCACCCTTTCAGTTCCAAACAACTTGCCCCTCTTTTTCTATACATTCAAACAAACAAGTGTTGTCTCTGTCCCCACGCTTCTACATAAAGCAGTACCAACGAAAATCGAAAAGTACAATTTCTTTTTCTCGATCGTTTTATTAGGAGAGAATCGTGGTAGCTTGGATTCTAAGTGGCAGTGGAAGATGACGTCACAGGAACTCGTGTTTCACGTTGGTACAGCGTCTCTTTGCGAATGGTCTGAGTGGGTCTCTCACCCTGGTTGTAAGACATTGACGCGTCGGAATTTTTGTGGCTCTCTGTTGAATTTGGGCTGTTTTTGATTTATTACCGCAAACCCAGAGAATGCCAATAAATCACTGTCAGAATGCCACGCCCACGAGGCACTCCAGTCAATCGCTGACCATTCTAGACCTGGTTTTCGCATTCTGTAACAGAAGTTACTAATTCATTTTCCTTCAGTATATTCTATGAGCATTAAATTATTATTATTCCAGGCCCTCTTTCCACATACTCCTCTCAGAAATTATAACTTTCTGATTTTAAGCATAGGAGTCTTTTTGTTACCATTTACTTTGGTATCTGTTTTGTTTATACCAGAATATTCTCAACATCTTTCCGTAAAACCGAATCTATATAATTTCAAATCTCTTTATTTGTGAGGGAATTGTTAAAGTTCACAGATGTATTGAAGGACACATATAGAAGAGAAGTTAATCATTCTGAGCGTGTAACTAATTAGAAAGTAAATTCTATGGAGCTAGTGAAAATAAA
This sequence comes from Acanthosepion lycidas, assembly GCA_963932145.1. NCBI lineage: Eukaryota > Metazoa > Mollusca > Cephalopoda > Sepiida > Sepiidae > Acanthosepion > Acanthosepion lycidas. The sequence continues at coordinate 11,862,447 of OZ010605.1, forward strand.
GTAATAAATGAGACAAAATAATAAAGAAAGAAAGAAAGAAAAAAAAAAGAAAGAAAGAAAAAAAGAAAGAAAGAAAGAAAGAAAGAAAGAAAGGTTAGATAACAAAGAACGCAACCACGAAATTTAAAAAAAAGTCTAATTCGAACTAAATTGACCGATTTCTTCGTTCTGTACAGTTGATCAATATTTTTCAGGTAATTTAAAGCCATAAAAAATAATTTTTTTGAGATTGTAAAATTTGTTTTCGAGATACTAAGTTTTTATTATTTGCGCATAATTGAATAAAAGGAACCCAATTGGAATTGGAATTCGGTTCGCCCATTCCAAATGATTATCCATTACACCTCCCACACATCATCAAAGCTTACAACACCTTATATTCCCAAGCAGTCACCTATCTCGATATTGACCAGGCTCGACGTTGCTTAACTTCGGTGATCGTATGAGAACTTGTGTTACAACGTGTTATAGCTGTAACCCTCGCAAACTAAATTAAACGAAAGAACAAAGATTAAATTTAATAATGTTTAGGCAAATATTTCAATGTTTTGAATATTCTAACGATTCATAATGTTATCGCTTTTAAAGATTATTCATCAACATCACCATTATTTTCTCCCTATATTGATAATCTCATGATTAATCACCCTTCTTAACGTTATCGATATACCAATCATTATCGTCATTATAAGTCTATCATTTCAAAAAGGAAACTGCGTCTAAGTGCCTATTAACCATCGAGATGTTAGTATTGGGAAGAATCTATTTGTCGGTCCGTAAACATTTTTTCACATGCTCAATGACCCATATATATATACATATATATATATAAATATATATATATATATATATACATATATATATATATATATATATATATATATATATATATATATATATATATATATATATGTGTGTGTGTGTGTGTGTGTATATATATATATATATATATATATATATATATATATATATATATATATATATACTGGTTTCAACAGCAAATTTTCCAAATTGTGTAACAAATAGTTTTATATCTAAATATCACTAAACCATTTGAGTTTGTGTTTGTCAGGTTTTCAAATTAGATATTTAGCCATCATGACACAATTTCACGTAAGAATCATTGAAAAACCCTTTGTCAAATTTATTGTCTTCCCAACTGAGAAATGGTGAGAGGAAAAAGATCATTCAGACTTTCAATAACGGTACCAGCATCATACTCCGAGTTCCATGTTCAAAGTCCATTCAAGAAACATCAAGAGAACAGTTTTAAAGATAGGGAACAGTAGAGAGGAAAACTACCTCAGGAGGTAACAGTCGAAAGAGGGATCATCATTTCAGATTGAAACTAAATATATTATTATGGTTCAAAATAGAGTTCAGTAGTATTATAAAAACTTCGGAGAATTCCAGTAAGTTATCTTTAATCATTTTTAACATACAACTTCTCAAAGCTTAATCTAAGAATTGGAAAATGTTGCGATTACACCCTGGATATATATTAGGTTGGTGCAAAAATAATGTCGGTTTTTGACGTATTTTTAACATCAAAAACCGACATTATTTTTGCACCAGCCTAATATATATATATATATATATATATATATATATATATATATATATATATATATATATATATCATCAGCGTGTGCATGCGCGTATATGTGTATGTGTGTGTGTGCGCGTGTGTGTTAGTGTGCGCGCGTGTGTTAGTGTGCGCGCGTGTTGAATTCATGCAAATGTCATGTAGAAGTTTTGATTTCTTTCCTAGAAGGCTTATCGAGTGCAATTCGTGCAAAATTCGCCAGGTATAATATTAATACAAAAGACTCATATAATTTTATACTTTTTTTTTTCTATTTCCCACTGCAGAATTCTAATACTTCCGCCAGTCTGGAAACATGTGATGAATAGAAAATTAGGTACATGTCTTTCTCTTCAGAAAGATTTGAATCGAAAAATGTGAAAGTCGAGAGCTACTTACATTTTCGTTCAGTTACACTTTATAAACTGTTAGAAAGTATAAAACATGACAGGGGATTTGTTTCACTTATGATATTTAAAGAATGCATGCATTCATGTTAATGATCTCTTAAGACAAAACACAAGACCTACTCAAGATAGAGTGTTACTGTGTAGTTTTGAATGAATTTAAAGCAACGCATATGTTAGATTAAATGTAAATATATTTGTTTTCCATGAAAGCGAAATAAAAACACCGGAAATAGTTTGACACTTGGATGGCCTGTCCTAGCCTAGCCCCCATTATCACCTGATCGCCCACTCCAAATTTTATAACTACTGCCTCACGGAATCTTGTTTTACAGAATGCTGGAAGTCCTCATCGATTGTTCCTGTCTTTAAGAAATCTGACAACCCCTCTGACACTTCTAATTACCGTCCTATCAGTCTCCTACCCCTCTTCGGCAAAGTCTTCCAAGCTTTAATCAACGCCGAAGTGGTTAACCACCTTACATCCCATGAAATATGGTTTCCGCTTTGCCCAAACTACAGCTGATGTGCTTACGGCCATCACTGAAATTGTCTACAAAGCTCTTCAAAATAACTGAGAAGCTCGTGCTGTTGCTCAAGACATCTCCAAAGCGTTTGATAGGGTTTGGCATGACAGCCTTCTTCGCAAACTCGAGTGTTATGGAATTACAGGTCGATTGTTTGACTTAATACAATAATTCCTGTCAAACCGTGAATTGAAGGTCGTTCTCAACGGATTCGCCTGCAGCTCCAATCCCAAGAACGCAACTGTTCCCCAAGGCTCCATCGTAGGCCTTACTCTATTCCTTTTCTTCATCAACGATCTTTCTGATGTTATAGATTCCCAAGTAAGCATCTATGCAGACGATACTACAATTTACTCCTGCCTCAAAAACAAATCTAGTGTCGCTGACAAAACTAACGTAACCATTCGTCTCGAAAAGGAGCTCCATTCGGTTGTTAATTGGGGCAAGAATTGGCTGGTCAACTTTAACGCCTCAAAAACTAAACTGTTCTCTATTAATCACCACTTCCCTGCACCCCCATTAGAATGTTTGACTCTCAACTTCTCGAGAGCACCTCTCTGCAGCTGCTCGGTCTCACATTGACTGGTGACCTAAGATGGAACAAATTCATTGAGTAAATTGCTTCGTCCAGCGCAAGGAAATTTGGTTTCATGTGACGCGCCAGGAAATTTCTCTCCCCGGAATTGATCCTTCACATCTACAAATCAACCATTTGCTCTTGCATGAAGTATTGCTGCTATATATGGTCTGGAGCCCCTTCTGTTTGCCTCGGGGTTCTTGATAAGATCCAGAGACAGATATGCAATGTAATTGGCCCTGATCTGGTATCTCGGCTACAGTCACTCTCTCAGAGACGTGCCGTCGCCTCTCTCTGTCTTTTTTACAAATACTTTCATGGTAATTGCTCCGATGAGCTGCTTTCTTTGGTTCTCAGACACTATTAATTCAAGCGTCCTACGGGCTGGCATCCCGCTTTCACCCTTTCCCTGTTGAAACTGTTAAATATAGCCGTCTCTTCTACTCCAATAGCCCCATGTCTCGCACTTCTCGCCTGTGGAACTCCCTTCCCTTTTCCTGTTTCCCTGATAGCTATAATCTCCAACTATTCAAGTGTAATGCCATTTTACATTTCCAGTTGCCTTGATCTATACACTATCCTTCTCCCCATCCTTTCCTCCATCACTCCTGTTTGCTCTCACTCCAAATCCTCCGTATCCCCTTGAGTGCTAGTGGCTTCCCGCCTTACTTGGGGTGAAATGCTTAAAAAAAAATCAGATCAATGCAAAACTTTTGTGTCAGTGCTAATTTTGACAGTAGTATCTTTCTCTTCATCTTCTTTATATATATAAAAAAACGCAATCTTTTCGTAATTATTTCGCTATTTCCAACGTGAATATGGATATGAGCTCCATTCTTTTCATCCAGCAATTCGGAGATTTACAGCTAAGATTCGCCATGTTAGCTTCACGGAATCTACCCGCATAACTTACGTCGCTATTTCACTTGAAGGAGGGAGTTCCATTCAAACAGCTATTTTTTTTTTTTTGCCGAAAAGTGCTAAATTGTTGAAGAAACTCCCGGATGGATGCTTCCCTGAACAGACCAATCTTATCTTTTTCAGGCCATAAGTCCGTTTTCCTCTATTTTGTGATTAATCCGATATATTTAATCTATAGCGCTTAAATCTTATGTTTAATGGATACCCTTATTTGAGATGTTCTCGTTTTATCTATTTATTGAATAGTATATTTATTTATTTATGTCTATCGGTCTGAATATTTGAGAATTTTTTTAAAAATCCCGGAGTATATAAATTGCGGTGTACCAGACGAATTCAAGTTTTTTTTTTAGCTCAAAATATCGTTTTAATCCCAAGCATACAGTAAGCTAACAGTGGCTTAATACTTAGGCCTACCGGCAAATGAATGTAGACTAAAGTATACGATAACATGGGCCATTTAACTGTATATTGACACACTAACCTTAATATCTTTCTGCATGAATTGTATACCAAACAAACTAAAAACACCGCGGTAGGTACCGTATATTGTATCGGTATAAATTTGCAAACATTTAAAATTCCTCAGGTCTACCGATAAACACATTCACGTCACCATCAACTCCTATAAAATATTAATAACCTAGATTGCACATCACACCAGGTGTTTTATTGTTAATACTACAACATATCACATATTATAGTAAAACACATTATCACTCTTTACACTATTCGGACTATTGTCCTCATCTTTGTCGCCATATTTATTACAACGTTTCGGCCTTTCAGTATCTGTCTATATTTCTGAGATGAGTTATTATGGACATTATTTACATTATTCTGACTATTGTCCTCATCTTTGTCTCCATATTTATTACAACATTTCGGCCTTTGTAAGCTCTGGCCATCTTCAGTTTGTTGGAATGTCGAACTGAACCCTTTATTTCGCTCACTGGAGTAGCCTATTCTAGTTCCACGTGTCATGTTTAATGGATGTCAGTTGTCAGTTATCTCCTGTTAATTCCCCTCTCCAATTTCTCCACTGCCTTAACCGGGTATTGAACTCACACTCTTCGGGTTCTGTCACTGGATCTAACTAACGCCTTTATCCACTGTAACATGTGTCCTTGAAGAAATCTCAGGTACATTATCATTCATTCACCATCAGCATCAATATGTAAGCAAACAAGTAGTGACACCTGCAATATAATCTGGGGAACTGCAAAACGATGGGTGCGTTATACTATCGACACCTATGATAACCTATCAATCTTTTAATGAATCCAGTAGCGAGACCAACAAGTCAGATACCATTAAAACCGGGTAAATCTTTTGAATCTTTAGGCTTCCAGTAGGCATTTATTTATTATTACGTCATTCACGATCATCAGCTTTCGAAATCTCTATGGTTAGTTGCTTAGTGACAATCCCTTTCTACACTGTTCACTCCTGCATTGCTGTCCCCAGATCCCAAATGTCCAACCTTGAATCCCGAGCTATGGTGTCTGGGGAAATCAATTCTCCACCTTTTCTCCCACCAGCTAAGAGTGTATCTCCTTCTTTATGTGCCGTGTCCCCTCAGGACGTGGGGGATCATGGCTATCCACATTTCCTTCACCTTTGTAATGGTTAATTAATTTTGTCTTTTTTCTTATTTCTCCTAAAATTTGTTCCGCCATGGATTGACTTGCATCACTAAAATATTATCATCTCCAAAATAATTCGTATAATGTAAAAATATATTTTTCTGACTTTAAATAGCCTGTAAAGTGTTGATAAGCCGAACAAATTCAATCGATTAATTTATTTTGAATTATACATTTCCTTATTTCGTTGTTTCTTTCTTTCGTTGTTGCTTTCTTTCTTCGTTGCTTTCTTTCTTTGTTGCTTTCTTTCTTTGTTATAAAACCTTCCTTTCTTTTATTTTGTTTATTAATCTGTGTTTTTTTTTTTGTTTTTGTTTTTTTTTTTGTTTTTTTTTTTGCATTTTACTTTCTACTTCATTACATGAATTGATTTCTCCCATTTTGGATCGGAGAGCCTAGTTTCAATTCCAGTTTGGTTCGTTATAGTCACTTACGCGTAAGTACCCTTTAGAAAGCTATGAATCCACCTCTTGTCCCACCCAACTCTGAGGTAATTAATTAGTCTTGTATCACTAAAAACATTACTATCTTAAAAAAAAAAAAAAAAAAAAAGAAATATTCTCAAAATACAAAAAAATATTTTCTGGCTTTAAATAAACTGAAAAAGTTTGATAAGTCATAAAGAACAAATTAATCAATATTACAAGGAAAAGTGTCCGCCATTTTACAACGCCTACTCTAGACAAAAAAATTACAATCTCTATTTAACGCCACAGGAACGTTGCAGGAACATAATTTTGTTACTTTTAAATTTTAGCTATAGTAGGAATCAGAGTCGTGACAAGAGATCAGCTCGTTTTAAGCGTAGTAATTATCTGCCGTGCGATTATCGCCATATTGTTCAGCGCCATTTTTGTAATAGTTTGGCGCCCTCGTAAACTAATGAGAAATTCGCTGATAAGGCAAGATCGACGTATCGAAACAATTCAGTTTTTTTATTTTTTTTTTAATTACCCAGATGATCTGATGAAGTTACTTTTTTCCAGTCTCCTCATATCCACACGATTATAGAACATTCATCGAGACAATTAGATCATATCTTTTACCGCATCCAAATAAGACAATTTCAATTATTACGAAGAATACCCTGATTAATCTGACCCACGTCTCTATTATAATCAGCATTAAATGCCAACCTGCTAAAATGTTTATTTTATAGGTATTAACCTCAGCCTTGATATCATCGATAGTATTAATGTTATTCACTGAGGCTAGCATAGATTTGGCAAATGGCCGATTATTATTTTACAAAGTGATACATAAAAAAAGCATACTTATTTCCATTATTCGGACTGTTTTCTCATCTTCATTATCACATAGCCAACGTTTCTGCCGTCATAAGTTTCGGCCTTATTTATTGATTGGAATTTCGATCCGAACTCTTTTTTTCTTCCACTGGGTTAGATGTTTCTAGTTCCACGTGCCATGCATTTTCTGGATGTCCTAGTTCTCTCCTTTTGGTTCAAGTCTTCAACTTTTTGTTCACCACTGCTATTGAACTCACAACACTTTCTGTCTAGACACTGGATCTAACCAACGCCTTTATTCACTGGGCCATGTGTCGAACCGTCACGATTAAACCATTCTACATTTGTAACGAAAGGCCCTACTCGAATTCGGAACACGAACGTCATACCAAGCGCCTATCGTACTGGGAGCGCGATTGTTACTCCAGAAAGCAGACAATCGAAATGATTCGTGCTCGGTATACCAGATGCATTCTCATGGCCGACAATGCGATAACGAGGAATATTTTTCGACTATTTCCACCGACTTAAACATGTTAATTGTTGCCGTTTTTTCCATGACACCTCATTTTTAGGTTGCTTCCTCAAAGATGAAGAAAAGGCTTGAAGTAACATAAATGTAGTTCTGCTGAAAGATAGTGAGAATATCATGGATTGAACACGTGAGCAAAGACGAGGTTTTCGAGAAAATGTAAACGGAAAGCAGCGCATAACGTACCTAATGAGCTTGAGCAAATGGAAGTAAGAAAATGACCAAAAGACTTGAATCAAGAGAAATGTAGTTCTACAGAAAGATGCTGAGGATACCATGGTCCGAACATATAAGCACCGAGAAAGTTTTGAAGGAAATGGAAACAACAAGGTGTTATGATCCGGTTCCTTGTACCACGGTGATAGTCCAAGGTAGAACCAATAAAAAACTCGAATACGGATATGGAATAACACATATATTACAAACAGGAATATATACAGAGAGGTAGAAAGTGTTAGTACGAACCATCAGGTTTAGTAGTAATTGTCTGAACGCCAATATCTTTCGGACTGCCTCTGACTCGACTGACTTGCTCGCTCTGACTGACTGACGGACTCCTGGCGGACTTCTCTCCAGACTTCAGACTGAACAGTATTTAGTCACACCCCCCACGAGGACATCATGTAGCACAAGGCCAGTTTAACGTGGGATCTCCGAGCCCGTAGGCTCGGCCAAAAATATGCCTTTTGAACCCGTATAAACGGGTTCAGGGTCGGTTTACCTCCCCGAAAGAGGCTACGCCGAAGGGCGGAACCTCGTTCGGGTTCCTCCCCGCCCAAAGTCAGAGAGTTTAACCGATCAGCCGGTCGCCCGACTTCGGACCGAACGGTATTTAGTCACCCCTACCACGATGGCATCATGTGGCACAAGGCCGGTTTAACGTGGGATCTCCGAGCCCGTGAATTCGGCCAAAAATATGCCCTTTAACCCGTATAAACGGATTCAGGGTCGGTTTACCTCCCCGAAAATTACTCTGCCCTTCGGCATAGCCTCGTTCGGGTTCCTCCCCGCCCGAAGACAGAGAGTTCAACCGATCAGCCGGAAAAGCCGGTCGCCCGACTTCGGTCTGAACTTCCTGCTTCCTCTTGAAGGCGCAGTATTTATTACGTATGGAATAGTCCATTATGTGATTATGGGTAAGGTCCTATAATACAAGGAAACATCAAGATGCAAAATTTCTGGGGCATGTAATGAGGAAGGAGAACTTGGGAAAACTGATACTCACAGGACAGCTAAAGAGAAAGAGTAACAGAGAAAGCAGCCCGTTAAAATAATTGATGAGCTTGATTAAATAGATAGCGGAACAGGGTTTGGGAGAAAGAACAAAAAGCAAAACTTTTTTTTTTAATCATTTCACCCCAAGCAAGGTGGGAGAGTCACTAGCGTGCAAGGGGTTACAGAAAATGGGAGCAAGAGTAAGATGATTGATTGAAGAAAGCATAAAGAGAAGGACGGGGAATTAGATCAAGGCATCGGAAGATATCGATTGACATTACATTTGAATATTTGAAGACTCTAACTGTCAGAGAAACAAGTAAGAGGAACGGAGTTTCACAGATGGGAAATGCGAGATATAAAGTTATTTAAGTAGAAGAGACGACTACATTTAACCATTTCGACAGTGAAAGGATAAGACTGAGATGGCAACGTAGTAACAGGCTTAAATTCACGCAATTCGGTAACCAGCGAAAATAGCTCGTCGGAGGAGTTATTGTGAAAGTACTTGTAGAAAAGACAGGGGGAAGGGTAGGCACATATATGAGAAAGTAACTTTAGACGAGATGCCAGACCAGGACCATCACCCTGCATATCCGTCTAAGAGCTACAAGGCAGAGGACGATATGAAGGGCCGTGACTGCCTAGTTCTGAAGGAACACAGCACATAAAATAAGAAGTTTCACTTTCGCGAGACTGTTTGCCATCGCAGTGATATTTAACCCATAGCAAATGGGTTCATTGTTATTTGTGCGAAAATGAAAATTACTTGATCCGATCAGCTAACCGCTGCACTACGAGCGAATAAACGTCGTGTAACGGTAAAATATGTAGGTGTATACCGGGAGTTTACCAGCTGACAGAACAGAAGCGAGATTGCGTATTGAGTATATATTCCGACAGGGAGTAAGAAGAATGTTTTCGGACAAATAAAATTCTAGAAGTTTCTTCAATTTTTCTCCAACAAGGGCTTGTTAGCAGTGATTAAAACAAACTCCAGATCATCCATGGACATACTGCCTCCCACGGGTTGCATGCGGCCGGTATTATATATATATATATATATATATATATATATATATATATATATATATATATATATATATATATATATATATATATTTTAAAGTACATCATTGGTGAACGGGACTTCAAAATACGCCGACTACATATCTACAAATGGGTAAGACCCTCCCCAATGAGGCGTCATGAGTACGACGATAAACTACATCCGCGTCCTGGGTTTTACGACAAACTACATCCAGAAGCAGGGTCTCTGATCTAGAGTTTTTGAAGAGTGAGGAACAACCATTTAACTGCTAGTTTTTCCAGGTCTTCCTTGACCCGGGGTGGTAGCATCTGTTAGGTTCCAAGCTATGGTGAAATAGTTAACCCCCAAATTTTAGTCAAAATACTATTAAAGCGTAAAAATACGCTTTAATACCAGAAATACGTTTTTGGAAAAAAAATTATTATCAGCAATACATTTTTGGATAAGAAATATTACCAACAATAAAAATCTTGTCGACATTAAATGATCCATTGGGTTTGATATGCCTTAAACAAAACAAAACAAACTGAAAGGTACCCTTAATATCATCAGTAACGTTTCCTAAAATTTTGTTTCGTTTTGTTCTCACTTGTTCAATCACATACTCTTTCATAGATAACCACATACATAAACAAAGCTTTAGTACAATTTTGAGGAGGGGGATTTTATTAACTTTAGGTGAAAATAACGTTTTCGTAATATTGAACCATTTGCGATTTTCATTATGGAAGATTATACATGTAGACATAGTTTGCTTATGAAAATATGATTGATTCATTCATTTTATTCGGCTTAACAAAGCCATTGGAGTTTATTTAAAGCCAGAATATATATTTAGTGGAACATATTTTTTTGAGATAATAATGATTAGGAATAAGGGTATACTAATTAACCCATACATGGGGATAAGAATTCATTCATGCCTTTCCCAAGAGTATTGGCAGGTAAGTGAATATAACAAACCCGACTGAAATTAGAACTCGGCTTTCCTAATAAAAATTCCAAGACGATATCAAATTACAACATCTGACCATTCAAGTTTACAGAACCTGGTATTTTCAAGGCTCATCGTTGCTTATGTTCGGTGACCTACGGGAACCGGTGTTTCAACGTGATGTGGCTGTAAGCCGACCATAATGAGATTCGAACCCGGTTTTCGTCATCGGAAAACAAAGGTTCTAACCACTCAGGCACGTGCCTATTCTGAACCACAAGGGTAAGACTAAACCTCGTCGAGACAACTGCTTGCACGTTCTGATAACAATATTAGCGCCGGAAGAGGTGCTGGCATAATTTCATTAGAATTGCTCGATGTTGCTTAACTCTGGTGATTCTTATGTAGCCGGAATGAGTTGGAATCTTGGGTAATACAGTAAACTACATCAAGTAGCCAAGCGTCTGATCAGGAGATTGTAGTTTTTGAGGAGTTTGGAACCACCTCCTAATTGTGTTTTTTCCCAGGTTCACCCTGATCCGGGGTGGTAGCACCTGTTAAGGTCCCAGCTATGGGCAAATAGAGAAGCCCTCTCCTAACAAACCACCATGAAAGGATAAAATTACTTTGTATATTAAAATATCAGTAATACATTTTAGATAATAAAATGACCAATAATATATTTTATCTGTAATTCATGGCATAAAATTGAGTTTCAAACAATTAGATTTTGGCATTACATACCCCATAGGGTTGTTGATATTCTACTAAACAAAATAAACTAAAACGAACTGTAAGAATTTGCGATGTAGATAGCTACGGAAACACAGGAAAATTATCGTAAAATAATAATTAGGTGTTTCTGTAAAAAAAAAAAATGAAAGTAATGAATGCAGAAGAATGTCTTTTTTAATTCCTTCTTTATTTTTCGCCTATGAATATCAATTTTGGCATAACGTTTTGATAAAAACCTCGATGGATCCCGAATATCTGCAGGTATATTGCAGATGCGTATGACTAATGACTAATCTCTCTTTTTATCTGCCGCGGTTTGTTTAAATGCCCAACCTTGAGATGCCATTGTTATTTTTTAACGAAATTCTAAATCCTTGCTAAAGGTCTTCCAATGATATTGCAGAATGACATCATGTCACCGCAGAACCCTGCAACCTTGCAAAACCTAGCAGTCCTCTGATCAAGGCATTCACTATATTTTCTTGTATTTTTTTTATTCATCCGAGCAGGATATTAGAAATGTTCACATAGTAAAGGGCGTTAGATTACAAAACGGTGTTCATGGCATTTTTTAAGTTCCTAGGCGAAATGAAATTATTCTGAAATAATCTTTTCGCTCCTCATTTCAAGGTCCAGTGCTTTCGTCTTTTCTATAATCAGACTCACGTTTTCGTTAGACGGTTCTATCCACTTTTCCTTGGATGGAAGGATCGTCCTACATATCTAAATCCAAAAATATCTTAATCCCTATATTAATTTGAGTGATCGCCTTTCAAACTTGGCATAATAAAATTGCTACAGGACGTGACATTAGCTGCATATAAAGTAACTGACATTCACGACGAGGGCCGAGCTTTATTTTTAGGAGGTACCGGACACAAATGTGACTATAAACGAACGATCAAGTCCTCCGAGATATTTCTCCAACTATCACCAAAAAAAAAGTCTTTTATTTTTGAAGATCATTTCAGGCTCGAATCATTTCAGCGTCACTGGTATATATTATAAACGTTTTTAATATTTGGGTCTTAAAATGCCGTTAAACACACAAAACACAACTATAAGGCAAAAATGTCTTGGACATTTAAACACCTACACAATTTATTGAAGTCAGTGGGGGTGGGGAATTTAGGTAAAGTGTAAACATCCTAACTTTACGTCAATGTTTGGAACGGCTGGAACTAAAAAAGGATTTGGAAGCGAAACTAATTTTCGGGGTGAGGAGTTATCCTTATTGATATTACTGTATCTCGATGTTATATTTGGGCTATTTTCCTCTTCTTTATTGCTTTCAATATCTATTAGTGATTTGCCAAGCATAGCTGTGGCACAACGCCGAAATTAGGTGGCACCCAGTGAGAATCGAACTCACTACTCAGCCGTAATTGTTCTAGCGAGACAAGATTGCTAACCATTACACCACCTCGGGGTGACCTTTTCGCAATATCTATTATCAAGCAAATAAAAGCTCCAATCTGCGGAGTTTGTTTTTCGCATTCAATGGAATACAGTAAGTTTCGCCTTTTAGAAGCTGATATATCAAGGCAGTACAATCACAGTAGACACCTATTATCAAGAATATGTGAAGAGGAATATGCTACGCACAGTTGTCTTAATTTGTCGAAAGAAAGGAATAGATTTGTTTAAATGTTAATGTACGTCGTTAGAATAATCCCAATATATCTTTAGGCTGGAAATATATACAGCATCTCGAAAAAATAAGTGATCTACTTGATAGGTTTTGAGAAGACAAAATCGCATTCAGACTGTCTCTTACTTCGTACTGTCTCGATGATATTATATAATATTTCGCCTAAGATGTTAATCATGAAAATGAAGTAAGATTAGAGACCTTTATTTTTTTTAAAAAAGTGATTAAACAAATTGATCTTTTAGCGAAGTAGATCACTTACTTTTCTAGCTGCTGTATATATTTCCAGCCTAAAGATATTTTGGGATTATTCTAACGACGTACATTGACATTTAAAAAATCTATTCCTTTCTTTCGACAAATCAAGACAACTTTGCCTAGCATATTCCTCTTCACATATTCTTGATAATAGGTGTCTGCTGTGATTGTATTGCCTTGTTATACCAGCTTCTAAAAGGCGAAACTTACCGTATTCCATTGAATGCGAAAAACGAAATCTACAGAGCGGAGCTTTTATTTGCTTGATAATAGATATTTCGTCTAGAATAGACGCTTTGTATATCCAAAAGTTTAAAGGCTGTTATCGATTGATATACCTGATGTTTAAAATATTGCGTTTCAACGAAACATTTTAATCGTAATTATAAATGTTATATTAGCCATTTCCTTATAAGCTAACCTTAAGTATTCATTCACTGAGCAGTCAGTCCTATTTTCAGTTGAAATATATAAAAAAAATCATTCGATTAAAACGTATTTCAGGAAAGTAGATTTTGCCAGTTCACTGTTATTACTGTTAAGAGTATTTGGGTGTGGTGGCGGTGGCGGTGGCCGGGGGGAGGGTTCTTAAGTCTTAAACTTTTGTTTGAAGTAGGGTTAAATATCAACTTATTTATTATGTCATAATAATCTTTCTAACGTTGCCCATTTTAGTTATGACTGTTGTTGAATGTCCTCAAGTGATGCTGTCTCTATTATTTGAGACAGCTTTTGTTTGTGATAGTATAGCGCCAGTCCACGAGGATCTCAGAAAGCTTTTTTATTAAGCTGGCAGATAATAAATTTCCGAATATGTTTGACGTCATACAGGACATTCATAAAAAAGTTCTCGACCCGATGAGGCTAAAGGAATAGATTTTAGCTCACAATTTCGGTTCTTTTTTTAAAGTATGCCATCACAACGGCAATAACTATACAAAAACGAAAGAGGTTATTAAATCTTATGAGAAAAATACTTTTAAGTAGAGAACAAAATAAAAGAAAAGATACGAAGACAGAAGATAACGATTGACGTTGCATTAACAATTTTGAAGATCAAAGTTTTCTTGGATACCTGCAAGTAATATATTTTCTTAATGAATGTAAAGTTTCCTAGAAATTTTGCGAAGTTTTATAGGTTCCGAGCGATTTCAACTGAAGTGTTTTTCATTTTCAAGAGAAAAAAGAATAAAAGAAAAGTATATTGTTAGTTTTATTAAACAAAATACCAAGATTTTTCGTCGTCTGATGTGCTTTGTCAATGCAAATGTAAGGGTTTAATTTACGACACATAGTCCTCATATTTGCCTTGATCAAGTCTATCAGAGGGCAAACATGGATGGTAAAAAGTAGTTTCCATTTGCCTTTAATTATATCGTCTTTTTACAGATATATTTTTATTTAAATCTGGATTTTTACACACACAGTTACACAATATATATATATATATATATATATATATATATATATATATATATATATATATATATATATAGTGCTGTGCAATAATAAATGAACCACAAAGATAATATTTTTTTTCAAAATTGTCTTTTTTCCAGATGGGCAACAACACTTAATAAAATTATATATTCATTAAGAAAAAACCCTTAATTAATTCAATTACATCCATTTTCAAAGATGTTTTAGGAAGCTGAAATAAAGCAGCAATCATCGAACTTTTTTTAACGTTGCTGAGACTGGATCCATGGCACCACTACTATGCATCGAGGAAGGCCGAGATCCGTGCGTACGCCTGACCAAGAAGAACACATTCTACAGGCTGTCAGCCTCAACGCAGATATCAGTTCACGTCAAGTGGACCTAGCATGTCGTACATCTCATACTATCGCTTGGCGGGGACTGCAAGTGCTGTTCCTGTATCCGTATAATTTAAAACGTCTGCAAAGCAGCACTGCTGTATCAGATTGCTTTTCCAGATCAAAGGTAGCCGTGTCATCCAATCTATGCTGCTTTTTATTGTGACGTTGCTGAGATAGGATCAATGGCATGAGAAATTATGGATCGAGGAATCCGTTCGTACGCCTGACTACGAAGAACACATTATACAGGCTGGTTGAGACGATCCAAGCATTAGTACGTGTCACTTGGCCCAGCATATCATACCTCTCATACTAATGCGTCATGGGTAATTCAAGATTAACTCATGTATTCGTATAATTTGCAACGTGTGCAGGTTTCTTAGCCTTCTGATCCCTCACCAGGAGTCAACATTTGGCGATGATGCATAGCACAAACTACCGATCCGTCCTTCGTCACTTCAGTCTTGTTTAACTTTGAGACAGCATCATTTTACGATTAATGAATGGACTGGAATTGTAGGTGATTGACATCTCTTACAGGATCTGTCTACAGGGACTTTATTTTGAACACACTGGAAGAACCTGCTAGAGAATGTACCGCTGCTAATACGAAGACACATATGTTTCATGCTGATGGGGTTCTAGCACATTTTTATCACATTGTTCGCGATACACTGGCTGACATCTACCATGAAATACGATAAGATAAAGGAAGACCTGTTCGATAGTCTACACGTTTCCCCGATATCAAACCATTGCATTTTCATCTATAGGGCCACCTAAGACAATTCAGCAGTAATTAATTATGCAGAGAAACTTCAGCAACGCATGATGGGGGCCTGCGAAACAATTCGAACTCATTTCGGTGTATTTGATAGCGTCTGCCAGTTAATGATCCGACGCGTGCATTTGTGTTTATAAGCCAGGGAAGGATATTTGAAATATTTGCTATAAGTTACTGTGTTGAATTACAACGATGACCTTTTCGGCATAGGTCTATATGGACATACCTATGAATTTAGTCGTCAACACCACCATCATAAAGGAAGCGATCAGAAATTAAATTCTTTGAAACGCGATAGCGCCGACAACGACGTACGATATATATATATATATATATATATATATTATTTATTTAAAAATGATAACATAAACATATTATAGAATCACTACAGAAATAGCCATTTTGTTTCAACACCTCTTGTGTCTTATCAAGTGATGATGTTGAATGTAGATTGTAGATTATATATATATATATATATATATATATATATATATATATATATATATATATATATATATATATTAAAAACAAGAGAGAAACCGCAAACGTCTTTGGTTGTAATATGGATTTTTTTTTTAATATTATGCTTTTTTTTCCATATATTTGCTACAAATTTTGCTAAAAATAATCCACATTACAACCAAAAACGTATGCGGTTTCTCTCTTCTTTTTAATATAAACAGTTTTCGCTTGTTGGAAATACTATAATCTATTCCTTATATATATATATATATATATATATATATATATATATATATATATATATATATATATATATATATATATATATATATATATATATATATGCGTGTGTCTATGTGTTGAGGATGTGTATTAAATCAGATAAAATAATTAAATAAGGAACAAAAATAATTTATAAATATAACGTTTCGCAATTCATTGAGATTCATCAGCGGCTCTACGACGTGGTGTAATGGTTAGAAAGTTGGCCTCACTAAAATATATACGAGTAAGTAGTAAGTTCGATCCTCACTGTGCTCTCCATACTTTCAGCCTTATGTCACATCTATTCCTCGCAAGACCAATTACGACTGAGTAATGAGTTCGATCCTAACTTGTTACCCCATAAATTCGTCCTTGTGCCACATCTCAGCTCCGCTTAGATAATGATGGGGCACTTCCCCCCACGTGGTGTAATTGTTAGCATGTTTGTCTCGTTAGACCAATTACCAGTGAGTTCGGTCCTCACTGTGAACCCTATATGTTAGGCCTTGTCTCTCATCTAACCTGCGCTTAGGAAATCACTATTTAGATTCATCAGAAATAATCGGGAATTAGAATAGCGCAGTGTTGCCTCGATTTTTTAATTGTGTTTTGCTTTGATTTCATTGGTTATGTAATCGTCACGTGTTCATTTCATGGTATTAGTATGTATTTATATATGCATATATTTATATATGTTTGTGTATGTAAATATTATGCAAACTAAGGTACCTCATAAATACTGTTTGGTATTTGTCTGTACGCCAACACCGAATGGTTATTCTACAATTTCAGTTTTAAATTGTTAACCAAAAGTGAAATGATAATATTGAAATTTCTTTCACAGTGTCGTTTTAGAGAATTTCTCTCGCCAGAATTTGTCTTACATATTTAAAATCGACCTATTAACTCGGCATTGCTTTCTCAAATACTTCTGGCAATATTTAGAGATGATTAATAAAATCAAAAAAAAGAATCTGAAATGTTATCCTTTCTGATCTGTCATCTCAGCTTTAGTTACTTTCCCACCCTCCCTAATGTATCATCGTTGTGCATTTACTATAAATATTTTCATAGTAATTCCTCCGATGAGCTTTCCATTTTTTTTTATTCCCCAAACCCCACAGACAAATTGTATATATTGTGACTAGTGAGGACTTCGTAGGGACTCTGTGGTAGTGTAGTGGCTGTAGAAAGAATGGTAAATAAGAATGTGTTGTATTAACGTAAGGATTACTGTGGTCTGTTTAGGTCAGTAATTTTGGCTAGCTAAGTTTAATTATAAAACAGATGAAGACCAGCCTTGCTTATATCCCCAATTCTTTGACCTTATGCCCCATTTTTATATTTTTAATAATAAATATCACTTTCTACTTTGCTTCTTAGATTCCATGAGTTTAAGCATGGTATAGATTAGTAGCCAGATCTCATAAGTTTACATTTGAAACCGGTAGATGTAAACGCATGTTCTATGTTAACAGTTTCTTCGGATACTTCTGGCTTATTGGCATTCTCTTACAGTGTGTACGTGCGCGTGTTTGTTTGCGGAAGCGTCCGCTAATTTCTCTGCCGATTATATGCACAGACCTTTTAGATAAATATTTCTTTATCTGAATGCGTTGCGTAATTACTTTAAAAAAAAACTCCCCTTCATTAAGCTAAACTCGTTTGGAGTCTATGTAACTAATCAAAATCTCTCCATTGCAATGCAAATGTGGGTCTATTTTTTAAAAATACGACTCTACGTAATTTTACACGTTAATCATTTTCTTGAAACATTTCCTTCTTAACAACAAATGGAACGAAGAAAGGAAAGACATGAGAATGTAAAAGAAGAAGACTGGATACGTGAATCTGAGAAGGGGAAAGAAAGAAAGAAAGAAAGAAAGAAAGAAAGAAAGAAAGAAAGCGAGAACGAAATAAAGAAATAAAATAGTTTTGAAAAAAAAAAGATATTGAAGAAAGAATGATTATATTATTGGAGAAAGAAACAAAGTACAAAATAATGTAGAAAAAAGGCAGAAAGAACGGGGAAAGGTCAAAGAAGAAAGAGCATAATAATGAAAATGTTAATGAAAGAAAAAATATCGAAGAAAAAAAGAAAGAATGAATGAAAAGCAAGAAAGGGCATAATATTAGCGATAATAAAGAAAGAAAGAAAGAAGTATGAGAAGATGAATGATTAACGAAGAAAGATAAAGTATATGAAAAATAGAGGTACGAAAAGAGAGACAGAAAGAAAAGCAGTGTCAAAAATAATGCAAAAAAGAAGAATGAAGAGTAATGAATAAAAATGAAAGAAAAATTAAAATAGAGAGACGAAAAGAGAGAGAAAGAAAGACAAAATAAGATAAACAGACGAAATGTATGAATAAAGAAAGATCGAAAGTTAATATTATGGTTGAGGATTGATGAACGACAAAAAAAAGCCGTATTTGAACAGCAGAGAAGAATGAAAGAATGAAGGAAAAACAGTATGAGAAGAGAAAAAAAAAACAATGAAAAAAGAAAGATAATGAATATAAAAACAGAGAGAAGGAAAGAGAGAAGGAAAGAGAGAACAAAAGAATAAGATAAATACAATGGAAAGTGAGAAGAAATAATGGAAGAAAATAATAAATATGCAATGTGAATAGATGAAAAAAAGAAAGGGAGAAATGTGAGTTGCATAAAATTAGAAGAGAAGAAGAAAAAACTTTTTAATAAAATTAAAGAAATAAAGAAAGAACGAGAGAAATAAAGAGAAAAGAAAAGAAGTGGAAAAATAATTGAATACAAAAAAAAGTTAAATAAGGTAGAAAACTATCACACTCTGATTGATGACGAAATTAAAATCAAGCAAAGGAATAAAATGATTGAAAAAAAGAAAAGAAAAACAAGAAGAGAAGCCTAATTATTATAGTATGGATAAAAATAAACTTCGAGGAGACGACAGGAAATATAATTTAAACGAGAGAAATAGTAGAAAATCTAGAACAACCTAAATTTTACGATTACCATTAAGAGAATGATTGAGAAGATTAAGAAAATATTTCTAATTTTCTCAAATTTTCATATGACGTATTTCCGTTATAGACTGATTTTATCAGAGAAACTATCAGCTTATTGTTATTTAACTATATTCATATTCTTTTTCTGTTACCTTCAAGACTTTAGCAATGACAGCTCTCCGCGATTTCTTCTTCTTTGCAGCTTTTAATAAATGTTGACTTTCTTCCTATCTCTCCTAAGCCTTAACCCGCCATCCTTTTTCTCAAGTTCGCTAATTTGTTTATTTGTTGTTTTCCTCTTGCATTTAATCTCTACTTTGGGTATCAGATTTTCCAAAGCATCTTTCTTGATTATGATCCCCAGAAATTTTAATTGTCTCTTCTTGCAGTTATGTATAATTTTCCTTTTTGTTTCTATTTTCTCTAAAACGTCATCGTTCCTTACATGTTCAGTCCATGGTATTCTCAGCATCCTTCTGTAGAACCTGATTTCTATTGTCTCATGTCTGTAGTTCATCTGTGAGGAGATTACCCAGTATTTATTGCCATAGAGGAGGACTGATATTACGCAAGAGTCCACTATTTTCTTTGGTTCTAACAATATTTTATTGTCTCTTAATACATTGCTTAGCTTTCGGAAGTCACCTTTCTTCATCCTAATGCGACTACGGATCTCAGGGTCGCATATAACGTCCTCTCTTCAAACCAATTTGAGTTCAATCCACGACTAATGTTCTACGCTATATCCTCTTTCCAACAACCACAACAAATTTAAATAGTGTACATAATACCTCATCTCAGAAATATAGACAGATACTGAAACGTAATATATATTTAAGAACCGGTTTTTCGCTGTAATGTTTGCATACAACTAATATATTTCACTGCCTATTCACCTGGTGTCAGTTTATACTGACACCCTCTTTTTCTTCCTTTTACAAAAAAATGTAACGCTTAAACGCCCTTGCTAGCTTCGCATAGAAATCGTCCTGAAAAACGCACACTGAGAAAAATTCTTAAAAATATAATAAAATAATGTATGAAAATAGTCCAATATTTAAGGACATCCCTGGCATTTTTACGGCTTATCTGTTCGCGAAATACTTTCGATTGATCCTGCTGTGAAAAAAAAAATCTGTTGAGGTATTCGAAAAGCAATTGTAAATATAGTGAATATTCATTTTTTTTTTCATAATAAATAGATGGACATGAAATGCAAGTCTTCACTTTTCAGTTTCGACAGTCTCCAAATGCATATCCTCGTCCCTTTTGAGTGATGAATTATATGCACCCTATAGGGCCGAAATTACAGACAAAACGTCACAAGGCTCTCGCTGCTTTAACACTATTTTCACGTAAAGTGTGCAGACATTATTTAGTTTCACCTTTCTAGCCTTCAAGTCTAAGATCCGTCATGCCACGCGTATTGTAGCGAAGTACCTTCATTCCCTTCGCATTCCATTGTTGATAGGTATTTTCCACTCGAGCAGCTTTTCTTTAAGAACTGTTGCTTTATGGAAGCCAATCCCAAGAGGAGGTTAGGTGATCACTACAATCTTAACTTGTTCAATTCTAGGTTTAAGGGTCCATATATCTTCATAAATTTTGCCTCTTACTCTGTAACTATCTATCGGTCGTGGCTTTTGGGTATTTTACAAGATTATCATTATTTCAGCAGAATCCTCTGCTGTCAAACTATTTTTGCTTACTTGCAGATTTGTGTAATTTTAGAAAATTGCATATAATCTTATTTTAGACATGTTATTAGATTTCGTAAATTAATCAAACATCACAAGCAAGTTAGGATAGAAATCCTATAGTTCAAAAACATATCTAAATAAATATGTCTGTATTTATTTATTTATTTATATGATGAGTAGCAAAATCAGTAAAAACATTATATAAACAGAAGCTGCTGCTGCTGCTAAGGCAATACTCTTCTACTTGTATCAAGCTCTGCTAGCTACTACTGACATCTTTTGCATAATAAAAATGTTAAAATTTTCCTACCGCTCTGTCGTGCGACAAGAGCTTGGGGGTAGAAAATGTGTCTGAGGCGAAATCGGCCGGGTTTCAGTTCTGGCCTGAAGCAACTGGATGTCTAGCCACACTGATGAGCGTGATACATGGAAACAGTCTGTTTGTGTATATATATATATATATATATATATATATATATATATATATATATATATATATATATATATATATATATATATAGACACACACACATACATACAAGCCTCTTATCAACAGACTAATAGGAGGATGGGGTGATCCGTTAAACCCGATTGTCCGTAAGGGAAGGGATTATTTTTGTGTTATAAAACCGCTTCAGTATCTACCACAAATTATGATCATGATAATGTAAATACTATAAGCATTTAAATAGGGCATAAATAAATATATACTTAATATAGATATATTAATCAAAACAACAAATTTCATAGATTTCTCACAGCTGGTCTCTCACGAACGTACTTTATATACTGTACACCTGTCTTTGTTTAAAATTTAAAAGCCCGTCACCATCACCAAGCGATCAATTTGACAACTATTACGGCTCATTCCACAAAGCCTGCAAATTTTGAAATGCATCGCTGATGATTTGGAATTTTTTTTTTTTTTCTGCATAATTTTTTTTATTATTATTTTGCCTACAGATTTTGTCCTTTGCATACGAAGTACATTGATGGGGTTCCATAGATGAGGGTTATATTTATATATATATGGTGGGGGGAGAAAGATAGATATAGAGAGAGAGAAGGAGATGGATATTTTTATCTATTAATCCAACAGATATTTAGTGGATACTCATATTTGAATAGACGCTCCGTTTATTTATTAAACGGTGGATTTAGTTATGTCCCCTGGTTATGTTATTTGAAAGATCTCTTAGCGTCTAATCAAATAAGATTATCCACTTAAAATAACGATATATATATATATATATATATATATATATATATATATATATATATATATATATATATATATATATCATAGACTATTTTTTTAATTGTATACATCATTTATGTTAAATAAATAGAGGTTTAGATTAAACTGTATGCAAAGTATAGCACTTTATGTATTTAAAGCATATATAACTAAATCAGAGGGTGGTCTGAATGTCTTGTCTCTCCCTAGTCAATATAATTCACTTTTTCAGAAAGCTGACACGAGTTGTTACAGTATGACAAAGTCAACGAAAATGAATCAGCTGTATCCAGTACTTGGTCTTTGTATTACTGTATTATTTTATTGTTTACATTACTTTTTTTCAAAGAAGTAATCCGTTTTTCGGACAAACCTGTAAATTCGGAATTATTTATATTTAAACGAAGATATTGTACTGAAATATTTGGCTTATTTACTTTACAAACTCACACTTTTAATGTGTTCCACACTTAATCATTTTAATTAAAAGATAAAATATAAAATAATGACCATTTTTAAACAATTTAATCCTTTGTTTGGAGCTGTATAGCATTTTATATGTGGATGATAAAAATGACAGCGCTGCCTTTCATACCTTCAATATAAGCTTCCTGGAACTGCGATTATTGCATAGCTAATCACAAATACGTACACAAAATTTCGTTTTGAATTCGTACACATGTTGTCAACAGAAAGCAATATGAGTGACACATCGCTTGCCCACATTTGAAAACGTAATGTTTTACGAAATGAAAAACTTCAAGAACAAAGGCTATATTCAGAAAAAAAAGTTTAAATTACACGATATATATATTTTTCCTTTTAGAGTAATCTACATACACATTGTCAGGCTTAATGAGCTACATTTCATATTTAACGATCCCTAATCCTCCTTTCTAGATCGGAATCAGATTTTAGAAAATCACATTTGAGCAGGTGTGTTTTTCAGAAGCGGACATTTTAAGGTTTACTCCTATTTTATATGGCTAGTTTTCTTTCTTTTTTTTCCACGATTTAAGAATTTTAAGAAATGAAGAGAAAGCAACTTATTCAGAGTAAGTCTTAGTGGCTGCTCCTGGTAAATGATAACTTTGTAAATCATAAGAAAAACTTACGGCAAAACGATTCATTTAACGTTACACAAATGTTTAAACATTTTTAAACCCGAACTAAACGAAGTACAGATAGCTTTTGTGATGAGGATCTGTGTTCTGATTGATTTTGAAAAAAAAATAATAAAAAAAAAACAAGGTAAAAAGAAAAAAAGAGAAAAAAAAACAGTCTTCAAATCTTGGTTCGTATCCAATTTGAAAATAATCTATTTTTAAACAGCAAATTATATGAATAAAGTGAAAGAATCGAAAAGAACAAAACCAGTAAATCTGTTTCAGATTTTAAGCTCGCAGAAAACTGCAATGGAATCCGCGGTGAAAACGGAGAAAAATGCAAAAACAATAAAACAGTGTATTTAATCTTCTAAAGCGAGCGAGATGAAAGAAGCCAGAAGTGTTGCCAAGCAAAAACTTTTGTATGAAAGGTAAAATTTGAGAACAGTTTGTAAGTTGGCATAGCGTACTTACAAAAAGGCTTTGGGTAAACATCGATGGAGGCCTCAAATATTACACAAAAACTAGATTCCAATCTGTTAGTCTTCTGTAAACAGCCATGAGATTTTTTTTTTTTTTATAAGAACAGAGCAGGATTGTATATCAATGTTTAAATATTTCACATCCGCGATTTTATATATTTAAACATGGTCACCGAGTACACGATTATAATGTATTTGAATATATACAAACCTATTTGATTGGGTAAAGATCGTTTATTAATCTGACATGTTTCACTTTTATTATAGCTTCATCAGAGAATGATATATGGGGAAAATGTAGGACTATATTCTTGAATTTTGAATTTTGTTTTGATTGATTTTCATTCGTTAGTCGTGTTTCACGTGTCTTCTAATTGTTAAACAAAAGTTATTATAATTTGTGGCGGTCTGAATTCAAGCTGAGACAACGCGTTCATTCGGAAGTTTAATAGATTTATTCTTTATGTCTTATTCTGTCGGATTCCGATCCATATTTCATCTATATGTTATCTCAACTACCAAATATATTTGTAGATTCTCATCATCCTTCTGTAGAACCACGTCTCAGTTGCTCGAGTATTCAGTAATTTTTGCAAGTATTGATATTACAGAGTTGCTGCGATAAGGTAAGGCGGTAAGGCCACTATGACACAATTCTTTTCTTAATCTTTCACTTCCAGTAGGGGCTACTGGAAGTGAAAGATTAAGAAAAGAATTTAGAATAAATCGGAAATCCATACCGAAACCTGAAACAAAGGGCAAACTAACACACGATTATTCAAAAGACCGGGGAGGTGTGTGAACTAAAAAATAAGCGAAACTATATACTTCTATTTCTTAAAAGTTTATTTAGGATCTGTGTATATTTCTGAGATGAGGTATTATGTACTCTATTTACATTATTCGGACTATTGTCCTCATTTTTGTCGCCATATTAATCACAAGGCTTACGGCTTTCAGTATCTGTCTATATTTCTGAGATGAGGTATTATGTACACTATTTACATTATTCGGACTATTGTCCTCATATCTGTCGGCATAATTATTACAACGTTTCGGTCGTTCAGTATCTGTCTATATTTCTGAGATGAGGTATTATGTACACTGTACATTATTCGGAATATTGTCCTCAGCTTTGTCGCCATATTTATTACAACGTTGCGTCCTTTCAGTATCTGTCTATATTTTTAAGATGAGATATTATGTACAATATTTACATTATTCGGTCTATTGTCCTCATCTTTGACGACATATTTATTATAACGTATCGGCCGTTCAGTATATGTCTCTTTTTCTGTGATGAGGTATTATGTACAATATGTACATTATTCGGTCTATTGTCATCATCTTTGTCGCCATATTTATTACAACGTATCGGCCGTTCAGTATCTGTCCCTATTTCTGAGATGAGGTATTATGTACACTATTTACATTATTCGTACTATCCTCCTCATCTTTGTTAACAATTATCATAACGTTTCGGCCTGTTGCAGTCAAACTCGCATGATTGTTTAATAGTATTTTAATAAGCAGTTTTTAATAGTGTTAAAGTCTCACTCACAGTGTCGCCAAACTTCCAACAAAACTTGATGTTAATCCGCAGATCTGGAATGCGTCCACTTATTAAAGGCCAATTTCAAGTTAACTCAGAAAATAGGTCGCTATAAAATATAAACAGCGTTAAAGAGAGTTAATTATATTGGATATACAGAGGGTGGCTTTAAGAAAGGCTGGGACAACCATTCTTCTTTATTTAGGATACTGAACTAGAGGCATTGTATAAAGCCGGCAGACTATATTTGGAAGTTAAAATTAAAAAAATAAGGATAACAGTTCAAGAATAGAGTGGAGTATATTGAAAAAGAGTCAAATGTTGTAGGACTAGCAGCAGTAGATATAGATTTAGGCAGGCAGTGAAGTTGGCGATTATAACGCATCCCGATCGTGCAAAGTTGTTAAATGAAAGATATATCTGTGTGTGTGTGTGTGTGTGTGTGTGTGTGTGTGTGTGTGTGTGCGGAGCTTCGAGAGCGAGTACTTGCATTGTAAAATAAAACAATGCTTATTTTCTTTCTTACTGGCAGAAGGTTATCATTTCAAACGTTAGATACATTGATATTATACTTATTTAATTCCTTTACCTTTTCATATATATATATATATATATATATATATATATATATATATATATATATATATATATATATATATAACATATTGAGACGCCACGTATACTTTCTTAATATGTATATATAGAAAAAACAAATAAAAAGTTGCAAATTAAAAAAAAAATAATGATTTTTATGAATGTATTTATTTATGTTTGATATTTCAGATCGACCTCGATCTTTCTTCAGAAATAACTGAAGAAAGTTCGAGATCGATCTGAAATATCAAATATAAATAAATACTTTCAAAAAAAAATATTTTTTTTTAATCTTCTACCTTTCATATATATATATATATATATATATATATATATATATATATATATATATATATATATATCCAAGAGAATAAAATCCAGGCGGAGCTCTGTGTACTAGACAGACCAAGAATCTGATATAAAAAGCACAAACACTAATATTCCATGGTTATAAATTTGTTACATTGGAATCATAATCACGATCCAGTTCATTCAATAAGAAAATGCAAATTCATCAGAACTACAATTTCAAAAATTTGATTCAAAGTATCTATCGTTTAAAAAGGTTGCACGTAATATTCCATCAAGAAGAAACAAAATCCAAATAGTTTTAATTAAGTTTTAGTCATAAAAGGTGAAATACATTCGGGTATTTTTAAATTTCTGCTGTTTCATTTTCATTTGTTAATCAGGTATCACGTGCCTTCGACTTTACAACGTTAGTTTAATTTGTGGCTTTATGAAATTCAAGGAATTCATCAATGAAAATCAAACAACATCAAATTAAAATAACAGAATATCTCATTCTCTGATGAAGATGTAATAAAATTGAAACATTTTACACTGATGAACATTTCCTATTGGTTGTCTATATTATCACAGAGATAGATAGATAGATAGATAGATAGATAGATAGATACATACATACATACATACATACATAAATACATATGCATATACTGAAATAGATAAGAATATAATAAGATAGATAGATAGATATGAACAGATACATATAAACAGATATATATATATATATATATATATATATATATATATATATAGATAGATAGATAGATGGGAATATACTGAGATAGATATATGGATAGGTAGATAGATAGACTGTGATAATATCCAGGAAAATCATGTTATCTAACGCCAATTTTGCAACGTTTCCTTCGTAGTAAATTCAATTTTTATGTAACAATTCATAGAAAATTAATCTTTCCAGCATTTGTTCCTGACCCTGTTTTTCAAAATTTAACAAATGCCAACAGCTTGCAAATAAGTTCACATTCATTGAATTATATATCTATATGCGGCCTTGTTCATGTGTATCTAGATACACATCCATGCTCTCTCTCACACACACATATAAATATGCACTTCTACTTTAGAATTTATCTCACCCACCAACTTCATCCCATTTGGGCACCAGCGCGTGTTATTATTTCTCTCCTCGTTCCATCCCGATCTCCCTTTTCAATCCGCAATCTTCTGTCTTTAACGTATCGCTTACTGGATGGTCATATGTTCTCTTCCCAGGCAAGAAGCACTAAAAACCGTTTCTCGAGTGCTAATGTGTTTACATTTCATCACATCTTCCGAATACAGCGTGACCAGCATAAATCACAACCCTCTTTCGACCAGGACAATCAGAAGACCTGCCAAACAAACAGCCAATCAAATTGTCTCGTTCAACCTTTCTCGGCCAATGAAATTCCCCTGCAGGCCACGAACGCATTGAAATCTTAGATCGAGACCTACATAGCTGTGACGCTACTAAACAAACGCCACGAATCCATTAAACATTTTGTTTTCTTTGCCCCTACTTTTAAGCCGCAGAACGGAGCCACTGTTATTACCGTTATTGCTTCTGTCCACACTCTGGATTATTCACGTAAATGTAAACGCTGGCCACCATCTTATCTTACGGAAGCTTAGTTTGTTTCCTGCGTCGTGCTGTTGAGCACCTTGTATTAGGTTGGTGCAAAAATAATGTCGTTTTCTTACGTATTAACATATGTGAGAAAACTACATTATTTTTGCACCAACCTAATATTATTCCAAGAAGAATTCCTAGCCTGAGTTTATTCTTACTATCTCAGTCATCCGATCGTTGCCACGCCCCCTCTCT
This sequence comes from Acanthosepion lycidas, assembly GCA_963932145.1. Lineage (NCBI taxonomy): Eukaryota > Metazoa > Mollusca > Cephalopoda > Sepiida > Sepiidae > Acanthosepion > Acanthosepion lycidas. The sequence goes on from OZ010605.1 coordinate 11,890,855, forward strand.
CTCTCAAACACTGTATGATTTTGTATATTATATTCTTTCAAGCATTTTCTGCATATTTGTCTTTTAGTTTTTTGTCGGCTACTTCTTTCTTAGATAATATTATACAAACATAAGCATTGTTATCTTATGGGTTTACGACGGAAGTGTTGGATTAAATGTACTGACAATGAAATCATCTCATTTATTATGCTGAAACTTACTCGAAACTGAGAAATTAAGGTGATTGATTGATTCGAAAGTGTATCCTCAATTTCAGTCAGCGATAAATCGGATTGCATAATTTAACGACATATCAACCGCTGTTGGCTAATTAATGAACAGGACCTAAAAACAAATAATCCCGAAATTAACAAATTAGAACATAAACTGGGGACATAAACTATAGACGAAATTCAAAACTGTTTACTTAGATCTAGTCTGCACTAGATTAAATATGTTCATACCATTCCAGTTTAGACTAGGTTAAATATATAAATATGAGTTCAGTTCAGATTAGACTAAAAAAAAAACGGTGACTAAAATCCAGTTTTCACTACAATAAACATTATTCAAGTTTAGATTTTATTCAAAAAAAAGTTTGAATAGATCTGATTCATAATACATTTAAAAAGTAGATATATATCTGGTTTACACAAGATTCAAAAAGGTTTAGGAAGATTCGGTTTACACTTAAGTAAAATATTACATATTGGTCGGATTTATATTAAACTCAAAAATGTTGACCAACATCAAGTTTGCACTAAATTTAAAAAGAAAAATTAGGTTTCTTTTTACACTAGAAGAAAAAAGTTAGTCAAAGATCCGATTTAGACCAAAACTCAACGGTTGGCAATTTCTTTTCACATTAGACTAAACAACTTAGAAAGATATTAGGTTAACACTAAAAAAAAAAACTATAGTCATAGGTTCGGTTTAAACTAGAATCAAAATGGTAGACATAGATACAGTTTTACAGTTTTACATAGATACAGTTTTACAGGTAGGAATAAATTAATTTAGCATTAAAATCAAAAAATTAGTAGTAATTTCGGTTTAGATTCGAGTAGAAAAATTCGTAGACATGTAGAAATTGACGAACTAATCTGCTTTATTCTCATAATCAATCATTTGTAAGTTATTTAAAGTCTAAGCTTAGTTTGGGATTCTGTAAAGAATTATTTCTACTGTTCGTGAAATTTGCATCAACAGCAAAGAATTAAGAATTAAGACATCAACAGGTACATAGGTTAATAATGAGGTGTCTCAACAATATTCATATATACACAGTTGTTGAAAAGCTAGGAACGCATTTGGTCCTTCAAAAGGACCATCAGATATCTACAGAAAACTACTGAAAACAGTGTGGCTGCCTGAAGGGAAACTTTATTGCATTTTATTTGTAAATGTTGAGAACATTTATAGGTCGCTGCTTATTTCCACTCAACTGAGCTGCGCCTCGGGAAGTTGAATAACTATACTAAGGTGTTTGGTGGGGATTGCCTAGGTTTTAAGCTTCAAATGTTGCTATGGTATTGATATTAACTTGCGCACAAATGTCCTTAGGGAAATTTATGCATCCATCGCCTCTCCATAGCTATGGGTTAAACATTAGTCTTTTATATGGAAATATCTTTGTTAATCCAAAAAATGTTAATGCAATATTTGCACGCAAAAATATATGTAAAATTGTTAAAAATCCAAGAATTGTTTCGGCTTTAATTAACCCAGACAACCGTAAAACAGATGCTGCAAAATGGTCAATTGCTGTATTTCTCCAGTACGTAAGAGACTCATCTTGCTATCCTCTAGATTTACTAAAGCCATATTAGTCGCAAAATTAAGTACCAGCGTCAAATATGGAGAGGAGCTCATCTCTTTCCAGTCTTGAGTTCAATAGCGAGTACGTAACCTTGTGGGTGTTGAATTATTTTACACCATTAAACCTGTTTTTCCGTAGACGAAACGTTGCTCCGTCGTTATTTCTATAGAAAATGTTCAAATAAAGTGCATTCTTTAGTTCCCTCAGTTATAACCTTTGTAGATAAGACCCGACATGCCGTTATCTTACCCACATATACTCATAAGCTCTGCCTCTTATCTCTACTTCAAATGGCTCTTGAATTTTGTATAGGATGAAATAATTGTAAGAAAAAATATTGTCGTCTGCATCCTTCTTAGTCATTACTAATTCTCGGCCTGTATTTCTTTTATTTTAATTTAAATGGCTTTATTTCCACGAGTAATACTTATATCTTCAATTTTAGTCTAAAATCATTGTTAGCCATTATTACTTGTAGTTGTGGCGTCAGCTGGGTTAGATTAATTAGATGCTGTCAAACGAATCAGTCGCATACTGAAGAACGTGCAAATTCATAGGTGTTTCAGTAGAAATTTGGTTTCTTAAGTGGCCCCATATACATATTTTTGGGTAGTGCTTCGGTTTCACAAGCGACCCCGTATACAGACTTTAGGATAGGGCTTTGTTTTCACAAGCGGCTCCATATACAGATTTTAGGATAGTGCTTTGATTTCACAAGCGGTCCCATATAATGACTATAGGATAATGCTACACTTTCACAAGCGGTCCATATACATACTTTTCGATAGTGTCTTGGTTACACAAGCGGACCCATATAAAGTCTATAGGATAGTACTATGGATTCACAAGCAGACCATATATATACTTCAAGATAGTGTCTTGGTTTCACAAGCGGCCCCATGTAAAGACTATAGGCAGTGCTATGGTTTCACATGCGGCCCCATAGGCATATTTTGGGATACTGCTTTAGTTTCACAAGCGCACCCTCATGTAAATACTTTACTATAATGCTATCAGAGTAGCTTCAGAGTTTACCTTCTCCTAGATTAGCTGTCAACCAAAGATGGCAGCACTGCTTGAGGAAAAGATTGCATCACGGATTGAGGTATTCACGGATGCGGGTTAGATTGAAGAAGTCATGGGTTGCAGCTCTAATTGAGCGAGACAAGGATTGCGGCTTGGATTGAGGGAGGCACGGACTGCACCTCGGATTGGGCGAGGCATGGATTGCGGATCAGATTGAGGGAGACACAGATTGAGGCAATGATTGAGGAAGGCACAGATTGCAGCTCGGATACGAGTGGCTGCACCATTTACATACAACCCCCGCCAAATAAAAAAAAGACAAAAAACGAAACAAAAGAAGCGATATTTACATTATTCAGACTATTGTCCTCATCTTTGTCGTCATATTTTTATTACAACTTTTCGGCAGTGGAGAACTTGGAGAAGGGAATTAACAGGAGATAACTGATAACTGACATGCATTAGACATGGCACGTAGAACTAGAACAGTTTTCCCAAGGGAGCGAAATTTGGATTGAGGGAGGCGTGGCTTGCTGCATTCACTTATGCGCTAATACCCTTGAGAAAAGTATGAATTAATCTATTCTCACCACAGCTATGAGTAAATAGCAGGATAGACTGGATTCTATACCCATGGGTTGCAACCGGCCTAGGAGAAAGAAAAGCTTTGAATTCAAAACTGTAGGTAGCGCTGACAAATCGCATACCGTGAAACTTAGCAAATGATCGTTCGTATTGACTCAGCGATCCCGATTATGATTGAATACATTGAAAACTAAAATTAGACTTAATTATATGTCTGGAAGTTTCGAATGTCTGATCTTGTAGACACTGCTTTCTCTCCAAAATTTCGGGACACAGATGAAACATTTAATATTTTCGAACAAATAGAACGTGGCCTATTCGTTAGAAAGCTCGCTTTCTGACCAAGAGACCGGGGTTCGAATCTGACAGGAAGTGCCTGAAGACGATACCACGAGTATTGTAACTGAAATTGGGTAGCACAAAGTCACAAGTCACTGTGACCGAGGGTTTGAGCGTGATAGCCTTGTTCAGACATTTGGATTACGCTATATAATGCACTCTTTCACCGAAACTGTAACTAAATTACAATATACACCATAGTTCGGCTCTATGGGTGTTGAACAAATACAAATGTGCCTGAGCTAGCCGCCTCAGTAGGTTAGAAACTTCGAATACAAGTGGCTGCACCATTTACATACAACCCGCGCCAAATAAAAAATAAGACAAAAAAACGAAACAAAAAACGCGATATTTACATTATTCGGACTATTGTCCTCATCTTTGTCGTCATATTTTTATTACAACGTTTCAGTAGTGGAGAAATTGGAGAAGGGAAATCACAGGAGGTAACTGATAACTGACATGCATTAGACATGGCACGTAGAACTAGAACAGTTCACCCAAGTGAGCGAAATAAAGGGTTCAGTTCGATATTCCAACAACAAGAAGGCCGGAGCGTACATCGGCCGAAAGTTTGTAATAAATATAACGTCAAAGATGAGGACAATAGTCCGAATAATGTAAATAGTGTACATAACACCTCATCTCAGAAATATAGACAGATACTGAAAGGCCGAAACGTTGTAATAAATATGACGTCAAGATGAGGACAATAGTCCGAATAATGTAAATAGTGTACATAATACCTCATCTCAGAAATATAGAATATATACTGAAAGGCCGAAACGTTGTAATAAATATGGCAACAAAGATGAGGACAATAGTCCGAATAATGTAAATAGTGTACATAATACCTCATCTCGGAAATATAGACAGATACTGAAAGGCCGAAACGTTGTAATAAATATGACGTCAAAGATGAGGACAATAGTCCGAATAATGTAAATAGTGTACATAATACCTCATCTCAGAAATATAGACAGATACTGAAAGGCCGAAACGTTGTAATAAATATGACGTCAAAGATGAGGACAATAGTCCGAATAATGTAAATAGTGTACATAATACCTCATCTCAGAAATATAGCCAGATACACAAAGGCCGAAACGTTGTAATAAATATGACGTCAAAGATGAGGACAATAGTCCGAATAATGTAAATAGTGTACATAATACCTCATCTCAGAAATATAGCCAGATACTGAAAGGCCGAAACGTTGTAATAAATATGACGTCAAAGATGAGGACAATAGTCCGAATAATGTAAATAGTGTACATAATACCTCATCTCAGAAATATAGCCAGATACTGAAAGGCCGAAACGTTGTAATAAATATGACGTCAAAGATGAGGACAATAGTCCGAATAATGTAAATAGTGTACAGAATACCTTATCTCAGAAATATAGACCGATACTGAAAGGCTGAAACGTTGTAATAAATATGGCGACAAAGATGAGGACAATAGTCCGAATAATGTAAATAGTGTACATAATACCTCATCTCAGAAATATAGCCAGATACTGAAAGGCCGAAACGTTGTAATAAATATGACGTCAAAGATGAGGACAATAGTCCGAATAATGTAAATAGTGTACATAATACCTCATCTCAGAAATATAGCCAGATACTGAAAAGCCGAAACGTTGTAATAAATATGGCGACAAAGATGAGGACAATAGTCCGAATAATGTAAATAGTGTACATAATACCTCATCTCAGAAATATAGCCAGATACTGAAAGGCCGAAACGTTGTAATAAATATGACGTCAAAGATGAGGACAATAGTCCGAATAATGTAAATAGTGTACATAATACCTCATCTCAGAAATATAGACAGATACTGAAAGGCCGAAACGTTGTAATAAATATGGCGACAAAGATGAGGACAATAGTCCGAATAATGTAAATAGTGTACATAATACCTCATCTCAGAAATATAGACAGATACTGAAAGGCCGAAACGTTGTAATAAATATGGCGACAAAGATGAGGACAATAGTCCGAATAATGTAAATAGTGTACATAATACCTCATCTCAGAAATATAGACAGATACTGAAAGGCCGAAACGTTGTAATAAATATGACGTCAAAGATGAGGACAATAGTCCGAATAATGTAAATAGTGTACATAATACCTCATCTCAGAAATATAGCCAGATACACAAAGGCCGAAACGTTGTAATAAATATGACGTCAAAGATGAGGACAATAGTCCGAATAATGTAAATAGTGTACATAATACCTCATCTCAGAAATATAGCCAGATACTGAAAGGCCGAAACGTTGTAATAAATATGACGTCAAAGATGAGGACAATAGTCCGAATAATGTAAATAGTGTACATAATACCTCATCTCAGAAATATAGCCAGATACTGAAAGGCCGAAACGTTGTAATAAATATGACGTCAGAGATGAGGACAATAGTCCGAATAATGTAAATAGTGTACAGAATACCTTATCTCAGAAATATAGACCGATACTGAAAGGCCGAAACGTTGTAATAAATATGGCGACAAAGATGAGGACAATAGTCCGAATAATGTAAATAGTGTACATAATACCTCATCCCAGAAATATAGCCAGATACTGAAAGGCCGAAACGTTGTAATAAATATGACGTCAAAGATGAGGACAATAGTCCGAATAATGTAAATAGTGTACATAATACCTCATCTCAGAAATATAGCCAGATACTGAAAGGCCGAAACGTTGTAATAAATATGACGTCAAAGATGAGGACAATAGTCCGAATAATGTAAATAGTGTACATAATACCTCATCTCAGAAATATAGCCAGATACTGAAAGGCCGAAACGTTGTAATAAATATGACGTCAAAGATGAGGACAATAGTCCGAATAATGTAAATAGTGTACATAATACCTCATCTCAGAAATAGACAGATACTGAAAGGCCGAAACGTTGTAATAAATATGGCGACAAAGATGAGGACAATAGTCCGAATAATGTAAATAGTGTACATAATACCTCATCTCAGAAATATAGACAGATACTGAAAGGCCGAAACGTTGTAATAAATATGGCGACAAAGATGAGGACAATAGTCCGAATAATGTAAATAGTGTAAATATAAACTGATACAAAAGAAACAATAGGTAATAAAATCCGGTGACAAAGTACCATAACTTCTGCTCTGTCAATAACGATGCACTTCCGGAACAAAGTATATCCTGTTCCTCCTCTGGCTCACAAACCCGTCAATTTGGATTTCTTCGTAATGCAGTGATCAGTGTTTTTAAAATGATTTTCTATTCACATTATTCAAAGAACATTTAAATCAAATGGCGGATCGCATTACACAAACAGATGCATTATCTTACAATAGTCATTTCTATATTTAACGTGGTTTAGTTGTCAGCCTAATGACCTGAAAGTTTTGAAATTAGATGCCCGCCATGACGTTATTTAAAATATTTATAATTACAATTGTGAATGAATGGCTGAATATATGAAAATTACCCTCAAGCACATACTGAAAGCTACGATTACTCACCACGTTCCTGTTACGATCCATCAACAGCAATAAGAAAAATTTGCATACGCTTGTTCATACTTCCAATTCTGCAATTGGATGAGAAAGAATATATCATCCGACTTGTCCATCGTCTTTTGCCAGTGATTTATTTTCACAGTAATCAGCAAAGCGCATTCGGATTGAAATAAAAGAGAATATTTGAGAGTATTCATATTACGTTTCAGCAGGCTAACCTTTGTAGGCAAAAGGAATCGATGCTGAGTTTAAAAGTAGTCTGTTAGTTATTTCTACTCCTGATTTTCTGGTAGCAATTTCTTACCTTCTTTTAAGCGTTGTGCACATATATTTTTTTCGTAGATTGATTCTGAAGAGTGAGGAGCGTTAAAAGGTTATCACTTTTTTTAATATTATCTTTCAATCGTCAGTTTACGACGAATTATCATTTTCTTAATCTTAGATACATTTTATATGTTTAGGTATTCTTATAAAATCTCCGTTTTTAAAGGCGTAATAAAATTTTGTAACTCCTGCAGATTATTTACATTATTTATATTATTCGGACTGTTATCTTCATAAAAGAAGGCCGGAGTGCACAACGGTCGAATCATTGAGCTACATTCAGGTTTCGGCTGTTCTTCATCCGGCCTTCTTCAAGTCATTAGAATTTCGAATCGAATCCTTTAATTCGTCCAGTGGGATAGATTATTCTAGTTCCACGTACCATGCAACTTTCGAATGTCTCAGTTATTTCCCTTTAACTCAACTCTGCAAGTTTTTGGTTCACCACTGCTCTAGCCTGTTGGACTCACAACTCTTTTGTTCTAGCCACTGGATATAACCAACTTCTTTTTCCACTTGGACAATGTTGTTAATATGGCAATAAAGATGAGGATAACAGTACGAAAAATCCAAATAATGAAAATAATCATAATACCTCATCTCATGGATATAGACAGACCCTGCAGATTAGTGAAGTTGTCCTTCTCTTTGACGGCTTGCCAGCCAGCCAGCCTAGCCTAGACAGTCCAGTCTAACATGCAATTTATGGATTTGTTGTAAAATGGACGTTATATATTCGTTAGAATGTGAAAGTTATGTATTTGTTCTAAAATGGCGGTTATGATTTTCTTCTAAATTGAACCCTCTATATATGTTTTAAAATGGACGTTATATTCCTTCTAAAATGGACGTTATGTACGTGTTCGAATGTGAAAGTTATGTATTTGTTCTTAAATGGATTTTATGTATTTTTTCTAAACTGAATGTTATTTATTCATGCGGAAGTGAACGCATTTGGGATTTAAAATTATATTTTAAATTTATATATTAATATATATTATTAAGTGATTGTACAGTGTAACCCGGATATAAGAGAGTTGTCGTGACCGGAGATGAAGTCTCTTATATCCGGGTTTGGTCTAATTTATATACATTAACATAGGCTCTAATTTGGGATCAGAGAAAATCTCTCTTATATTCGGGTTTCTCTTATATTCGAGTTTCTCTTATATCCGGGTTCCACTGTATAAACAATAATCATTGCCCAAACTAAAGTCGCAAATTGAAACATACTGTAAAAAGAAGTAACATATGATAAATTGTATATGCATATATTTCAATTTACCAATTTGGCCCACCCTCGGCAACAAGAACGTGAATCTACAAGATGCTGAGAATAACAGGTACCAACATGTGTGCGGGGACGAAGTTTTACAGAAATGAAAACAAAATGGACACTTATGTTTTAGCATCAAACAGATATAGTTGAATTTTCTACAGCACATAAAAGGGCTCGGAAAACTTTACGCACACAGAACATATTAAAGGCAAGTGTGACAAAAGAAAACATCGCATAATTGTCTGAAGGATCTCATGAGAGAGCAGAGTTTATGAGTGATAGCAGAAAGATAAAATTTTCTAAGAGTAACAAAGGAGCAGAAATTGTGGAGAGCCATGAACACCAACATCCCGAATGGGCATTTCACATATTTAAAGTCATAGTAAGCCTTTGTACATCATAGTTACTTTTTTATTTTATTTTTTTGCTGCAGCTGATATTTAAATGTTTAGCTCCTATCATTCATCAAAATTTTAATCGATTTATTTCCACTAGAAGACTTAGGAATAATATAATCTTTAATGTTTTACTAGATAAAGCATTGAAAACCATTATTAATTTTTGAGTGACATTTCTTCTTTTTTTAGCTGCTATTCATTATAACGGCTCGATTATTCTAATTCGATCATTACAAAATGAAAAGAAAATGTTCTTTACGAGACTCTCACTCAAATACATCTTATTTGCCGAATATGGTTCTATTCGTCAGCGGATCTAAGACTCGAGATATGATAGAAAAATTTTGCTGATGATCGAATCTAAACACATTTTTTTCCGATATGTTACTGATTTTTTAATTTATTGTCAGTAGTAATATTTATCTGAACTTGTATTAAATTAGGTACCTCCACGAAAATGTAAACAAACAGTGATAGCATGATGAAAAAGACGCCGACCTTGACGAAAACAAGTTTTTATCGTCTAATGTACATATTATTATTAAAGAGGAAAGATCAAAGTAACTTTGGGGTATTTTTTTTACATTTTTTAATCGTTCCTAGCACGTCCGAAATTTTCGTTAAAAATCTTGTTTTTTTTTTTGTCAAAAAAAAGGACAGATAATCAATCATTTTCAATCATTTTCAATCATTTGATAAAAAGATGAAAATCTGACTGATATTCTTTTAAAAATCAATTATCATTTATTCAAAACTGATTTTAATAAAATCAGAAATTATAATGTTTATTCAAAATATTTTGAACCAAGCTTAACTTAGCATCTGCGCCGAAAAAATGTAATTTGAAAATAAAACAAAGAAGGTCATAAACTTTCGCGTCGCTTGACAGGTGACGAACGGCCCTGTCGGCTGGGGCTTTAGAATACGCCGACTGCACCTCTGTAGAGGGGTAAGACCCCACCCCTAATGAGGCGTCCTGGGTATGACGTTAAATTGCATCCAACAGCAAGGCCTCTGATCTGGAGGTTTTGAGGAGCGTGGAACCAACTCTTAATTGCTGGTGTTCCCAGGTCCACCTTGAACCGGGGTGGTAGCACCTGTTAGGGTCCCAGCTATGGGTAAATAGTGAACTGCTAGTTTTCCAGGTTTTGCTCACGTCCTGGGTATGACGGTAAACTACATCCGCGTCCTGGGTATGACGGTAAACTGCATCCGCGTCCTGGGTATGGCGATAAACTGCATCCAACAGCAAGGTCTCAGATAATGTTTTCGGAAAAATAATGTTGCCAGTTCTAAGTTTTTGAAACAATAATGTTGCCAGCTCTAAGTTTTTGAAACAATAATGTTGCCAGCTCTAAGTTTTTTTTTTGTAGAAAAGGAATAATGTTGCCAGCTAGACGTTTTTTATTCTATACAAAATAGGCATTTAAAATTCATATAAACTGGATTTGGCATTAAATAACCCACAGTGGTTGATATGCCATAAAACCCAAACAAACAGACAAACAAACAGACAAACAAACAAACAGGTGACGAAAGACACATTCATGACGTTTAGATAACTTACGGGAGGATGATTCTTTCTACGGATGGAAGGAAGTGAAATTATTTAGATTTAAGTGAACAAATTATTTACCTCGTTACTTTTAAGGAAAACTTTCAGCGCTCTAATTTTTAATTTTTTTTTTTTTTGTACTTAGCTTTCATCTTTACGTTTACGGTGCTTTATGGAAAATATAAAGAAATTAAAAAATTAAGACTGTTAAGAGTGAGATTAAATTTCATAAGAAAAAGGTATCTAATTAATTTATAGGTACCTTTCTTATGAAATTTTATCAGAAGTGTACATAAAATACTATAATTTTATGTACATTTATTACATTTTAATGTGTTATTTGTATTTCCATTCATTTTATTATTAATTTTGATATTTCATTTATGGAAAAATGTCATAACTGAGATTAATATAAAAATAAGATCATATAAATTAAAGTTTAGCAGTGGTTAAATTTCATAAGATGATACTTATAGGTACCCTTCTCAGTTGAAATTGAAAAATCAAATTAACTTCTCCATATATGTTTCGCAAAAGTAAAGGCCTTAACAGCGGAGAACAATGCTGAACTCAAATAATGCAACTAAATTGTATTCTGGTTGGTCTTCCGTACTTTATAATTACCGCCCGATTATAAGCACAAAATTACATTTTTTAATTACTGTGGCTCTTCTGATTGGTGCAAACGATACAATTTTCATGGTGCTAGACAATGACAATCTCTTATGGACACTTTGAAAGGTTGATGGTGCTTTTAACTAATGTTATAATATTTTTAAAAACTTAATGTAAAAATCTATTATAATTAAAGAAATAACAAATAATTGTATTAAAAATTCAATTTTCATTGAAAAAATTTTTTACTTTCAGAAAATATTGTCCCTAATTGAAATTAAATAATATATTTGTTTTATTAAGTTTTGTATGTTACAATTCAGAGCTGATTTTCAGGTACGTTGGCTCCAATTAAAAAAAAAAACAAAACATGATTTGCATTCTTCAAAGCCTTGTGCTTTTAACTATTGTAATCACTAAGGATGATGGGCTCGAATTTCTAGAGTTTTTCATAAAATTAGTTATGGGGGTGTTAATAAATATATAAAAAAAATATTTCTGACATGACTTTAACAAAAAAAAATATTTATAATAATCTCGATATTATGTGAATAGTTTCTGAAAGTTTCATTAACATCTGACAATTATTTATAATTTTGCAAGATTTTCCAAATTAATGTGTGTAATACAAAAAAAAAACGCGCTAAAAATTATCTGTTATTTACTACCCCTTGTTGCAACAAAGAGAAACAAGGTTTTTAAATCAAAATTTAGAATATTCTAAAAAGATGGAAAAATTTTTTATAAATAATTAAAAAAAAATATGATCTATCCTCTTCATAAAAACATAAGCATTTAGACGATAAAATTTTGTTTTCATAAAGTTTGGCGTCTTTTTCATCAGACTATGCTCTATTTTTTAGCGATTTCGTGGAGGTACCTATATTAAATGAATACTGACAGCCATTATTTATTTGTTAAGGATTTTTTATTTTAATTTCACTTGCTGAATGAAAAGGAAGTGAATTTAAGATTAAAGAAATATTATTAATAAACATTATTACAGACTTCAGTAAACCAGTAAGATGACTATATGTCACAAAGTACATTGAAGTTTTTCCATTAAATCTGTTACTGCTATCGCAAATTTCATAACCATATCGTGCAAAGACACCGCGAAAACAAAAGGCCATAGAAAGACAAACGAAATAAGCTAATGTATTATCATAATGGTGGATTTATGTTTAACAATATGTCCGGTTTGATAGATTTAATTTTTGTTTTGTTTTGTTTTCATTCAATCTTAACAGCGTTGAACAGGTTAGTTGGTATACATGTCAGCCCTTGTTGATTTATTTATTTTTGCGAATTATTCATATGTCAATAAATCGAAGTCAAACTCAGTACACTTTGTTAAGAACAAGTAGGTTAGAATTCTAATATTTACATAGACGCACAGTCATATATATATATATATATATATATATATATATATATATATATATATATATATATATATATATTAATTTAAAGAAAAACAGACGACTCCATTTGTAATAAATTATCACCAGAGAATTTTATTTTTCTCTTGATCTTCAGACTTCATTGTCAAGAGGTGAAACGAAAAATGAATTTAAAATTTACACTTTTGACGGGCAGTATTAAGCTTATATAAGTTGGCATAGAGAGTGTTGAGGAATGGTATGAGAGACATGGTCGAATTTGGAGAGGGAAGGGAGAGTTTTAAAATTTATTTTTATATTTATTTTTATTATAATACTTAATATTGAGGAAGGAGTGGGTAAGGATCAGACATTGACCTTTAATCGGTCAACTCAACCGGAATGATATGGGAAAAGGTAAAGGAGAAAAAAAGGAAAAGAGAAAAAAGGGGAAAGTAAAGAGACAAGAGATCTACGTAATCTTTTTTGAAGGAAGAAGAGGGATGGTATAGATTTAGCAATTTAGATAAAAAAACAGATTTTAACGTTTAATGTGAATTTAAATGTTTAAAATCTCCACAAAAAATTAAATTTAATGCTTGTTAGTAATTTAAATATTCAACTTCTCCACAAATAATTTAGGGATTTAATATAAGTCGAATACTATATTAATAAACAACAATAATAAAAGAATAAAATTACTAATAGTAATATTTTAATATTGCGAATAACTGTTAAATGCGTTTAAGTCTAATTCATGAATTTAACTTGTAGCTATTTTTAGATGGGTGATATTACTTAATTAAAGTTAAGGTTTCAAATCAAGATGGAGTAAGATTTGAAGTTAATAGTAAATTTTTTTACTGTTTTTCGTATATACACCACATACATATTTACGTAAAAACACAAACACATGTATCGATATTATATCTATAGGGGACACTCCCGCCGTATTCGATGTATGAGGGTCAAGCAGATCAGTTCCAAGAACCGGCAACCCAGACCCCAGCACCTATGATTTGATTATAGTAGTGAAGGCTTTGTACGGATCTAACCAGGCTTTTTGAAAGGATGACTACAGAGACCCTGTTGCGCTACGTGCCATAACGTCCCCAAAAATTTCTCCGCAAGTTTTGAATTCAGAGTTGTCCTTCTGCTAGATCAGATGCCATCCAAGGCTACAGAAGCTGGAATGAGAGGAAGAAGATTCATACATTACCGAAGGGTATTAGAACGTAAGTAAATGTAATAGATTCGACCGGAATTCGAACTCGGCTTATATATATATATATATATGACCAATATATCGAACTCGGCGTATGTATATATGTGACCAATTATAATTAAAAGAGCTTGGAAATTAATATATAATTTTAGCAAGTCGTCGGTTTCTAGCAACTGAGCTGCTTTTCCTTAATACGTCAGATACGACGGGAGAGTCCACCATATATATATATATATATATATATATATATATGTGTGTGTGTGTGTGTGTGTGTGTGTGTGTGTATATGTGTGTGTGTGTGTAAAAATATATAGAAAATAGGAAAGAACTCGGTTCTTTTTTGAAACATGAGAACTCTTATGTAGCGTTGCAATCATATTTTTAAATAAATAATTTTATATATCTGTCGTTTACTGAAATTAAATAATATATTTGTTTTATTGAGTTTTGTGTTGGTAAGTGCGAGATATTCGTGTGTGCGTGTGTGTGTGTGTGTGTGTGTGTGTGTGTGTGTGTGTGTGTGTAAGCATTTCACCCCAATCAAGGCGGGGGCGCCACTAGCACAAAAGGATTTACAGAGAATGAGAGCAAGACTAAAGAATGAAGTGAGTTGTTTGAGGAAAGGATATAGAGAAGGACGAGGACCAGGATCAAGGCATCAGATTATGTCGATTGACATTACACTTGAATATTAGAAGACTATAGCCAACAGAAAAGCAAGTAAGTGGAAAGGAGTTCCACTGTTGGGAAGTGCGAGATATCAAGCTGTTGGAATAGAAGAGGCGGTTACACTTAACTGTTTCGACAATGAATGAGTGGAACCGAGATGCCAACCTAGTAGCATGCTTAAATTCATGTAATTGGGGTACCACTGAAAGTAGCCACTCAGAGCAGTTGCCATGAAAATATTTCTAGAAAAAACAAAAGGAAACCATATCACGTCTATAAGAAAGTGACTGCAGACGAGACGCCACATCAGGATATATATATATTAGGTTGGTGCAAAAATAATTTCGTTTTCTAACATATGTTACTATGTGAGAAAACGAAATTATTTTTGCACCAACCTAATATATATATATATATATATATATATATGTGTGTGTGTGTGTGTGTGTCTGTGCGTGCGTGTTTGTGTGTGTGCATAATGCAAAGATAATGAGACATTTTAGATATCTTTAATTAGAAATGCGAGCAATATAACATCAAAAATATAGATGAACCATTTATTTTATCCAAATTCGCAAGAATGCATTTAACTAGTTTCGTTGATCTTCTTCTTCTTCTTCTTCTTCTTCTTCTTCTTCTTATTCTTATTATTATTATTATTATTATTATTACTATTATTTAAATTTCACCGATTTTAAAACGTTTCGTCAAAGAAAAGGACCATCCCTTCATAAGATATTACTTTAACTACTACGTCTGTTATATTTTTTATTTTTTTATTTTTTTTTATTATTGCTTGCATATTTTAGTCTGGTTGTCTGTCAAGATGCTATCACTACCCGATTTTTGTAGCTCGGTCATCATTTTTTGGTCCTCAGGCAGTTCCATATTTTCATTTATTTTATTTCAACGCGGTCAGCAGAAGCCAATAATGCTCTCTTTTGCACAGTAGAAATTAATATTGCCAATGGGAATCCGGAGACCGAATATGGACGACGACCCTTCAATGACCTCTGAATGGCATTACTATAAAAGCTGAATTAGGATGGCCACGTCAAGTGACGTCTTCTTTCAAAATTTCACAAGACGCTAATATTAACTAATGCTTTATTTAAACATTTTTCATTCGCCTTTATTTTTGGAATATTGTTTTTCATTTTTTTTTTTTTTCGCATTTGGAAATTTTTAGCTAATATTTTGGGGGATTTGTCTCTTTAAGGACATTTTTCTGATTTTATCGATTGGCTTTATTTTTATTATCATATTTTTTGTCAAATATTTTTATTTTATTCTAACTAATCTTATTTTTTTCAGAAAAATGAACATTTTAAATTATTTCTTTGTCTGAACTCATTTTAAATTCCTGCTTTCAAGGATGTTCATTAAATTTATGCATAGTAAGATATAAGGGCATCAATGATGAGTACTTGGGTTGTCACGAATTCGCTGCAGACACTCCAGTTCAAAAGTTTGAAGCCACCCCCAGAATTAGCATGGAATGTATTTGGCCCAAGCGTAAAAAATGAAAAACTTATATTGGAGTCATTGAAAAAAGAATAGAATCAATTACCAAACTTTTACTTTAAGAAACTTTTTGCAACGAATGCCAAAAATTTGTGTAACATTAATTACATCTAAAGGATGATATTTTACCGAGCGCAGCATTTAATCATAAAATGCTTTTTTCTTTTATCACAAAAAGTGTTTAATAAAAAATCATGTCTCATTTTTTTTAATCATGTAAAATAATTTCTCTTATTTAAAGTACAAAGGAAGTATGTTTCGTGTGAATTTAAAAAATAACCAGGGTAACCTCAAACTTATGAACCGTAGTATATATGTAACGTTTTAAACTTGCTTTTATTTTGTGGAGAGTTCTGTAACAGAGACATAGTATTTATTAACCGGAAACTTTGTAATAAAACGAACTGACTCAATGGTATCAAATAACATATTTATTTCTTTTACATTGGAATGTTTACTTTGATATTCGAAGTAACAAATATTTGTTATTGGTAACAGTCGGAAGAAAGTACGTTTCAGCTGTGTATTCGATAGTATAGGTATTCAAACTTTGTAGTATTAGTCATCTTAGAAACACGTCAGCGTTAATCTACTTTCTCGGTCCAAAATGTTATTGCAGATGACCACTTAAACCTCTTTACGCGTCACGCATGGCTGATTTCTCTGGCAGTCGTGTCTCTTACTCTATGGTTTCTCTTGCCACCTCTTCTGCTTTTCTAACTCACAGCTGTCAGCTTCTGTCATTTTGACCATTTTCCCAAACTACTGGCGGGAACCTTGGTTTCGGCTAACATCAAATGTCTCTCTGTGTTAATAGTTTTGATTGAACCAAATTATTTTATTTTCGTCGTTCACTTCGTTTTGATTTTTTACAGCGGAATTATGCGTGGAGCCTCTCTTATTTTTAGTAATTTTTATCACAAGTGGATAAACTGTAGTTTAAGAATCTTCTGCCGTTTTTCGGTCGGGTTCAGTTTTTGCTTCTTTTTCGTCTTTTTTAGGGTTTCTTTCTCATTAGTTTAGAGAGTAGTATAGAGAGAGAAGTAGAGAACGAGAAATGAGAGGGAAAATAATAGTTTTAACAGAAAGCGAATACCTTATTTTAATTTGAACTCTTTTTATATTTGTTTATATTTTTGAATTACATATTATTTTTATCGAAATATGAACAGTGATTTCTTGACAATATGGTAAGTCGAGTCTTTATTTGGGATTATCAGATTTAATATTCGTGTTTGAGAGAAGTTGATATTTACGATTATTGTTAATAGCTTTAATCTATTAAAATACGGGTCGGTACGTTAGTGTAAATACACTATCGGACCAATTCGTATTTTAACGTAGTGACATTATTCTCATTATTTTTTTAAAAATCTTGTTATCCTGCATCTGTTTTGTAATCATATGCCTGTTGATGACCTTTGACCTAGATTAAGCGAAAATTTCATCGTTCCAAATAATTAAACAAAAGCTACTAACAAACAAAAAAAAAATGAAATGAACAAATATCTTCATAGGATATGAGCTGTTCTTGTCCGAAGTATTTTTTGATCTCTTGACGTGAGGGTTTAAAAAGGATATTTTTTTAATTTGTTGTTGAGGCCCCTTTCTTTATCAAACGCAAAGCTCGAACCACATCAGTTAGTGTTTTAGTTTTTAATTGTCACGTTTTTGTTTCTATTTCCGTCCAGGTTTTCTTATTTGCTTTTGTTATTTCGTAAACTCGTGTCTGTTTTTGCTGATTATATCCTGGTGAATAGATTGGATTATTCGATCATTTTTATCGCACAGTGATGACAGATCTCCCAACCCAGATATTGACCTACCATTATTTTTCGCTTCTTGTATTATTATTATTATTATTATTATTATTATTATTATTATGTTTGATTTCATTTGTATACACATTTCATTCCGGGTCCCAACCAGAGACCTGCGTTCAGAAATAGCTTCAGGAAATTTTCCACATATTGTTTTTATATATATAAAGAAAAAAATCCAAGATCACACACAGTTTACTTCGCAATGTGTAAGATGTACTTGGGAGGGCAGCTTTTTGTATTTCTATAAGGGATGAACTACCAAGAATTACTTCAATGAGTCAGTTGGAACCTTTTCCAATCAGTCCTAGGACTCCAACTCCAACTAGAATTATAGATGTCTTCATGTGCTACATTTTTGAGATTTCCTCTTTAAAGTCCTTGTATTTTGATAGATTTTCAAAGCTACAATCTGCAGGTAAAGCACCTTCACTTTGTGGTTTTGCTCACGATGTCTGGTCGATTAGATTTGATTGTTTTCTCTCTGTTTCTTGCAAAGTCCCATGAAGTATTTACAGGTTCTATCTGTGCAACGGATACTGGGTGTGGCTAATACTAGTTTATCGCGGCTTCCTTACGTAAATATTGCATATTCTCCAATGCAGATATTGGCCAACATGAGGAGATTTATATTCAGGAGGAAACACGGTGGGGCCATGGATAGCGGCTCGGATTGAGGAATCTGAGAGCCGCTTTTGAATCTTCTCACCCTAGCCATGGGTAAATAGCTAGACAAACCGGGTTTTATAGCCTTGAGTGTTGTACCGCAGAAAGGAATGACAACCTACTGCGAGAAAAAATCTGCCTCGTCAGTCATGTAACGAAAGATACATGATCGCTTAAGCACATAATTGCCTGACTGGTTGCTAACACTACACAACCTGCTACAAATATTCAAGTACTTCTGGATATTTATCATGTTACTATTATTATTATTATTATTATTATTATTATTATTATTATTATGGCCTTTGATTTTTTTGGTGTATATTCATGAAAATTTCATGTCTTTTTCTATTTGAATTTTCTGATGTATCGTAATATTTAATGAATAGATAAGTACCCTGCCAATTCGTCGACTGCAAAATACCAGTTGAAATTACCCTAATACATCATTACATATTTCAGATTAACAAATTAGAAAAAATAATGACCAATCATCCATATGAATGTTGGTTTTATTCAAAGAGGTAAGTGGTTCCAAGTGAAAATATTACAAATGGGCAAGTTCTTCTATTTCGTAGAAACAGACGTTAAACACATGAGAGCGTTCCAAAGTCTTAAGTACCCAAGAGTGTGGCAAACTATCAAAGGCTTAACGATAATCTATCCACGCTAAGATTTCTATATCGCCTTCTGCAATTTTCCAAGACCATTCTGTTTATCACTAGTTGATCTTGCAACCATATAAACTTCTCCTGCGTCCCTTCTGTTCCTGTGGAAAAATGTTGTCTGCTACGAACAAAGAATAAGTACGGTTCTTCAAGACAGACGTGATCAAATTATACGTGGTGGACAGACATGTCGTTTAATTTTTCGGATCGTCTGTTTCACTCGTTTTTGGTATGAGATATGTAATACCTTCAGCAATCCATTCCGGGATTAGATAGGGATTATTAATAAGCTTGCTTTGATAAGTTGATTATTATTATTATTATTATTATTATTATTATTATTATTATTATTATTATTATTATTTATTTTCTTTGATTTCTGGCGTTTGCACATTTCTTTCCGGGTCCCGCCCAGGGACCTAAGGTTAGAAATGGCATCATGACACTTTCCACTGACAAAAATAAATAAATAAATAAATAAAAATTTTATTATTATTATTATTATTATTATTATTATTATTATTATTATTATTATTATTATTATTATTTCCTTTGATTTCTAGTATATAGTCATTAATTTCAGGGTCCCAGCCACAGATCTAAGGTCAGAAATGGCTTCATGACATATTCCACTGAGCATGTTTTGAGGGAAAATCCTAAGATCACACATATTTTACACAGATGAAGCATTTCGTGAGGTGTGAGCTGTACTTGTGAATACAATGTTTTGTATTTCTTTAAGGCATGGACTACCATGTATCCCTATATAGAATCTATTGGAATATTTTCCAATCAAACCGAGGGCTCTTACTAAAACTGGAGTTATTGATGACCTTGTGTGCCACAATTTGGTGATTTCGATTTCATTGTCCTTGCGTCTTGATAGTTTGAAAAGATCTTCAAAGATACACTGCAGTCTGCAGGTACCGCCTTGTCAATAAAAAGGCACATTTTGTCTTTACGGTTTCTGGGCGATTGGCTTTCATTGTTCTGTCTGTGAATTATTATTATTATTATTATTATTATTATTATTATTATTATTATTATTATTATTATTATTATTATTATTATTTCCTTTGATTTCTGGTGTATAGCCATTTCTTTCCCTGTCCCTCATGCGCCATATTTTTTAGATTCCCATTTCAAGATCCTTGTATTTTGATAGATTTAAGAAATTCAAAATTGTTTTAGACTCAGCAGGAACTTCTCTGCTGCTGCAGTTGCTGCTGCTGCATCTGCTGCTTCTTTTTATAACATTCTGAATTTTCTTTTTATTTTCCTTCCATCCTATACTTCTGTTTTTCTTTCTTCAAAGTATCACCTTTTCCTCTTTCCTCGCCTCAAAATTGAACCATTGTCTTTTTCCGATTTTTATCTTACTGTTAAAGTTTTAAACATTTCCAGATATCTCTTTGATTCTTTATAAAATCATTCTCTTTGCTCCTCCAAAATTTGAATCGTCTTTATTTTTCTCTCTAATGTATTGATCTCTTTTCATATTTATTTTTAATTTTAGATTATTCGTGCATTAAAGTTGATCCTATTTATTTATCCTCCTCCCGAATTGTAGTTTTCTTTTGTTTTCTTCTTTTTACCTTTATCATTTTATTTATTTCTTTTGCTTTCTCTTTTTTCTTCCTTTTCATTTTATGTTTTCTTTCCTTTATTTTTCTATTCTTATGCATTCATTGTATTTGATCTTTTCTTTTCTTCTTTATCTTGTGTCAGTTTATTTATTCTTTTTCATTTTTTTTATTTTTCATTTTATTTGTTCTTTTGCTTTCTTTTCATTATTTTCATTTTTTTCTCATATCTTTTTTTTTTTTTTTACATTTTCTCTTTTCTTATGTATCTTTTTCTTAGTTATTTTTTTCCTTTTTCTTATTTTTTATTTCTTTTTTCTTTTGCTTTCAGCTTTTTTCTTATTTTTCATTTTCTTTTTTTTTTCATTTTTTCTTTTTTCTTCTTTTTCTTTTTATTTCTTCATTTTTTTATTTTCCATTTTCTTTAATCTTTTTCTTTCTTCTTTTATTCTTATTTTTCATTTACTTTTTTCTTTTGCTTTCTTCTTCTTTTTACATATTTTTCATTTTCTTTTCTGTCTTTATTCTCTTTTTTGTTTCTTATTTTATTTTTTAATTTATTTTTTTCTTATTTTCATTTTATTTTTTGTTCAATTACAATCGTCATATGATCATCATTGGCTCATTCGGATACTGACCCCGTGGTGCCACACTCGTATCACTTTACCTCGGACATGAGGCCGCAAGTGCTATATAGTTAAAAAAAAATTATTATTATTGTTGCATTTTCCTATTCACGTAATGTTTTTGTTTATAATAAAACGTAGATTATGTGAAATCAAACCCCATCAAATCTCCAGTCAATTTCACAATGTCCTCAGAAACCTTAGTAAAAAATATTAGGTTGGTGCAAAAATAATGACGTAATAATGTCGTTTTTTGACGTTAAAAATACATCAAAAAATGACATGATTACGTCATTATTTTTGCACCAGCCTAATATATAGACAGAAAATGCTACTAAAGGAAAATGCGCCTTGTTTTTTACTTTCTATTTTTTTAATATTTTATCAGGGATGCAGTCCTATGGCCGAACCGTATCGTTAGCAATTCATGCAGAGAAGAGCGTCATGTTGGAGCTTGGATCAATCAACCAATTAACAATGTTCACATATATCATATATATTGAACATATATCTACTAAATATATATATATATATATATATATATATATATATATATATATGTATATATATTTGCTAACTGATATATATATATATATATATATTATTATTATTATTATTATTTCTCATTAATATTGCGTATTGATTCTATGTATGATTATTTCTTTATACATACATACATATATATATATATATATATATATATATATATATATATATATAGAGAGAGAGAGAGAGAGAGAGAGACTTGAATATATACATACTAACTTATATATATATATATATATATATATATATATATATACAGGAGGATGATGATGAGTCCCAAATATAGGACGAAACGGCCGTGCATTGCTTTCTGCATTCTGTTGAGTTTTCTTTCAGACTCGATGAATTACATAAATATAATTATCAAGTCCTCCTAATAATTACTATCATGTACATCATTGCTTGAACCGGTTTCTAATGCTCTAGAGTGAGCGGCTTGGGGAAAGTAGTCGTGACTCCAGGGGGCACAGTCCTATGATTACAGGGAACTCAGTAAGAGTTCCACCACGGAATACGTGAGCGAGCGACGCTATATTGAGTCTGATTTGCAATCTCCTCGTTACCTTGGGCCCTGTGGAACAGTTGGTATGATGTTTGTTTGACAACCTAACTGTTAGGGTTTCAATTTCCCGTAGTGTAGGCATACTGCTGATGATTCCGAAATATTGGATGAAACTGCCGTCCAGTGTTTTCTGCTTTCTGCTGAGGTTTCTTTCAGACTCGATTAGTTACTTGAATAATATCATCAAATCCTCCTAATAATCCTTCTATATATCTGCTAACTTTTTATATAAATACAGCGTGTACCGAAAATACTTTTACAAACTTTGTGCGCTGTTTTGTCAGACCAAAATAGGACAAAAGTCCATATGAAAAAATGACATAAAATCCTTTCATGTTTGAGTTATTAATCTTTGTTCAGTTAATAATGTTGATTGTGTAAATTTATTATTCCATTTCTTCGAAATGCTGTTTCATCCATAAACAAGACTCTAGGAACAAACAATTGATCGGCAGTTTGCGCAATAACCCATTGGAAAAAAGTTTTCTGCGGTGAGTGATCAGTGGCCAAAAGTCACTGCACACCTTGCAAATGTTACGGATACAGAAGCTCCATGTGCTACTATGAGATGTACGTCATGATAAGGACACGTGACGTTTGCTGATACCAGGACATCTCAGCAGCCCGTGGAATGTGTTCTTTGTAGTCAGGTGTACGAACGGATCTCTGTCTTCTTCGATGCCTAGTTTGTAGAGCCACATAAACTGTCTCAGCAACGTGACGATAAAAAACAGCAAAGTTTCGATGACACGGCTGCCTTCGGTCTGGAAACGCAATCTGATACAGCCGTGGAGTCTTGCCTCTATTACCATTCACCTGGCCATATGTAAAAATGATATCTGCCTGCTTAGGATATGAATATCCAGCCATTTTAACGCTTTGAGGCCTGAGTTCCTGAAGAATTTTAACAATTTGCAAATAACTAGTACATTATGTTTCCCGCTACATATAAGAATAGTTACAAGTATTTACCCACCGTTCAACCGGTATCTGAACATTAAGCCATCTTTCTCTACTACCGTTCAACCGGTGGGTGGGCATTACATCATTTTTCACTACCACCGTATATTTTCTGTAAAAATTTCTCGGACATTCAGGCCGGTAAATGTTGTTTAATACTGTTTATTATAAAACAGAGCATTTACTTAAATATTTGTACCTATAAAAAGAATGTATAAACATAAAAATATCTTAAAATAATTGTTGGACTTTGTCCATTTCATAATGTGTGACGTCATTTGTTTACATTTGATACGCCATGAGCAGATATGAATGTACGTGAGAGATTCATAGAAGTTTGAAGTTCAAATACAGTAAATTCGATCATGATAACCGAACTCGTCTCTATGGCAAAAATCGGTAAATGCACGTCAAACTAAATGACGGTTCCGTATAGGCTACAGGTTCGAATCCTGTCGGAGGACGAATATTTTCTGTGAAAATTTCTCGGACATTCAGGCCGGTAAATGTTGTTTAATCCTGTTTATTATAAACAGAACATTTACTTAAATATTTGTATTTATAAAAAGAATGTATAAACATAAAAATGTCTTAGAATAATTGTCGGACTTTGTCCATTTCATAATGAGTGATATATATATATATATATATATGGTTATTTAAGTGTTTTAAGGTAAACAATTTTTCAATCAGACATAAGTTATATTTAATTCCTTTTCCGTTATGAGATTTAGCTCTTGTTATAATATCCCACTGGATTGATGGTGAGATGCCATCATTCTTTAACTGCCAGAAATATTTGGACAGGTCAGTGTTGTTTTTGTATTTTATTTTAATTCGATAATTGTGAAAACGAAATTTACAAGGATTTTCAGTGGAACCAATATAAAATTCAACATCGTTTGCCTAATATATGTTTCCTCGGTAAAAAGTATTATCAGTTATATATGAACCGCTTATCTGACAGATCACATTTTTTTCGGCGGTTGCATTTTTTTTTTTTGAAATATTTACGTTTTATGTCTGCGTAATATCTTTGATGAGTATAATGTTGTGCGTGGATATGGTTTTATCTATGTTATTAATGCGGTTATATCTGATTTTAACATTATTTTTGTTAAAAATCATTTTTTTCTTTTTCTGAATGATTAAATTGCTTATGAATTAAAATCAGGAAAAGTCCTTCCATATTAGTTTTAACATTACGATTATATCGTGAATTGAACCATATAATTTGTCGTTTACGGTGTTTCTTTTTAGTTTTTTTACTTTTTATTTGTTTTTTAATACTCTAAATTTACTTTAGGATTCCTTAGTTCTAAAGTCTGTGTATATTCAATTTTATTATTATCAAATACTTGCAGTAGAGCCCGGCGTTGCCCGGGGATGTAACAGTAAGAGGTAGATCAAGTATCAACCAACATAAAGACTGAAAAATAAAATTGACAAATATTATTGTTTAAGGTTGCCGGACATGCATATCTTAATTATTATTATTTTTTTTTTTTGCTTTTTTAGGAATTGGTTAAACCCAAACTCAAACAAAAACATTGTTTTCAATCGCTATAAGTCTACGGATTAAATAGATTTTATTATAAACAATTGTCTTGTAAATGGAATTTTGAAAGCATTCTGAATGTAAAAATAAAGAAAAAAGTGTGCAAGACAATGAGAAACACTACCTGCCAAATAAAAAGTGAAGTTATGTTGAAATCGGTTGATAAATGTAGGAAATCCGATCCCATATATAAAGGAACACAGACACACACACACACAAACAACTAACCTGGGTTTTATAAGAAGTATAATTCGATGTGAGTTGTCCCTCTTTCATTAATACCTCTTAATCGTGTTTTCAAATTGATTTTGTGCAAAAACAGTTTTATTTTTCCAATTTTTGGCGCTGTCAGAACCACCGCAGGGTAATTTTACGTAGTCCTTTGAAGTTTTGTTGAAATCGGTTGAAAAATGTAGGAAATCCGATCCCATATATAAACGTACACATAGACACAAACACACACACAACCTGGGTTTTATAATAAGTATGATAACTCGAAGTGAGTTGTCCCCCTTTTATTAATGCCTCGTAATCGTGTTTTCAAATTGATTTTCTCCAAAGACAATTGTGTTTTTCCAAATTTTTGGCGCTGTCATTAGGTTGGTGCAAAAATAATATCGTAATAATGTCGTTTTTTGACGTAATTTTTAACGTCACAAACGATATTATTACGTCATTATTTTTGCACCAACCTAATAGAATAACTGCAAGGTAATTTTACGTAGTCCTGTGAAGTTTTGTTGAAATTGGTTGAAACTTGTAGGAAATCCGATCCAATATATAAACGTACAGACACACACACAATCTGCGTTTTAAAATAAGTAAGATGTTACTAAAAGGGAACTCGAAACTAAACAAGTGGAAATTTAAAAAGGTAAACCAAGGGTAAATCCAAAGGGAAATGGGGTTTTAGTACAATTGGCTAACTTGTGTAGGGTTGGGTTGTTACTATAAAACAAAAAAAGCAGCTAGAACACATAATTAACAACTTGAATTGTCCGAAGTTGGCGAATAAAGTAAGCCAAGTACGTGCACGTGGGCAACAATAAGCGCAAAAGTGTGAAAGCACGCCCGAGTCACGCAGTAGAGATGGTTGACCTTGCGTATACTGTTGCGTTAGTGCGTGTAATGGAGGCCGTCCGTAAGGGGTGGAGGGGGATGACCTTGACGCTCGAAAAGGCTCCCACGTGTGGGCAATTATTGAAGTTTAAAAAGTCAATTATGAGTCGAGTTCCGCTGAATAAACGACGAAAATTCTCGTAAACCCCTAAGCAAGACATACAGAAGCCCCTGCCCCTGCAGGAACCCCCCCCCCAAAAAAAAAGGAATTAACAGAAAAGTCGGGTACAAGGTAAGTACTGTTTTCTTTCCTTAATAATTATCATTTTCGAAATATTTTTCTTTTTTGTCTATCAGATTTCTTACGTCGGCATCTTTAAATTCTTTCTTAATACTTACTTTTAAATATTAAATTAATTTCAAATAGAATCAAGTTCTTATAGATGCCTTGTACCAAATTACAAAGGGAATTATAAAAACGGCCCTAAGGTACGTGGAATTATCTTTTCCTAAAGATAAAGAATTATCCGATGTTTGGATTCGTACAATCAGTAGAGATCGTTAGATTATTGTTCAAGGTTGTCGGACACGCATGTCTTAATTAGTTTTTTTTTTGTCTGTTTTGTTTTTTGGGTCTTTTTTTACGAATAGGTCAAACCCAAACTCAAACAAAAACATTGTTTTCAATCGTTGATTCTACCGACTGAATAGAATTTTAATATAAACAATTGTCTTGTAAATGGAATTTTTAAAGCATTCTGAATGTAAAAATAAAGAAAACAGTGTGCAAGACAATAAGAAACACTACCTGCCAAAAAAAAAGTGAAGTTTTGTTGAAATCGGCTGAAAAATGTAGGAAATCCGATTCAATATATAAACGAACACCCCCCCCCCCCAAAAAAAAACAACCTGGGTTGTTAACCCGATGTGAGTTGTCCGAAATTCATTAATGCCTCTTAATCGTGTTTTCAAATTGATTTTGTGCAAAAACAATTGTGTTTTTCCAATTTTTGGCGCTGTTAGAACCACCGCAAGGTAATTTTATGTAGTCCTGTGAAGTTTTGTTGAAATCGGTTGAAAAATGTAGGAAATCCGATCCAATATATAAACGTTACACACATGCACGCAATCCCGCACACACACACACACACACACACACACACACACACACACACACACACACACACACACACACACACAATCTGCGTTTTATAATAAGTAAGATTTCTTATTTGCTAGTGTTGGTAGATAGGCTAACTTGGAAAGATTTATGTAAATTGTCTAGAATTTTATGACGGGGGTTTCATTCTTTATTGTTGTATCTATAGTTATATAGATCTTAGCTATATGGTTTGTACTAGTCATTATTCAAGTCCAAAGTCACTCTGAGAAAAATGGTCACTTTATCATTGGTGGTAGTGGCAATAATTTATTCGTGATTTTTAAAGACGTTTGTCAGTTCCGTTCATATTTGGTCTATATTACGTGGGCTTGATTTGAGGATAATAATTGCACAAACATCTCTACAGAGTTCTGTGTCATTAATATCGAAATTAAATCTATGACTCCATAAAAATATTACAATTAATTCGTGTGCCTTTCCGTTAAATCAGCAAAAACATCCTTGAAAGAGGATGCAAATGCACCAAAAATGCTCTAGGATTTAGGCACTGGCATAATACAGCAGAATCCATGGAATGGGTTTAGTAATTTTAAAAGGAAGAATGAATATATATTCATCCAATTTGATAATTATGAATCTGGTAGTGGCTGCTGTAAATCTAGAAAAAAAAACTACAGCCCTATTAACGATCGCGAAATAAATATCAAAGAGAAGTCATAAAAACCTATAGTATTTCATAGTGGTTACATGTGAAACAAAAGAACTAACCCAGATTTTAATATTGCAATGGGTGTATTTGATTCTTCAGAGGCATGCGGAATATTCGTAATGTTATTAGTGTCTATTTTTCTGAGACAAGGTATTGTAACTATTTATACCATTTACATCGTTCTAACTGTTTCCGCCGTTTTAAACTCTGGCCTACTTCAAGTGATATAGTTTGGAATTTTGAACGAAGCCTTTATTTAATCCACGCGGGTAGATTGTTCTAATTCCACGTGGCATGCCTTTTTCTGGTTATCTTAGATACTAAAGAAAATTAACTGAAACTAAAACATTTCACTACGTCGAAGTACCGCAAATGTGTTGGTTATGATGTTAGTGGGTTAAAAAAAAACGGCCACTCAAAGCTGATTTCTCCGGAGATACCTTTCACGTATTAGGAGGCGATAGTGATTTAAGTTAGCGAATAAAAACATAGCGATAAGGTTTTTCATTTTCGATAACGGACGGTTTCGTAAAAGCAAGAAAACGCTATTAACTTACCAATTCATATTTTAATGGTTTATTCGTCTTCCCTTCCTG
The DNA here is from genome assembly GCA_963932145.1 of Acanthosepion lycidas. NCBI lineage: Eukaryota > Metazoa > Mollusca > Cephalopoda > Sepiida > Sepiidae > Acanthosepion > Acanthosepion lycidas. The sequence continues at coordinate 11,919,565 of OZ010605.1, forward strand.
TTTATTATATCGAAATCTTACAAATATTTCATATTTTTACGCTGTTCTCCTTCTATTTAATTGCAAGCAAAAATCTCTGTATTTAATAATATATAGATATTTATATTTCAGTCAGGAATGCATTCATTAAATTAATAATTTTCTACTCGCCTTGCTTACTAAACACTGTTCTAGAAGGTCATCACGTTTTCTTATTTTCATTATATTGAAAATATTTTTTTTTTTTATTGCGTATTCGTCTACTTAATGCGCTGAACGATTTATAAGTATCGGCACTGAATTGGTTAGTTGAGTTTACATTGAAAACGAGGCCATTGTATTCTATTTGCTAATCTTGATTCTAAAAATAACCTGCAAAATTTTGATGGGCAGGAAAAACATCAGTCATTCATTAATTCATTCTTCTTCTATGTGCAGTTTCTTGTCAGATCCTGGCCAAACCTTACTGCGGCAAACTACAGCGACATCTACAGTAGTGATGCGGTTGTGGCACCATTTAACGAGGTAGAAAGGGAAAAGAAAGAAAAGAAGAAAAGGAGAGGCTAAGAACCGAATCGTGAGTGATAAGCAAGAACACACACACAGCTAAGAGACAATGGATAAAAATGATAATTTGATAAGTAACAAATGGCGAAAGAGTGTCATTACAATGACAGGGAAATTCTGAGTAAAAAGAAAGGGAAAGAAGGAAAGAATCAGATATGTTTTGGCATCGGCTGTGTTATCTAAGGATATGAAAACAAACTATTGGTACGGGAAGACATCTTATTATCAACTACAGACTGGCTGGCCAAAGAAAAAGAGAGAAAAAATTCAAATGAAAATGTTATTTCGTTAAGTGACGAAAAACAGGCAACTAAAAGGACTTGGACAGATATGAAAAATTAATGTGTTTTTTTTTTCTTTCTTCGAGGCGACAGACTGACTGGAACTTTGGAGATGTTTCTTTTTGAGACCGTGTCAAGAAGACCACACATTCTGATAATTAGCGATAAAATACCTGACGTAAACCACGTGTAGAACAAGAGTTATGACCGCCATTGTCATATTGTCCCGTTCGCGGCTGGAGAAATGATAAACCATTAAGGGGAAGAAAAAGGAAAGAGAAGAGATAATTTTTTTTTTTAAGCAAGATATTTTTTTTTCTTCCTGAAACAAAGCGGCTGATTCGTCCACGCCCGAGTAAGACATCATTGGTCGAGTGGTGATCACGTGATGCACGAGGGAGGCTGTTGCCGCCCATCTGGAGGATGAGTAAGAGAGGTTGCCACGAAGATGTGGGAGGGCAGTTCACGTCCCTCTGAAGTATGATGAGAAGGTGGGAGTGAGGAAAGGTTCCCAAAAATGGAAAAAGGTGGAAATTCCTAACCAGAGAGGTGGATATGTATTTAGAATTATCGAGGAACCCCCCGGCGCCGACAAACTCACCCCGGTTTTGGTCGGCGCCCATATAAACGAAGCCACAACGAGCAGAAATGAGTCGAGTCACAGCAGTTCCTAGAGTCAGTCTTCGATTGATGCAATCCTCGCAGATAGCTGACCAGGATTCACGCATATTTCGGACCCATCTTCAAACCAAGAACAATTATTTTGAAGAGCGACTTAGATCCAGATCCCCGAAATAAGTTTTTCTTTTGACTTTCGTCCAAAGACCCACCGAAACACCAATTTCTTAGAGAGCAGACGACTTGAAGTGTTAAAACTTGCCTAGCGGAAAACGACATGTCACAATCCATAGAACGGGTCGGGAGATAGATGCAGTCCTATGTATTGAACAACTAGACATAAAGTTTGTTACATTTTTCTTTGATACTTTGAACTTTTGAGTTTTCATTTTATTGCCTTTTATGCATATTTGTGTGGTATCACCCCCGTTGAACTCGGTTTGCAGTACGGCCCCGACGACTGATTGATTTCCTCTGCCTAGATCAATTCACAACAGTTGGTGCCGTGGTAGACTGGGATAGAACGACACGGTTGGCGCTACGACCAGGGGACGACGTCACAGGTGGCCCTACAGCAAAATAGGGAATCTTCGGGGTTAATATTCATAACCAATCTTTGGTTCTGTAAAAATCTTTATTCGCACCTTCTTTTCTACTCTTATTCAAGCATTTTTCAGCCTCATTTTTTTTCTCTTAACTTTCCTTTTGCATTCAATCCATTTCTTTCGACTTCAAATTTCTTTCTTCCTCACTTCTTTTTAATCTTTTTCTCCTCTTTTTTTCTCTTTCGATTCTTCTCTTCTCTCTTTCCTTTTTATTATTTCTATATTTATTTATAGATTTTTGGCGGTTTGCCTTTTGGATAACACGTGCGCTATTCCAGGTTGCACCCACTTCAACCCTTTTCTCTCATCTTACGATGTTTCATTTCTTCTGTTTTGGGAATCTACGAAAAAAAAGTAAATGAATGAATAAAAAAAAATATAATTAAAAAAATAAAAGCAGATACACAAGAAAATGGCAGAGGAGAAAAGTGAATTTAGCTTAATTTAGTTAACGATATGAAGATGTTCAGATTGCTTAATTTAGGCTTTGAACGGGAAAGACTGTACTAATCACTCATGTCAGGAATTAATTGGATTTTTGTGCGTTAAAGAACGCAAGCCATTAGTATTTCCTTAGCTTTGGTCGACGTCAGATAAGCATGCATCGTTATCAGCTGTATATTAGATTCGACACAATCTGATATTTTAAGAGGAATGCGTTCAGATGCCGTAAGATGCGGTGTTCAAGTCAAGTTTTAAAGCCTAAATAAAAATTCCCAAACTAGGAGTCAACTTATATGATGGATTTAAACTGCAAGCCTATACCATCAAGTTTTAAATAAGTGGGACATCACACCTAAAAATTACTGTACAAAAAGGACCGAACATCCAGCAATACATCCTAATAAATATTGAAATATTTGGCATATTATCATAGAAGTTAATAAAATAGTAAAACAAATTCAGTATTCTATTAACACTACAGGACACATCGCGTTCAACCGCTGATACACTATGTGTAAACACTCGAAGTGCTGTTTAACTAAGGTAGCCATTCAGACAACTAGCTAAGTTATGCGTTAGTGCAATGGACCCACAGTTCGCCGAATGAAGTTGTTGACGTCACTGTTTGTCTGTTTACGTTACTTATGCAAGAAAATCACATTTTAGTTTGTTAATTTGTTTATTATTTCTGTTAATTTGGTTATTATTTAATCTAAAAAAATGATATAACTTGACTTATAAATGTGGTACTATTAAGAATTTAATATTGCCATAAATTGTGGCATAAAATTCGATCTGGCGTAGTAGTCAACCTCAAGAACAATAACATGCGATACGTAATAGCACTAAAATAACTTGTATTATAAATTAACATTTTATATTTATATATTTTTATATTTTATTTTATTTACATATTTTTACATATGTATTTTTAAATATATTTTATTTATTATATATATTTTATTTATGTATTATTTATATACTTTTATAACTTATTTTATTCATATATGTTATGTATTAATATTAGTATAAGACTTGATATTGACATTAATTGTTAATTATTGATGAATTTAAAATTTTCGCTACGTTATACCTCTACAATATACGATACCAAATATGTATATTGTTTGCTACACAATTCATATAGAAAAATATTACAGTTAGCGTCCCAATATACAGAGTAATCTCGGGGTAGGCTGTCGTATATTGTAGCCTAACTTCATTTATCGGTAGGCCCAAGTATTGGGCCACTGGTAGTCTACCGTATGTTTGGGTGTTGATCTAGGTATAGGTCTAACACAGAATTTTCAGCTAAAATTCTTGAGGTTGACTTCTACGCCAGATCGATTTTATACCACAATTTATGATAATATTAAATTCTTAATGATGCCACATTTACAGGTCAAGTTATATCTGTTATCCTTAAATCAAATAATAAATAAATTAACAAACAAATAATAAACAAATTAACAAACTGCATATACACACATAACCACAAGTAAACCTAATAATGGCAAACAACAATAAAATAAAGAATGATATATAAATAAGAAGTTAACAAACAACTTTATAATTGGCCAAAAATGTGCATCCTGATCCACAATTATTTCCACTCAATAGCTCTTTCAATTATTCGAAACCTAATCATAACCACCCACCAAAAAACGTTAGAAGAACGCAATAGACAACACCCAATGCACCATTAACCTGTATAATCGAGTAAAAACACAATGCACATTGCTTGACCATTGTGGTATAAGCTTGAAATAGACGGTCGCCTCTGGTTGATTAATTATAGAAGATTGAAAAGTTACTGCGTTTATTTTTTTTTTATTTAATTTAAATTCATTTGCAATGATATATTTTTTCTGCTCATTAAGTGTGTAAAAATTATCGGGAATATTTGTATGCTCGACCACTTTCGACTGTTATTTTAGACATTATCAAGTTTTTTTTTTAATTATTTTTAACCATAACTGTGTGTAGTTTTTATTTTTATTCTTTTCTTATGTTCGTGACTACAGTTATGGACAGGTTTTCCATTTTTCCAACTTACATACATAATATCTACACATGTGCACACCCACCCCCCACCACCACACACACACACACACACACACATATATATATATATATATATATTATTTTGAACAATAAAAAATATTAAAAAATTAAAATCTTCAGACACTCTGGGTTGTAGATTAATATTGTTTCGGTTATTCTATTATTATTTCATTTAGATTCCTTGACTAGTTTCGGACAAAATGGCAATATATATATATATATATATATATATATATATATATATATATATGTGTGTGTGTGTGTGTGTGTGTGTGTGTATATGTGTGTGTGTGTGTGTGTGTGTGTGTTAAGGGACCTTACCCATAATAACATAATGGACTAGCACATACGTAATAAATACTGCGCCTCATGAAGAAGCAGAGAGTTCAGTATGAAGTCTGGAGTGAAATCCGTCAGGAGTCTGTCAGTCAGAACGAGCGAGTCAGTCAGTCGAGTCTGAGGCAGTCCAAAACAGAGTCGAATTCAGACAATTACTACCAACTCTGATTGTTCCCACTAACACTTTCTACTTCTCTCTATATATTCCTGTTTGTAATATATCTGTGTTATTCCATATACGTGTTCGATTTCTTCTTTATTGGTTCTAACTTGGACTATCACCGTGGTACAAAGAAATCGGACCATAACAATATATATATAATCATTTTTTTAAATAATAATTATAATTATTTTTTAAAAAATATGATTCCTTCGCTACATAAGAGTCCTCATGTTTCAAAAACAAGAGCCAAAAGCTCTTTTTCATCCTCGAACGAATTTTTTTCTCCTGCCCGTGGACCTGTTACCCTGTCCAGACATATATTTTAATAAGATCATTACCTGAGTTATATACTGATTTCAACAGTAACATTGTTTCATCCGCTTAGTGTATGTTGTTAACATTATACCTGCCGATAATCAATCTTGACAGGATTAATATATTCTTCTTTTATAAGCCATGTACATTGAGCGATCATAGCTTTCTACAAATTCCTCTCATTTGTAGCTCTTTTTCGATATCTCACATAAAGACTTTTCTGCCAACGATTTACCCAGTCTCGTTAGGTATTTTATACGCTGGTTTCCTCTGTAACTCATGCCTTTAATATATCCCCTCAGTGTCATATTTTCCAAGCTATTTTTCCTCATTAGGTGCCCTAGAAATGCCAACTGTCTCTTTCTTATGGTATTCATTTCTTGCAAGACAAATCCAATTACTAAATAACCATTTTATGACATGATTATTCAGAGTTTAGAATATGATATATCTAAATCAGGGGTCGGGCATTTTCCGTAGTCACTGCCCTTTTACCTCGCAGAAAATTTGAATTTTTTTCTAAAGATTTATTTGCCCAGCATTCAACTTCGCACAGTTATTTCTTAAAAGAAAGAGAAAGTATTGGATTTTCCAGAAGTATTACGTTGGTGCAAAAATAATGACGTAATAATGTCGTTTTTGACGTACTTTTTAACGTCAAAAAACGACATTATTACGTCATTATTTTTGCACGAACTTAATATTTTAAACAATTTTAAAAAGCAGCCATCCATCTAGATATTGACAAGGTGATCTTATAGGAACCAATATTTCAACGTGTTATGACCGTAAGCCAAATTTCTTCATCAGACATTAACGGGATAGCGTGAAACTTTCATTAAAATGTTTCATCTTATAACTTGAAATCGACAGAGATCTGTGACGAAATTATCATAGATAAGTCATAGATTTTATCTTTCTATTTCTCTATTTGGTTTACTGTGTCCAGTTAATTCTTTGTCTCATTGTGTCAATTTCGTGGCCAGTTCCTTGTTTAATGTGATATATTTTACTAGTATAATTCTTTTAAAAAAATGCACTCTAAACTGAAGCCGCTTGAAAATTCATATACATGAACATAAAAAAAAGTATATCCTCAGCGATACATTTTGGTAAGCATTTATAGATGATAATGTCAAAAAGGAATTAATTTTATTAAAAACAGATAAATAATAATAAAAAAACAGACCGTATATAGAAAATCCAGGTCGTCAAGAATACTTTTGTTCCTACGCCAAAATCTCCAAGAATGCCAATTTTCTCTCGATCCTTAAAAATCATCATCATTTTTTTTTTTTTTAATTTTAACCCAACCCGTTCCCAACACAAGCTTTCCTCCAACACTCAGATGCCACTCCCGACAGCAGATCTTTCTTTTCTGGATTACAGCAGGCAAGCCTCTTACCAACTGTCATGTTTTAGCACTAAGAAAAGATTGAGCCGGGTGGCAAACGAATGTTCAGGCCGGTTCTCTGAAAAGACCGTGCGTCTCATACATCTCGACTCATAAATCTGGATGCTGACGGTGTGTTGATAGTGTCCACCCCTCAACCCCACATGCCTCTACCGTCCTAAGAAATAAATTTCCTTGTTACTGTGTTAAGCCTCTGGCAGCGGCTTGTCACTGTGTCTTAGATACATAAAGAAACTGTTTGTCTGGAGAGATGTGTCGTGCGTCGCAGATCTAAGCTGACAGGCTTAATATCTCTTGGATTACCGCCACCTGTCGGCGAGAGTGAAAACTAAGTGATATATGGAAGCGTAATGAAGAGGCGACAACCAGTGATGAATGCAGAGATACATACGTAAATAAGTGCGGGTGTGTTACCACGCACATAAAATGAATGATTGGTTTATGATTACTAACAAATACAGTGGAAGCAGCCTTACTTACAAAACACACACACACACACACACACACACACACACACACACACACACACACACACACACACACATTGGAATAACAGCAGTATTATATAAGCATAAACCGTTATTAAATGCGTAGTCTTAAGTAAAAAAAATTGAATAAATTTAGCTTACTTAATATATATGTATAGAGAGAGAGAGAGAGAGAGAGAGAGAGAGAGAGAGAGAGAGAGAGAGAGTTGGCCACTCGTATTCGAGGAAAACCGTCTAATAGGGGGCTAGCCAATCCCTATTGCAGACTCTCGCTCAGGAACATTTGTGTTTGCTCAACACCCAGAGAGCCCACCTGTGGTTTATACTGCAACTATGCTGAGCAGAACTTAGTTACAGTTTCTGGTATGTTATCTAGTGTGATCAACAATTTGAACACGGCCACCTCACTCAAGCCCTCGACCACGATGACTTGTGGCCTCGTGACAGCTATCGACGGCCAACAAGAGTTTTGTCTGGCCACTTTCACTCACAAGGCTTGGGTCAACCAGTGGTAATGTTTTCATGCACTCTGCAAAGGTGCCGCACGGTGACATCGACCTTGATCCATTCCGATGACATCAGGGAGTCCTCTTCCCTACAAAACAACAATGGTGAGATTCGAACCCGAGTATATAACTCCGTAATATATATATATATATATATATATATATATATATATATATATATATATATATATATATATATATATATAGGCATCTACACTCGTCTCGGAAAACCTTCGTTTTCTTGATTTGCTAATGGTCAAATCAATCTCGAAGGAAAAAAAAGTGTTTTTAAAAACAAAGAAAGAGCTATGAACATGAGCGTCTGTCGAAAATAATCGTACATCATACAGATCCAAAGCCCAAAGAAAAAAAACCCGATAGGAGTAATCAACTAACTTAAAAGTGCTCAATACAAATTGTAGAGCAGACCTAGTCAAAGCTAGAGAGCCAGACAAACCTACCAAGCGGATATATATATATTGTGAGTACTTAGACAGCATTTTTTCATTGATGCATGTTTCAGTAAATAATATAGACAATTTTTGTCTGTTTATTTTATGTAAATTCTTTTCATATCGTCTGATAAGCTTAATAAAATTATCATTAAACGAAGAAAGAAAATCACAATATTGATACATATTTTTTAATCCTATCTAAGCTTTCGGCTTACATAATCCATTATCAAAGATGACAATTACATTACAATATATTAAGCAATACACTGATAAAACAGTGATGATAGTCTGTTTCTGTTTACATGGAAGATTTCCAAGCAACCACAAATTCGTGCATATAAGACGCTGGAAGCGAAAATCGCACCGCAGCTCATGACGTAATTTCCTCCAGTTGGTCCGGGGTAATTATATCCTTTAGTTTTTCGTCGATGTCCTGTTTGTTGCAATTTATTTGTTTAAATACATGATCTAGCAGCCCAAAAAACTATCAACACTTGGAATAATAAATGTAGCCTTGTGAAAAGCCAAAATGAAATAGCCAATGAAAAATTGAACACACTTAACAGCAACAAACAGGACATCTGCGATAAACTAAAGGATATAACTACCCCGGACGAAACTGGATCGTCCTCAGGGGTGAATTACAAAGTCAACCTCATTATAACTGTTATCGTTGGGATTTTGGTAAAAAAAAAAAAAAAAAAAAAAAAAAATCACGAACGCGCTCTGTTATACTTATTTTAAAATTCATATATTCGGAAGTTTGTTTATATGTATATATGTATGTATGCGTGTGTGTGCGGGGTTGGGGATCAAAAAAGATTTTTCCCGACTATCAAAGTATAATAGTCGGTTCAGTTTTGTATCTTATATATATATATATATATATATATATATATATATATATATATATATATATATATATATATATATATATATATATATATTGAACAATAAAAAAATAAAAAAATTAAAATCTTCAGACACACTGAGTTGTAGATTAATATTATTTCGTTTTTTTTTTATTATTATTCCATTTAGATTCCTCGACTTGTTTCAGCCGAAATGGTCATCATCGGGAGGAGAAATATTTCTGCTTGCTGCTAGCCCTAAACTACAGTGTGGTGTATATATATATATATATATATATATATATATATATATATATATATATATATATATATATATATATATATATATATATATATATATCCGAGATATTTTAATACTTAAACGTTATACTTAGCGGATACGCATATTTGAGTAGATGCTCTGTTTATTTACTAAAATGTATATTTGTTTATTTACATCTATGGGGCAGAATATTAGAGAAATCATGTTAGGAAAGATTGTGGCTAAAACACACACACACACACACACGCATATATATATATATATATATATATATATATATATATATATATATATATATATATGTATATGTATGTATATGTATGTAGTAAAAGTAAGAAATCTGTTGGTATTTAATACTAGTGGCTGGATACCTGTAATATAAAATATTAAAACAGACCCATAAATAGAGCTCGACGTATTTATTACTTCGGGACAATATAATTAATAAACATTAAAATCCAAAAGTTCTTCATATGGGGAATATCCTCTTTCGGCAGAGGAATATAAGACAGAGGATCGATATCTTCGTCTGCCAAAATAGTTATTCCCCATATGAGGTAATTTTGGATTTTATTGTTACCATATATATATATATATATATATATATATATATATATATATTGGAGGCCATCTACGTTAAAACAAAGTAAACTACACTGAACAAAATTACATTTCAAACTAGGCACAACACATTACATCTAAACAGAATATAATCTTTGCTGGTGAATATCTTTGTTTATATGGACATATAAAACCTCTGAAGATGGCTCATGTGTGCTGACAGCTGAGATCAAGGAACAGCGTAATAAAAATGTCCAAATGTTAGACAGTTTTTCGTTATTTTTTCCTGAAATTAAAGCAAATAAACGAAGTTTAGAACTACTCATGATGAAACATAATAGACATTATGTTATATTTAATAATAATAATAGTGATAATATTATTAATGATATATATATATATATATATATATATATATATATATATATATATATATATATATATATATATATATGCATGGCTCGAAGGAAGTAACTGCTTTTATTATTTATAATCTTCTCTTGAACAAAAATAAAGCAGTGTATTCAGCTTGACATATTCGGGAAAGACATTAGAATAATCAAAAACCTCTATTGGCAACAAACCGCTTGCATAAATATATAAAAAAAATGAGTCCAGCAGATATACAAAAATAGAAAGAAGAGTTAAGCAAAGTTGTGTCTTCTCACCGGGGTTATTCTTCCTATACAGGGAGGCAACTCTGAGAGAACTCGAAATTCTTGCAAGGATTCATCATTGGTGACCATAATCTTTACAACATAAGATACGCAGATGACACCGTGCTGATAGCAGACACGGAAAAAAAATTGCAAAACCTCTTACAGAAGTTAGCGAAGGAGAGCGATAAGAAGGGACTAACCATAAAATACAAGACAGAATTCGTGGTCATCAGCAAAATGATGAGCCCGAAATGCGATTTAAAGGTGGGGGACACTAAAATCAAGCAGGATCGGAAATTTAAATATCTGGGAAGTTACAGTCGACGGAAAGTGCGACGCTGAGGTCCGAAGATGTAATGGGGTGGCCAAAGATGTAATTCCAAAAGACAGTCAAGATATTACGAGACAGAAGGTTCTCGTTGGTAACAAAGAAAAGAGTACGGAACTGCAACGTGATATCATTCCTCCTTTGCGTCAGCAAATGTTGGAAAATCTCCTCAAAGATGATGAAGATACTCGACGCAACATAGGTGTGGTTCTACAGAAGGTTCCTAAGGACACCATGGACACAATATGTGAGCAACGATGATGTTTTGGAGAGGAGGCAAACAAAGAGGAAACTTATACTTAACATTAGGTAGAGGCAGATGAAATTTCTGGGACACGTAATGAGAAAGGAGGGCTTGGAAAATCTGAAACTCAAAGGGCGGATAAAGAAACAGGGAAAAATTAAAGCAACGTGTGACATAATAAACAGGCAAGTGGATGGAAGAACTGAGTCTGGGAGAAATAACAAAAATATTAAACTTATTGACAGCTACAAGGGAGAGGAAGAAGTGGAGAGCCGTGATCGCCTACGACCTGAAGAGATACGACACATAAAGAAGTAGTGTATTCAGAAGTATTGTCACATCGAAACAGCATGTGGTGTTTTGATTAACAAATTGTTTAACATGTTTAAAAGGCATCCCTTCTTGTTCAATACAAACCTGAACACTATCAACCATCTTTCTATAAAAAACATTGACATATTTCTAGATTAATTTCAGCAGATATATAAGAGATTGTTTGTTTTAATTGAAGAATTAGTTTCAGTTTGAGGCTGTAAGCAAGATTTCTGATATCACCTTATGTGAAAATGGTTTTCTTGGGCCTGGTAATCGTTATGACCACTCAAATGTTCCATGTCGACCTATTCTCCTAAGCACAGAATAAGGGCGCTACTTTGGTCGCACGTTATATATGGGAAGTTCTTTCCTTTATACATATTTCATTGAATGTGACAGAGTAAACTTTATATAATTTCTTAATATTTTAGTTTGACTCGGGTTTTGTAATGTTTCTACTTATTTCCTTTTATGAGTATTAAGTGAGTGTAAAAACAGTCCCGAGTTTTCATTATCCTGAGAGCTTTAGGTCAATTCTATTCGCAGTTTTCCTGTCTTGTTTTTGATGGTATATTTTTATGGTATTACATTCGAAGCTTTATTGTGTAGAAGTAGTCTTAACAACTCAACACTATAATAAAGGGAACAATAGTAAAACTGTTTCAGGGCCACTTAAAACACACACGCAAACATAAACAAACAAACACACACACACATATATATATATATATATATATATATATATATATATATATATACGGCGTATGTGTTATGTATATAAATACATATGTCGGTATCTATGTTTTATATGTATATGCGCGAGTGTATATATATATATATATATATATATATATATATATATATATATATATATATATATATATATAGATATATATAGATATATATATATATATATATAAACAGCCTGTCGCCTCTGAATGTTGACTTCAATGTTCACTTTTATCTCTGATACTAAGAACTTTATTCCATAAATATAGCACACCTTAAAACTATAAATATATATATATATATATATATATATATTCGCACACACACACATATATATATATACATACTCATATATACATATATCCAAACGCATGCATATATATATATATATATATATATATATATATATATATATATATATATATATATATATATATGCATGCGTTTGGATATATGTATATATATATATATATATATATATATATATATATATATATATGCATGCGTTTGGATATATGTATATATGAGTATGTATATATATATATGTGTGTGTGTGCGAATATATATATATATATATATATATATATATATATATATATATGCATGCGTTTGGATATATGTATATATGAGTATGGATATATATATGTGTGTGTGTGCGAATATATATATATATATATATATATATATATATATATATATATATATATACACCCCACACACACACACAGATACATACATACATATATATATATATGTATGTATGCATATGTATGTATATATCTGTATGTTTTTGTATGGATATATATATATATATATATATATATATATATATATATATATATATATATATATATATATATATATATATGCATGTGCTTGTACATGTATGGGTGTATATGTTTATATATGCCTTAATAGATTTTTATGTTGATTGTGGAATTAGATATATTCTATGTTTTTGTGGATGTTATTATCCTCCTATTTACGTTTAGAAATTGAAGATATATGTCATTTTTCTTATCATGCCGTCATATATGTACGGTATTTATATATATGTATGTTTATATGCCTATAAATTTATGTTGTTGCTTCGTTTTATGTAGGTCTATAATTTCATATATTTCTACGCAACTTAGATAATTTTGTTTATTTTACCCTTATATTATTATTATTATTATTATTATTATTATTATTATGCTTATTACTATGTGTATTATTATCCTCATTTTTATTCACTTTAAATAATATTGTTTATTTATTTATTATAACCTATAAAGAAAGATTTTTTCAAAAGTATTAGTTTTTTGGGTTTTTTTTTTTTAATCATTTTTCTCAAATACTGAATAATTTTTTTTTTAATATACAAAGGTGTAAGGGCGTGAATGATTACATGCATTAGGCAGATAATTTATTCAATTTTATACAAAGACGATTGCTGGTTTCAAGACATATTTTTAATTTGCCTTACATTCTCTTTTCTATTCTTTCTTTTTCTTTCGCTCTCTTTGTCTCTTTTCTTTAATCCCATTTGATGACACACTCTCTACTTCACTGTGCACATGCGGTATAATTAGGTCAACATGTCTGCTCTCATCCACACGAATTCGGACATATCTCCTTGAAAGGACTTATATTTCTGTTTCCCTCTCTTCCCTTTCCCTTCCGAGCATTAAATGAATATCCTTTTCCTTTTCCTCCATCAATTCCTGTCCACCATTTTGAATGCATATCCCTCTACATTTTTTGTAAACATATTTGTGCGTGGCAAAATTTGTATCTATTTATTATTGTGAAAATATTTGGTCTGATTAATTAAACCGTAGTATGGGCTGTAATGAAATAAAATATTACCATGATCTTTAAATTCTCCGTTTTCATAATTATATATATATATATATATATATATATATATATATATATATATATATATATATATATATACACGTAAGACGAAAATGAATAGAGTACAATTACAACGTTCGGAAAATTTAATTTAAAATAGGGCATAATACAAAGTAGAGCAATATTATTTATTTTAAGTAAATAAAAGCCAAAACGCTTCAAAATCGCTAGATAATTGCAATCGTGTATCGATGCGTATCAAATGGGTGTCATAAGACGATTGTAAATTACAGGTGAGTGAACCATTTATTTAGATTTAAAATCAAAATACTACCTCTTTTACGGAGTTAAAGAAAACAAAATGTATGGTTATAAGTTTTATGGGCTTTACTCAGATCAGCCAGCCTTGCGTCCTGGGTATGACGATAAACTACATCCTTGCGTCTTGGGTATGACGATAAACTACGCCCAACAACAAGGCTTCAGATAAGGTTTTCGGAAA
>OZ010605.1:11939116-11946616 GCA_963932145.1 Acanthosepion lycidas
CAGACATCTTGCAGAGATAGGTGGGTTGGGATGATTGTTTTCGTTTCTGGTAAAACTGGTAAAAAAAATGAGAGAAAAAGAAATACAGAATCATTTTGAATCTTTGACGTACCGCTAAAACTGTGACTTTAGGTAGGTCATCTTGAACATTTAATCTTGAATCTAAAATTAAAGCTCAAAATGGCTTAAGCTGAAAACTGAAGAGTGTTTTTAGCAAAGTTATTTCAGGTGAAGTCAAATCAACGAATCAGTAGAATTCCAGTGAAAAATAATTTCGCAGCATGTATACTACAAACACATAAATACACACTCACACAAATACACCGACACAAAAACGCACACACAGATACACACACAAGAATACACACACAGACACGCCCCCCACACATACCTATATATATATATATATATATATATATATATATATATATATATATATATATATTAAATGATACAGTATGGTATACTGTATGGTATTTCCAGGAGGATATTGATCCTGGGAGAGTTCTGTGTCAAAATATATAGCAAATTATTATTAATTAAAGACTATCAAGCACTTAAAATCCCCTAGGTAATATTATTTTTTATTTCATGAGACCTTTAAAAAAAGCAACTCTCAATCTTGAAAACCTCAAAACAAATAACAAATGAAATTCAAAGCACATACAAACACGCACCCCCACACACGCACACAAACCTATATATATATATTAAATTATTAGCTCCCATAATAGTAAAATTTTAAATGATTTTATAATCAACTTCAAAAAGATCCTAATACAAGCCCAAAGACCAAATCTACCTGTAACTGCAGGGAAGGATCTGTCTGTCCAGTAGAAAAAGTATGTTTGTCCGAAAACGTAGTATACGAAGCTACGATTTTCCCCAAAGAAAATATTGAACATAAGAAGATCTACATAGGATTTTCGGCGGGAAGTTGGAAACAACGATTTTACAACCATCGCCAATCCTTTTATAATGAATCAAAAAAATATCAAACTGCACTTTCAAAGCACTATTGGGAGTTATTGGAAAACAAATTAACCCCACAAATAAAATGGAAAATCGTCTCAAGAGCCAAAACTCCGATTAATTTCAGAGACAGATGCAATTTGTGCATTATGGAAAAAATATTAATAATAAAACATAAGGATCCGGACATAACGAGTTGATTTGTAAATGTAGGCATAAAAATCACCTCATTTTAACAAAGTATGTGTAGATATATAAATAGAAAATATAAATTGTTTTAAATGAATATATGAAAATACTGACACTGTGCTCTTTGATATATGTGTTGTTGAACTTAAACATTTTTTTATATGTGAACTTATTTAGATATATATATATGAACATTATAGATGAGGGTAACTATGTATTTATATTGTGGACACATATGTATTGTTGTATGGATATACATGTATGAATAGATATACACATGTGTGGGTATAAATATACTAGTATGAGGCATTTTTGAATACTGACATTTTTTTTTAACGTGTATTCTGCATAGGTGTGGATGTATATGTATAAATGTTTTTATGTTTGTTTTGTATGTATATGTATATTATATGTATATATACGGATATATGTGTGTGTACATGTACTTAAATATGTGTATTTTTATAGATTTAACTACTTGTAATCTATATATGTATATAGACGTAATTACCTTAGAATTAATATTTGGAAAATATATATATATATGTATATATATGTAAATGGGTGTATAACAATGTAATATAAATAAATATACATGCATGTGTGAATAATTGTAAGAAATATTCTTTTTATATATATAATTGTGTGTATATATGGTGGTATGTGTATATATATATATATATATATATATTCTTTTTATATCTTTTATGTATGTAGGTGTTTTGTGCTTATATATGAATGTAAATGTATTTAAGGGTGTGTATGTGTATATGAGTATGTCTATATATATGTATATATATAGATGATTAAATGGTTAGATAAAATTTTTGATATATAGATTTGTATATAGATATATGAATTGTATATGTATGTATATGTGTATATATATAGGTGTATATGTGTGTGTATGTGTATGTATATGTGTATATATATATATGTATGTGTGTGTGTGTGTATATATAAGTGTGCATACGTGCGTGAATTGATTTTAAATGAAATATTGGCTCTTTCTAATGACATTTTAAATTTACTATTCTTAATTTGTAATATCCTTCTCTTTTAATATTCTATAATTTAAATTTTGTTATCTTCTGAAGGGAGTTTCATTTCAAAATTGATCATTTAAATTTAAATATACCATTCTTTAACTATTAATAATAGTAATAATATTAGCTAAATTCCTTTAAAATGGGACACTTCCGAAATCACCTAAAATTAAATTTTAACTATGGAATCAAACTAAAATCTATATATATTTCAAATATTAAAATATAGATAAAGATTGTAAAATGCATATATAGTTTATGTACGAGGATAAATGAATTTTTGTGTAAATTATCTCATGTGTTTCTATGTGTTTTTGGACTTGTTAATGATCGTATGTATGTAGGGATTCACGTGAATACATTTGTGAGACATATATGAATAAATGAAAATTAATATTACCCTCAAATAATATTAAGTAAGGAAACCTAATCTTTAATTTAGTTTACCAATATAATAAATAAAAATTACATTCATAAATTAATTTTAAATATTAAAATAGATGTTATTGTTACTGTTTTTTTCTTTATATATTGTGGAAATACAATTAGTCGGGTGAATAAACTATTAAAATTTTAAATATTTCTTTATGTCCTAGATAAATATGTTTATTAAAATAATAGTTATATTTAGTCCCGAAACTATTTACTCAAAAAATTAAAGATTTAAGTTAATAACAAAATTTTTTCAGACATCGAATTTTCTATCAAACATTGTAAGCTATCTTTTACATAATTTTGTTAAAAAAAAAATTATAACAACTCCATCTCTCCTTCACCCCCTATCTCTCTCTTTACCATAAGCTGTCACTCCTCCTACTCCAATATAAAACATACTTAAGAGACATATAAAATTAACCCCTCCCTATACTTTATATTGTCTGTTTAACTACCACTCTCAACCCCCTCTATTAAATTACAAAAATTACACTACCCACCAATTTCTAATCCCATTTTTCCTCTCAATTCGTTGTTGGAAGCTTTACCTGATGATCCTGAATCCTTAAAAAAGGATTTTGGGTGAAATAAATTATCGTAATGATATCATAAATGGTTTGTTTTTCGTTATATATATATATATATATATATATATATATATATTAATTATGCAATGTTAATCCAGGGAAAGCTCTATGTCAAAAGACAGACCAAAATTAGTATTAATTAAAGAATATCAAACACTTAAAATCCCATGGGTAATATTTTTTTAATTTCATGAGAGCTTTAAAAAAATCAGATCTTAATCTTGAAAACCTACAAAAAATAACAAATGAAATTCAAACCACAGACACACAATCACACACACACCCACATACACACACAAATCTATATTTAAATAAGTTTTTCATGGCACAAAATTCAACAATAGCGATATATATATATATATATATATATATATATATATATATATATATATATATATATATATATATATATATATATATATAACCTTAAAATTTATTAGCAATGTTCAATAAAATTAAGCATTTTTTAAATGGTGTTCACCAAGCAAATTAGTAAAGCCACAAGGCATTACTTGGTGTAGAGAGCTTACAAAATAAAAACGTTACTTAGGAGCGAGAAAAATAAAAGAGTAATCAGGAAGTCAACGATTGACATTGCATTGAATTTAAATTAAATTTAGCTGGAAGGCATGGAGCCGGAAAAGAGTTCCATAAGCGAGAAGTCCAAAAAAAGAAACTATTAATACAAAACTTACAATTACATCTATCCATCTCAACTGTTGAATGACGCGACCTTGCCGACAATCTATTACTGGGCTTAAATTTATCAAGTCCAGGTACCATAGCGAAGAGTTTATTCCAACATCTACCATGAAGTTAGTAATAGAAAAGGCACAGGTGTGGGCGGAGTTCAACTTTACGGCGGTGGGAAAGTGATTGAAACCGAGGCTTCATGTTAAGAAAAATAATACTGTTGATTCTTTGGATTTTATTAAGGATCTTTGAATATATAGCAGGAGCACCGGAACATATGTGGCAGTAATATTCTAAGCATTGATGAATGGTTGGCCTATAAATACGTATGATAGATTCTTGAGAGAAAAACTGGCAACTAGATTTCATTCTTTTAATATTTAAATCCGTGGATATAACCGTATACTCTATTCTGATAGTTTCATTTCATCTATCACCCGGTTTCTTGCTTCACGTCAATTAGATTCTTCAAAACATTAAATGTAACGCCAATCGCTATGTTTTGTCTTCATGAACACTGTCCTTTTTTTGTCCTTTCTTCCCTGTCAAGATTTCACATTTTTTTCCACTCGCAAAAGTTCTGGCTTCCTAGTGTCATTATTACCATGTTTTGGGCGGAATGATATAAAACAACAGAAAAGGAATTTGGAGATATTAACATGAAATTAATAAATCAGTGCTGGCCAAACGGCTTATTGTAGGAGCCACATGCAATAAAGATCAGATGTTTGAGAGTTTCGAGTCATGAACTAAATTTACACGTACGCTTTTGTTGCATACACATTTTGTTACAAACTTTTTATATAAGTATTAAGAATTGAGTGTATTCAATAAAATTTTGTCTTGAATTTTTTTTAAATCTGTTAATTTATAATAGTTTCCGTTATCTGAAAACATACATTTATATATAGGAAATGTTTTCGATATCTTGACCGTTTATTGCGTTAACTATATTGAGCGCATTTAAAACGGTAATGAACCTGAGAACCTTCTGAGAAAAATGTGCTAATTTGCATTTCAGTAACATAGAATTATATATTTACATGAAGTGAGTGGGGCTCCTTAATCCCCTTACCCATGACCTCAGTTTTCTGACATTCTTCTCTAATCCTTGATGATCGGAATTTTCTTTAATCCCTTTACCTTCCACCATTTCTTCCCTCAGAACTAAAGAATAACGCCTCACTCAGATATTGATTTAAATTAGGATTTCAATTCTTAAATATTTTTACTATGAACATTAAATTTAAGTTTTAATCACATAGGGTCTCAGTTAATATCCCATAAATAATTATAAATCTTGTTTTTTCTTATTTAACTTTTATAATATATGTGCTGAAAAAATGATCTCAGCAAACGTATTTCCACGTACTGCATATTAAACGTCAAAGAGAATGTGGCGTGTGATTCGCTACCCCTGGAATAAATGCAGCAATTAGTTACTCGTTAGAATTTTCCTTAAAATATACTGTTTTTAATTATATAAAACATATGTTATGGATTTATAAAAATATTAAATAATGCAAAAGTATACATAATATAGAATTTATTATTTTAATAAATTAAGAAAAGATCAAATGATATAACTGATTAGCTGATTGTTTGGTTTGGTTTGTTTTCTTTTACGATATACCAACCTCACTGGGTTATTTAATGTCGACAAGATTTTTATTGCTGGTAATATTTTTCCAAAATGTATTGCTGGTATTAAAACCTATTTTTATACTTCATAATGTTTTCAACATTCTTTTGTTTTATTTGATTTTTATTTTTTTTGGCGGAGTTAACTATTTGCCCATAGCTTGTACCCTGATAGGTTCTACTAATGTGGGTCAGGGTGCACCTGGGAACATCAGCAATTAACAGGTGGTTTCACGCTTCTCAACACCTCCAGATCACAGGATGTAATTCATTGTCTTACCCAGAACCCCGATGTAGTTTATCGCCTTATCCAGGACGATTAGATGTTTGAAATATTTCGCATTGAAACTCTCATCACTGCAAGTTTACTAAATATATACTGAAATTATTATCAGATCCCATAAATCTATTGAACTTATCAAATAACTTAAATATGGTATCTGATAATTTGAAATGAGTTATCAAACATCTGGCCCTGAGGAGCGTTTCTATGCAAGAAGTTTGATTGGTTTGGTTTGTTTTGTTTTATGGCAAATCCACCTCAATGGATTATTTAATGCCGACAAAATTATTATTGCTGCCAGTATGTTTTTCTTCAAAAAGCTATTTCTGGGAATATTTTTCCTTGAAGAAATCTATAGCTGATCATATTTTTTCCAAAAAATGTATAGCTGTTTGTATTGCTGGTATGTTTTTTAAGTATTGCTGATAATAATTTTTCCTTCAAAAATTATTGCTGGAAATTTTTATTTTTATTACAAAGTATTTCTGTTATTAAAACCTATTTTTACAGAAGTATGAGTGTTAACTCTTTTGTCCATAGCTGGAACTCTAACAGGTGCTACCACCCCGGGTCAGGGCTGACCTATGAACACCAGCAATTAAGAGGTGGTTCCACGCTCCTCAAAACCTTTTGATCAGAAGCCTTGCTGCTGGAAGCAGTTTATCGTCTTACCCAGGACGCGGATGTAATTTATCTTCATACCCAGGACGGGCAATACGTTTGATTCGGCTAAGAAGACGAGGTACTTGAATGTTAGATAAGTCATTGGATAGTAAAACTAATCTCGAGTTATCTTTTTAGAGCTGTTTGGTAAAATATCTTCTACTCTAAAAAAGGAATGCATGTAATATTCATGTATTTTCTCAGATGTATTATTATTATTATTATTATTATTATTATTATTATTATTATTATTAATCCCTTTGATTTCTGGTGTATAACTCATTTTTTTCTGGGTTTCAAACAGGGATATATAGACAGAAATTGCATCATGATAAATTCTGCTGAGCACTTTTCCACCCACTTCCAACAGTAAAAAGTTATGATTACTCATATAGATAAAACTCTTCGTAAGGTGTGAACAGCAATTGTGAGTATATTTTATATATTTCTTTAAGGATTTGGTTATCAGGAATGTAAGGTTTTGCCTACCAGGAATTTAAGGTTTTGCCTACCAGGAAGTTAAGACAACGGCTAGGAAAATTTAAGGTAACGAGGAATTTAAAGCTACGCTTACTAGGACTTTTAGTCTTTGATTACCAGGAATTTAAAACAACGGCTACCAGGAGTTTAAGACAACGGCGAAATTACGAATCCCAGAGTTGAATCGTATAGTATTGGATTTAATATTTTTTGATTCAGTATTTATTTCTCTATTATTGAGAACAGGATTTGCAGAATTTCTTTTCACCTTGATATACGCTATATTTAATGGTGCTTTTGAACAGAACAAGCATTTTCCGAGATTGTAGGTGACACCGAAAACATTTCAATTCACAAAAGATTTGATTGGGCTTCCATGGCAAATAAATATCAGGTCATCCCATAAGTTATGACCGAATTTTAAATTTTTGTTGAAATGAACGAAATCTAAAGAGTATTTTACAATGTCTAATGGAGATGAACATTATTTTTATGTTTAGATGCATTTAAA
>OZ010605.1:11951616-12009116 GCA_963932145.1 Acanthosepion lycidas
AATGATTACTTTATCGGGATCGGCTTGTTAGTTTATTTATTGGGATGAATTTAGATTAATTTATGTGACTTACTATTTATTATTTGTTTATTATAATATATATTTTTATTTACGCTTTTCTGTTTTCGATTTTTAAGTAACGTAGTATTTATTTTTCTTTTATCGTTATATTAACAGTTATAGCTATTTTTTCGTCCGATTTTTGGTTTGATTTTTATAGTCTAACTAATATTTTGGTTTGTTAATTTCATTATTGTTTACTTTATTTCTTTGCGTTCATTGATTTGTTTTCTTTATTTTTTATTTATTTATTTATTCTATTTCGCCTATTCTAACCGGTGTGATTTGGTAATTTGTTTGGGTTAATTTGGTTATTGGGTTAATTTGCTTATTTTATTGTCGTTTGGTTTATTTTTTTTCTGTTTTATTTTATTTCAGTTTTTTTTTTCAGTTTTTAGTTTTTAAGTAACGTAGTAAAAATTTGTTTTCATGTCTCCATTTTGAGATGAGCTCGGATCTTTTATTTAATAATTTATTTTGGTCTCTGAAGGTAATGATAGCTATTTTCCTCCAAGCAAAGTTTGCAAGTTTTTGATTGGTTGATATAGGCTGATGATCTTTTCCTTATTTTGCAAGACATTTTTGATGTGATGTGCGTTTTGTTTTTAAATTCCCAAATATACTTAAAAAGCATTGTGCTGTTCGAATATTTACTATAGGTGAAAGAGGTTGTGTGTGCATAATTTATTTGTTCTCATGGTCCTTTAAGTACTCCTATATATACTTTTTCTCCATTATCTGGTGATTTTATCGTGGCTTGGTGTATTACCTTGTTTTGTTAACAATTACCGTTTAAGGGACATTCGTTCTTTATTCTGCAGTTGCACGTGGGTTTAATTTGTCCGTGTGGTTTGTTGATAATTTTCTTGTGCATTTTTATTATTTGTGGCATGTTCTCAGTGCAACTGTAGCTTATTTTTACTGTGTTTTTGTTGAATATTTTGTGTAGGGTTCTTGATTCCGGGAACTGTTTGTGTAAGAGTTTCTATATATATATATATATATATATATATATATATATATATATATATAGGATGTAAATGAAGGAAATCGTCCGTTTATATAAATAGGCGGAGTTGAGCAGACTTAGCATTAGGTCTTAGCTCTAAGTTCTTAGTGCTTGTCGAACTCTCGGTCTTAGGCCAGAGAGGAATCCAGACGAGACCATGCCAAAGGGCAGAGTCTCATCTGGGGCAGTAGACAAACCCGACTCCATTATTAAAAGGTATGCTGGGAATTTTTGCCCAAGCCTATGGACACGGAAAAAAACCGCGTTAACTCGGCCTCGTCCCCCATCCCACGCTGTGGGTGGCTCGAGTAAACACCAAGTTATCATTAGGTCACTTACTAAGTGTACCTTCGGGTAGTAAACCCTCTATTTCATTACTTATTCACGAGTCGTCTTCCTCATTTATTTCCTTCTGTTATCTCGAAAACACAAGATACCTTGAAGAAACAGTAACAAGCATAAGTTAACCTAATCACTACTTTCCATAATTAAAGAAAATCACATATTCAAACACTATTATGAACATGTCTATATCCCTGAGATGAGGTATTATGATTATTTGCATTATTCGGATGGTTATTTTCATCTTCATTGCCATATTTACAACGTTTTGCTCGTTGTAAGCTCCGACCTTCTTCAGGCGTCGGTCAAAGGATGATACGCGGAACTAGAACAGTCTACTCCGTTGGACGATATAAAGGATGCGGTTCTTTATTCCAATGATCTGAAGAACGCCGGAGTGTACATCAACCGAAACTTTGTAAATAATGTAAATAACGATTAAAAATTAAAATTTATCATGTTAAAAAAATGTCGAAATGCCAAAACAGAAGCAAAGTCTATCGAGCAAATTGGGAAGGTTAAGTTCTTAATCAACCAGAATACAAAGTGAAAAGAAGAACCCTTACGTTGCCAACACCCATTGAAAACATATAAAAGATTGGTATTGATAAAAATCACATCAATAAATCGGTTCGGATTTCGCGGGTTAAGCTACAAGGTAAAGATCAAAGATTGATAAAATATTTTACAAGACAGATTTTTATGGAATATAGGAGACTAGACTATCGTGTCGTTTCTGAACAAACGTTAGGGAAACAGTTGATCATATATTGGAGGGCTCCACCCATGCTCCAAAAAACAAATTTAAAAATAGACATCTCCAATTTTTATTTACGCAATTACATTTTCAGAAACAAATGATTTTAGAAAGGAAATCATGAATAATGGAAATCCTGATAATTGGACAGACGAGCACTTTAACCAAATACCTTGTAGGTTTTGTTTACAAGAGTTTAAAAAAGAACTATGTGCGAATTCTCATCATCTCATGTGATTATTGGAATTGTGTGTAGGCAGGATGGAATAATGTATAGCGATTTAGACTTGGGAATAGGATAGTCGAATTTGAATTCCAGTCGAGTTCGTTACATCCACGTATCTTCAAAACTGCTTGGTAGTCCATCCCCAACATGTGGCTCCTAAATGGATGGCAACTTGTCTTGGAGAAAACACCTCCGAATACAAGGTCTCTGACGATGCAGATTGGGTTCTTCAGTATTGGTTAACAACCAGTTTCAAGAGCTCTAATTATAGTTAAATTGTAGTTCAGACTGGGCTCTTCAGCTTCGAAAGGCAACCATTCTAGGAGGTCAAATTTCAATTCAAAAACTGCATATACTATGCAGCTAATGAAATGATTATGGAGTTTATATTGACTATATGATTCCGACTGTTTGGACGACTTATTTTTTTTTTATAAAAACCAGCACAATATCCCTTCCATCTTTTTTTGTTTGGCGTATTCTGGACCATCTGCAATAATCTCTCAGTCCTAGAGGACAAATTGTGGATATCCGACACCATTGGAATCGCTCATCTGTTGGGGAAATTTTGTGATTCGGGTAGGAGGTGATGTGGGGCCATCATAGTTATACCAAAATATTTAATGGTCTAATAAAATAAACCAACGACAGAGTAGAGACATGGATTATTTTTCTTTCCTTTTTTTTTTTTCAGATGAATTCTATAACGAAACACTAGCGTGAAAATATTAAAAAAAGGAAAAAAAAAACGAACAAGAAGAAATTATTTTGGTAAAAATTCCAAATATCGTCATTTAAGAACATTAATCCAACAGATGAGTAGACAAAATAAGGAGGACAGAAGATAAAAAAGACGAATGATTGCTAGAGAATATTGCATTCGAAAAAATTATTTATAAATTATTTTTTCTGGAAAATCTTCATAAGTTTTGCCGCTGTTAAAAAATTATTCACTCATTCATTCCCGTCCTAGGTATGACGATAAACTACAACCGGTAACAAGACCTTTCATCGTAAGATTTTTTGAGGAGAGTGGAACCACTCCATAATTGCTGTTATTCCAAAGTCCACACAGACCTAGGGTGGTAGCACCTGTTCGGGTCAGAGCCATGGGTAAATAGTTAACTTCAAAACTGGGGTCAAAACACTAGGAAAGGATGAAACATTCTATAGTAAAAATATCAGTAATATATTTTTATTAAGTAGTTACTAAAGCTCCCAAGAAAATTTAATTCGACCTAAAATTAGGCCAAAGTAGTTCATATGGCGCGAAAATAACCAAAAAAAAAAAAAAAAAAAAAAAAGAAATCACTCCACTCATCGAAATACAGGCCAGTCTTCTGAACTTCAAAAGCGCCGCTGTATTTCCTCTGTTAGTAAGGGTAGGTAGATTTCTTCCATCTTAATATTTAAAACGAATCTGTGTTGATTATTTGGAGTGAAGCGCATTAATAAAATCGTGAAGAAAGAATTTAAAGAATTTATAGGATAATTCCTTTGTGTTTAATCTGCATACACTCCTGCGATAAAAACAATGATCTGAATAGCACAGGGATTAATATATTTTGTTTATTTTCGCATTTTCCTTCTTTATTATAAGAAAATAATTCTTTTGCTTCCTATTACGAAAACTGCTTAATTAAATCTCTGAGATTCAACGGCATTCGGAAAATGTACGAACGGAATTCACACAGCTGCAGTATCTAGAAAATCGGAGCAGTTTCTGCTGAAGGCGAACAAACGCGAACCTTGGATTGTTGAAAGTGACACCATGTGCAGAAAAGATAATGAACTAGCTATACCATTGCGCCGGGCACCAGCAGCAGCTGATGTGCTAATAAGACAATCGGTGTTGCAGAGCCAACACTTATGACCCCGACTGCTTGAAATTTAAATCTGCTCTCGAAATTATATTCCCGCAAGGAAGGGATTAGACCTCTGCCAATCGTTCTGCAATACCCGATCAAGTAAAAGAAAATCGCTTTTGAGTATTGAGGCTAAAAGGGAAACTAAATAACCGTTACTTAATCTGGCATAAGCACAAGTAATTGGTGCACCCAGAAATCATCTAACTCAGAAAATTAATCAGAGTTTTTTTTTGTTTTTTTTCTTGGTAACATTGATAGCTGTAGAAATTTTTAATCGTTTCACCGTAACCAAGGCAATAAAGCCACTAAGATGCATGGGGTCACTTAGTGTGGGAGAATATGAGAAAAAGAAAACACCATAAAGGAGATAGCACGATAAAAAGCAGGAATTAAAGAGGATACAGAATAAAAAAAGAATACCTTGTTTATAATAAACATGTATACAAAGTAAAATTGGCACTTGATCCAAAATATGAGATTCAAATTGTTGTTAACTGGGGCAAGAAATAGCTTGTAAATTTCAACGCAAATAAAACGAAACTCTTATCCTTTATGCTTAAGGCCATAAAAAAAGTAAATATTAGGTTGGTGCAAAAATAATGTCGTTTTCTCACATATGTGAGAAAACGACATTATTTTTGCACCAACCTAATACATGGGTACTCGTACGATCATTGGTTAAACAACGTTGTGCCTGGTTAGCAGCTAGGTGAGTGACCGCTTGTGAATACAAAGTGTTGTAATGTTACATGTTCAACAGTTGTAATGGACATGGTTCGGAATTTGGAAATGTGATAACCGTGTCATATTTCAAGCCTGGTCCGTTGTATTTACTTACGCGTAAATAATCCTGAGAAACATATGAATTCACGTCTCCCAACCGATAGATATGGGATAATTTTAAGGGTATCTATCAGTAATTCATCAACAGTTCTTACAATCTGTAATATTTAAATAACATTCAAAAGGGTTATGAGCTGGTAAGATTAACAAGTTAATCAATCATCATCAAAACAATAATCAATCATCATCAACTAACCTTTAATCCGAGAGAGAGCTTTTTTTGTTCGCCTGCAGTATGACTGGGATTAAACTCCAGGTGTGTAACTAATAGCGCCTTCTTGAACTGACGTTTTCCATTGACATCAATGTTTTTTTTTTAATTTAAATTGCAATTTTTCAGTTTAAATGGAGAGATTTGTAGCTAGGTCTTGCATAAATAATCTTAAAAACATTAGTTGTATTTTCAACTTTTTTCTTTTATTTTTACACGACTAACATATAAAAACAACTTATTAATATGTAAAATCAACAGAAGTATTTTAGAATATTTTATTGAATAAAGTTATATTAAAAACGATCTCTTCAGCTCATCATTATTATTATATAACTGTAAGAAACGATTTAGCAAATTTAAAAATAAACTTAGTTTAAAAACGTTCATGAATTAATAAGAAAAACAAGAAAGAAATGCGTAAACTGACGCGTAACAGCGAAGACGTTTCATCTGAAAACGATGAAACCCCCAGGAATAGAACAAAAAAGCTTCGATAATGGCTTATCTATAGCCAAATGGAATCAGTCATTGAACAATTTATATTTAAATATCTGCGGAAATAAACAAAAAGCGGTAGCTAATACAGAAAAAAGAACTAAATCCGTTGGTCTTTAAACAAACTTTACAAATGAGAAATTGCTGCTCAGATTTGTCTCTCGTAGTATCTCTCTCGCAATCTCTATTTTATGTCACCCACTCTCTCTATTTCTTTGCCTTACTTCCCCACTTTCTCTACCTTTATCTCTCACACTCTCTCTATTTTTGTCCCTCCAACCGACAGTCTCCTATCTCTCTCATCTCTTTTTCGCTCTCTCTCTCTCTCTCTCTCTCTCTATATATATATATATATATATATATATATACATACACACACAAACACACAAACACACACATATATATATATATATATATATATATATATATATATATATATATATATATATATATATATATATATATATATACATACAGTGTTTAACAGCAGAATTGATTAAGTTTAAACTGTTGTATCTTTGTAAGATATATTTAATAATTTGTACAATACAACAGTTTAAACTAAATCTAACAACTGGACAATGTTGCTGTTAAAACCTATATATATATATATATATATATATATATATATATATATATATATATATATATATATATATATATATATATATGCATGTATATATATATATATATGTATGTGTGCATATATATATATATATATATATATATACATACATGTATATATATGTATGCATGTATGTGTGCGCAGACACACACACACACACTATATATATATATATATATATATATATATATATATACATACATACATACACACACACATATATATTAGGTTGGTGACAAAATAGTTACGTAATAATGTCTCCTTCTGAACTTCTAACACTATCTGCATATCAATATACTTAAGTATTTGTATTGCTGACATTTTTGAAAGACTATTTCAGGGCCTTTCTGTGTACCCTTCACAAATTTTTCACAGGTAATCATTAAAACGATAAGAAAAAAAAAAAGAAGTAATCTAACATAAATAAAATAAAAAGAATATGTTATATTTTTCGTTCGTTTGTTTTTTAACAGAATATCAACCACAAAGGGTTATTTAATGATGGCAATTTTTATTGCTGTTAATATTTTTCTTAATAAATATATTGCTGGTAATATATTTTTCTTTAAAATATGTATTGCTCGCAATATTTCTCTTCAAAAATATGTTGCTAATAATAATTTTCCTTCAAAAATCTATTGCAGGTAATATTCTTTTCTGGTAACATTTTTCTCAAAAAATGTATGACTGGTAATTTTTTTCAGAAATGTATAGCTAATAATATTACTATTATTATTATTTTTAAAATGGATAGTTTGGTTTGATTTGGTTTAGTCTGCCCCACGTGACATCAAATTTACTGGTTTAATCAATGCCGACAAGATTTTGATTGCTGGTAACATTTTTTTATTTTTCAAAAATGTATTTATGGTAAATTTTTTCCTTCAAAAATATATTGCTGGTAATAATTTTTTACAAGTATTTCTGGTATTAAAACTTATTTTTACACTTTCATACTGTTGTGGCCCAAGTTTTGGGGTTAACTGTTTGCTCATTACTGGTACGCGAATAGGTGCTACCAATCCAGGTCAGGTTGAACCTAGGAACAACAGCAATTAAGGCGTGGTTCCACGCTCCTCAAAACCTCCAGATCAGAGGCCTTGGTATTGGATGTAGTTTATCGTCTAACCCAGAACGCCAATGTAGTTTATCATCATACCCAGGACGGTGATATTTTTTCTTGTGGGCGTTGAATAATGTCACCTATTAACAAATCGAACATATTTTTTTTATGAAAAGGACATCAGCCCGCGTGGATGATAAAATTGTAATTACTTTAAAATTTTATATTACGGGATAGATACCATTTTTACAAATCTTTTTAATGTATTTTAAGCATTGACAAAATGAACATCTCTTAAGTGTCCCTAGAAATTATAGAAAGTTTTGAAACTGAACAAATTAAGATTACGGAATTTCTTTGCTACTGTATTGTTTCTGGGACTTGTAAACAACTTTCAATTAGAGAGTGTTTGCATGAGCAATACATAATTAACAACATAGAAAAACTAATCGAGAAGTGATAGTTCATATTCTCATATTCTTGTTGATGTCTGCTTCCAGATATAATTATATATAACTTAAATGAAACAAAAACATCAAGCTGTCGGCGGTCGCCGTTATTGGCAATTATTTGAAACACGTGAGATCAAAGCTTGGCTCCTCCAAAGATTCTCTTCCCGGTCTTTATATTAATGATCTGCCTGAGATAATTCTCAGATCATTAGTAAACATATACGCATACTATAGCACGGTTTATGTCTGTCCCTCCAAAAACCTAGACTACCAAAGCTACGTAGCTGATCTCTGTTCTGATCAAGCACACAGTTCAATGAGGTGTTTCGATTGGTTTGGAACATTTAATGCCTAAAAAGTCAGTAACATTTCATCCACTCTGTGAAAATCCTAAGTTGTGTCCAGCCCTAATGCGTTTAAAAGGTCCGTCCATTGAGTCGAATATTATGGACCCACAAATAGAATATATATATATATATATATATATATATATATATATATATATATATATATATATATATATATATATATATATATATATATATATATATATATATATATATATATATATATATATATATATATATATATATATATATATATATATATATATATATATATATATATATATATTCCATTGTTAAAAATTCTTATATATATAAGAATCTTTAACAATGGAATATATATATATATATATATAAGAATCTTTAACAATGGAATATATATATATTGTTATCCACAGACTGACTGTTTCGCCGTATCCCAGCTAATTAGTGTGTCTAGACGTCCGATTGCCTCTAGCTAAGATTGAAACCCGACTGAATTGGCGTGTCAGTCGGGATTCTACCACTAAGCCTTTGGCGCACTGCCGGGATGAAGGTGAATTTATGCGTATTTATTTTTAGATAAACACACAGTGACTGAGAGAACTCGGTTCGATTTTTATTGCGTATATTTTGGCAGTATGCTTTCTTAAAACGTATCGCATTGAATAATTTAGACAAGTTTTTCTATTTATTTTAATAGGATTCACTCATATTCACAGACAAGCATCTTCGTATGCTTATTAAAGGAAGAGAGGAAATAACCATCTTGAAATTTATTCAGTTCATGATCATTCATCATCAGAGTGTTGTTCTTTTTCTCAGATAAAATTGCTTTGTTCATCTGAAAGTTAATTTTTTTAACTGTGACATGAAAAATGCTAAGTTTATATATGTACGGTTTAAATTTTGAAACCTCATGGAAGTTAACTCTGTTTGAAATTTTTATATATTAAAAAAATAAACTATTAGTTAAAACCTAGATATTTAAACTATATACTATAAACATTTTAAAACATTTGTGCAGTATTCATAATTAATTTTATTAAAGTTTGGTTTCAATTTTTAATATGGATATCTTCAAGAATTTTTTAGTTTATGTTTATTATTTTAATGAACAATTATAGATGTATTTTAGAAAAAGAATTTTTTGAAATTGCGAACAAGGACAGGTATGCTTTTGTAAATGTTGTGATATGTTTGACGCAACATTCAAATGAAAAGTCAATTCGCGAGACAACGTATTAGTAGTGTGACCAACATTTTTTTTTTTCTGTTGGAGATGCAATCTCGCAAAGGACACTTAACTTTATATACAATGTTGGTTTTCTGCGACACGTTAGCTGACGAGTGTCATTACGAAGGATTAAATTGGATATACTAAATTTAGTACAATATATAATTTTTTTTTTCTAGGAAAGTACTGGAAAAATGAATAAGTATCAGCATTGTAATTTTCTCTCATCCTTTTATAACGATAATAAAGAACATTTCCGTGAATATAAAAGGATCCGATTAAAAGTAAATAAACAATACTTATTTAAATTATTCAATGAGATACGTCGTAATGAAAACATCCTGCCAAGATATAAGCACAATATATATATATATATATATATATATATATATATATATATATATATATATATATATATATATATATTGTTAAAAATGCTGTGAAAATGGTCCACCTCTTTTATCAACCTCCCCATGCCCTGTTCTATCTTTACTATACATTCATCATAGCAAGAAAGGGATATAGCTGCAACATCGCAAGTTCTCACTGTCAAGCCATGACAGAGTTCAAAAGAGTTCCTGCGGCCTTATGAGTGATGGATTTTTTCCCAATCTTCAACATATTTCCTTCAGGAGAAACTTTGCTAGCCTCTCGCAAATATCTCTATATTTTCATGGCAGATGTTCGGGTGAACTAGTTTCCTTGATTCCATGAGTCCAAACATTCACATCTAGGATCCAGCAACAAGATACACTGAGTTGACTAATCTCTTCAAATAACATTGGAAAAGAAGGCGTTTCATTAAGACAGAGTCATCTACAAAATTGTTACTTCTGCGAGTGAATCCGGCGAAGATGCTTCCTCGGTAACCATAATCTTTACTGGTTTATGTCTAAGGTTAGTATTTTCTACATATCCAACTATGCATTTAGTACTTCATAAATTGATACACTTGAAAGAGCTTTATACAAGAGCTCTCATATTATGCTAGTAGATAATTCATTCAACCGCTCGGCATAAAAAAATATACATGGGTCTGCTATACCCAATCACTTTTGAGAACCGAAAGGCACACGTTACGGCAGCGACGTCAATTGCAAGACAATTTTACCATCGCACTTTGTTATGCTGCTTAGTTACATATAGTCTGCGCGTTGAATATTTCAACTGAGAACACATTGTGATGGAAATCTGCCCTCGAAATTATATTCCCGTAAGGAAGGGACTTAATCAGATGCAGATCGTTCAGACGTACCAGATCATGTAAATGAAAAGCGCTGTTGATTATCGAGACAGTTTTATTTTTATCATTTCATCCCAAGCAAAGCGATAAAGCCATTAAGACGAAAGGGGTTACTATGTGTTAGAGAATAGGGGAAAATATCATTAAGTTGAGAGGACAATAAAAGAACGACTTTTAAGAAGACAGAAGCTAACGATTGGCATTACATTTAAGATACATTGATGGCCAATATTGACTGGGAAGCAAGAAGCCGAAAGAGAGCTCCACAAACGAGAAGTTCGACAGAGGAAACTGTTAGCATAGAACGTCTATTCATTTCAGAATTTAAATTATGAGACCTTCTAGACAAAACTTCATAAAGTCTAGTAATAGAAAAGGAGTTTTGATAACACAGTGAAAAGAGATTTTGTCTATCAACAAATTAAAAAAGTGAATTTCAAGCCGGTGAAGATGGTGCAAATATACCATAATACACCAAATTCTGTGGCAAAGAACATAAAAAAGCAAATGTAATTTACCAAATGTAGAAACGATGGCAAGATAAGCCTCTGCATGGTCAATACTCTGAAACTGAAAGGATTATTCTTGCGGCAAAAAAAAAATAATGCTTGCTAACTAGAAATTACCTAGCACACACTGAAAAATTGTGTTGACCACAAATGTAGATTCTGTGATAAATATCCAGAAACAATTGGCTAATTTATATCAGATTGCACAGTGTTAGCACCAAATGAATATAAAACACAGCATGATAGAATGTTTTAATATCTACATTGGAAAATATGCAACTTTTACGGGAGGGGAACTGCAATAAACTGGTACGAACATCACCCGGATACGGTTACAGAGACAAAGCGTGTAAGAATTTCATGGGACATTACCATACACATAGGCAGAACAATCAAAGCTAATCCCTCAGTCATCGTGATCCGAGACGACAAGAACAGAATATGCTTTCTTACTGACATGGCTGTCTCTGCAGAGTGTAATATATTTTCGAAGATCTGCAAGAACTACTAAATACAAGGATCTTGACGTTGAAATCTCAGAAATGTGTTACATGAGGACATCAGTAATTCCAGTTGTAGCTGGAGTCCTCGGATTGATAGGATAATTATACCGAAAGACTAATTGAAAGGATTCCTGGTAGCCCAAGCCTTAAAGAAATACAAAATTTGTACTCAGAAGCAGAGCACAAACATTACGAAGAGCTTTATAGTAAGTATGGGGCACCTAGTGAGAATCGAACTCCCTACTCAGTCGTAATTGTTCTAGCCAGACAAGCTTGCCAACCATTACACCACCACGAGGTGCCCAACGAAGAGCTTTATATATGTCAAATTTTTGTGATATTATATTATGTATTTTTTTTTTTTTTTTTACGAAAATGCTCAGTAGAAAATGTCATGAAGCCATTTCTGA
Organism: Acanthosepion lycidas; assembly: GCA_963932145.1. Taxonomy (NCBI): domain Eukaryota; kingdom Metazoa; phylum Mollusca; class Cephalopoda; order Sepiida; family Sepiidae; genus Acanthosepion; species Acanthosepion lycidas. The sequence continues at coordinate 11,963,796 of OZ010605.1, forward strand.
CCACAGGTCTTTGACTGGGACCCGGAAGCAAATGTGTATACAACATACACACACACACACACACATACAAAATATATATATATATATATATATATATATATATATATCCCTCTGTCTGCGAACTACGATCAAAGCGAAAGGAGTTATGGAAAGTAATCAGGAAAAGAAACAGGTACTCATGTCAAAGAAAGAAAGAAGGAAAGACAGAAAGAGAGAAAGAAAGAAATAGGAAGAAATAGTGAGAGGAAATAATTTTATGTCAGTTAAAAATTGGCCAAAGTTTATATTTTATTTCAGCTTGAATTAAATTTCACATAAAGTTACTTTGCTTCAGAGTGTCTTCGATTGTGGTATTGACTATCACTAGCGATGATGTTTTAATTTATCAGGAAAATAACACCCAAGGTGTGTCACATAAGCGGGCCTACAAGAGCTGTGCGTGTCTGCTTGCATGCATGCGTGCCTCCTTGCACGCGCTCACACACAAAATGGCGATAAAATACTGATAACTTTCTTGAAGTGTTTATAAATTGTACACTGTTCAATTATTAACGTTAACAACGAAATAATTTAAAGTACAAAATTGCACTTGGATTAAACGAAAATTACTTACAATATGATATATATTACTTATAACACATTCCTTCTTTTCGTCAATTTTGACGGCACGTGTACACTAATAATGATAATAAATAATAAGTAATAATAATAAAAAAACAACTTTTCAATGATACCAAGTATAAGAACATCAATATTTATTACCAAAATCAAATATTCAATGTGTAATCTAACAGCAACGCTCGCTGTCAGGTATGATTGTTTTGCAACTGACGTCACTTCTGTAACGTCCGGGCTTTTTATTCGGTTCAATGCTCCTAAATAAAAACTTATGGGAGAACCAGTTGCATTTGTCTATGGTGGGGGCATAATGTAATATAGTTGCTTACACATTGATCCGAGGTAACATTTTTGAAATCGAAACTATAGCCTGTTGCATTTCTATATTTTACGAAGGAATTCAATGGATTATCCCAATGCGAGTGTGTTAATAAAAGAGGGCACATAGATTTCTGGCTGTATCGCCTATTTATTTCGTATCTCATTGTAGGGGGCGTAACTGTTTATATGTATATATGTATGTATGCGTGTGTGTGCGGTGGTTGGGGGTCAAAAAAGATTTTTCCCGACTATCAAAATATAATAGTCGGTTCAGTTTTGTATCTTAAAGAAAAAAAGCAGTTTTTAGGACTTTTATCTTTTATATATATATATATATATATATATATATATATATATATATATATATATATATATATATATACGAGATATTTTAATACATAAACGTTATATTTAGCGGATACGCATGTTTGAGTAGATGATCTGTTTATTTACTAAAATGTATATTTGTTTATTTACATCTATGGGGCTGAATATTAGAGAAATCATATTAGAAAAGATTGTGGATAAAAGACACACACACACACACACACACACACATATATATATATATATATATATATATATATATATATATATATATATATATATATATATATATATGAAATAAAAGAAGTAAGACCAATTATACAGTTAATGATAAAAAAAGCAGCCGACAGATCTGGAAAAGAGGGAATAAATCTCATAATTTATAAGGCATACACTGTGCAAAAGGCAAAACAATCGAGATGGAAATAACACTAAGTCTTAACATCCACTCCCTCTCTTTACACAGGGAGCGTATGCCCCCACCATGGACATAAAGTTTTTCTAATGCCTTCAAATGAAAAATGAGTGAGCACGGCTCAAGATGTTAAAAAGGTCCGTGCTGAAATTAATGGTTCATTACAATAGAGTGACGTGGTCAGCAAATCGTATGGGTCTGCATAATAAAAGTCATAAATACGGCAGATAATCTTATGACTAGTTTAGAAATTATATATATATATATATATATATATATATATATATATACATATATATATATATATATGAATATATAACTATATATATATATATATATATAAATATATATATATATATATATATATATATATATATATATATATATATATATATATATATATATATATATACTCATACTTCAAACACTTCCCTTACAATCAAAAACTAAATTCAATCGATAAAGAAAATTATAAATATTTATCTATTTATCACAATACAGTGTAATTTCTCTTTCGACAATGCTTTCATATCCGAAATAAATGTTTTACCTAAAAATATTAAATTATGGAGAATATTTTCTTAATTTTAAAGATTACTGTTTTTATATAAAAAATTATATATATTACATAATTTTCTTTAATTCTATTTTATAGATAAAGTATCCATAGCAGAACATTAGATGTCTATGGTTTCGTTTGGTTTATTTTGTTTTACGGAATATCAACGTTAATGGGTTATTTAATGCCGACAACATTTTTTATTGCTGGCAATATTTTTGTTTTGTGAAAAATCTGTTTCTGGTAATATTTTTCCTTCAAAATTGCATTGCTGAAAACAATTTAAAAAAAAAAGTATTGCTGGTAATAGTTAACTCTTTGCACATAGATGGGATCCTAGCAGGTGCTACCACCCTGGATCAGGGTGGACCTGGGAACGCCAGCAATTAAGAGGTTGTTCCACGCAAACTCAAAACCTCCTGATCAGAGGCCTTGCTCTTAGATGTAGTTTATCTGATGCGGATGTAGCTTAACATCTTACCCAGTACGAATTAGATATGTAATAATAATAATAATAATAATAATAATAATAATAATAATAATAATAATAATAATGTGGCGCATGAGGATATTAACACTTCCAGTTGTAGTTGGAACCCTCGGATACATTGGAAATGCTTCAAATAGACTCGTTGAAGGAATTCCTGATAGACCATAACTTATAGAAATACAAAAATATCTACTCACAAATACAGCCCGAACTTTACGAAGGGCTTTATCTATGGAAAATAAGTGATTTCTTTTTTCAAAACTGCTCAGTGAAAAAAGTCATGATGCCATTTCTGGCATTAAGTCACTTGTCGGGACAAAAAAAGAAAAGAGAATACAACAGAAATGTGTGTAATAATAATAATAATAATAATAATAATAATAATAATAATAAAAATAATAATAATAATAATAACATATGACGAGGGGGCTATAACTCGCAAATAATCCGGTTTTAATATTGTATGTTGTCAAGCGTGGTTAAGAGTCTATGTCGCGTTTATATGCACTGGCTAGGTGATGCTTTTGGCGGTGAGGGATTCCCTCTGTAAAAGGGATTGAGCCAGATTGTTCAATGCTAACACGGCAGAGAAATTATTTTCAAATCTTTTTGCCTTCTTTCAATGTTGAAATTTCGTATAGGGCACCAGGTGAGGATCTAAATCATTAATCTGTATTAATGGCGAATCAGGTGGAATGCCCATAGCATTTGGTCAAAGGTTTCATTATGTTACTTCGAATTTTTACTTGAAATATAAATATTATATCGAGCAATGTTTAATAGACTTACAATTGTATTATTAACAACGATAAAATGAGAAAAGAACAATGAGAATTATATCCTTACACACACACACACACACACACACACATAGATATATATATATATATATATATATATATATATATATATATATATGCACATTTCAGTGAATATGACAGACAAGGTGAATTTATTTAGTTTTTTATACAGTTTCTCATGCGATCTAATATTTTTTTTTTCTTTTCAGATGGTATATTACATAAAAACTGTTCATATTATATATATATATATATATATTATATAGGCAACACTGCAACATGTTTGATACGCAGACTCACACTACACCTTTCTGACCATAGTTCAATTAGATCTCATTTAAATATTCATGGACCTACCGCACACTATCCGTAACATACTTGTTTACAGCACTAATATAATAGCATCATCTGCATGCAAAAAGGCTAAAAATAATTGAAGCCTTATTAATAAAAACAACAAAAAAAACAATTAATAATATTAACTATGAACATGGACACAATATCTTGACCGTGTTTTGAAAAATGAAAACATTTTATAAAACGTGCAACAAACTATTTCTTATTTAACAGTTAAAAATATTTAATCTTTAACAATGGCTTAATTTATAGCCGAAAGCGCTAGAATAAAAAGAACTTTCGGACAGTTTTTACATAATTTATTATCTGAAAAAAAATTATTAGATCGCATGATAAATTGTATAAAAAATTAAATAAATGCACCTCGTCTGTCGTATTCACTGAAATGTGCATGAAAGAAGGATTGCTGCCTAAATACACACACACACACACACAAACATATATATATATATATATATATATATATATATATATATATATATATATATATATATATATATATATATTCTTGTGCTTCTTGGAGAATAATTTTCGAAGGTCGGAAGATTCAGGCAATCCTATACAAAAAAAAATGAATAAATGTTATCAACATTTGATTAAAAGACAATAGCATTTAATTAATGTTCTTAATATTTCAATGTATATTGAGATCATCAATACTGTAAAACAGTTTTCTCTCATAAGATATACAATCAAACGGAATTCTGCCATTTATGTAGCAAGGAAATCAATATTTGTTTACAAAAAATGATATTGATTTTGTTACTACCTGTAAATACAGTCACGCAATTCTTAAAATATTGTTTTCTACATAATAAGATTAAAAAAGAAACATTATTTAGTAATGCATAATAGTATTGAATATTTGCAGGTAATCAATATTTGATTATTAAACCAGAAAAACAAAACTTGTATAATTTTATTATTTATAGAAGTTTCAACAATGCATAAAATAAATGCTGCTTGCTAGTCAAATATTGATTGCAAACAAGTAAATTATGTAGAGTTAATTCTTTTTGTTCTCACATAAAGAAGATTCTTGGTTAAATGTTTCTCGTCTTCGAGGAAATGCTGCTTACCATTTGATTTCATTTATCGTATATACTCGCATATCATGAGACATTTGAAGCTAATTTTAAGGCGGTCGCATAATACAGGAGATACAAAATTAACGTATGTACTGCTGGCCCTGGCTACGCCGTTTACTAAACTATATATTCACTTATTGTATTCAAATTAGCTTCAAAATTAGGTCCTCAAAGTTAGCATGATAAGCTAGCTTATAAGGTATACAGAAATATTCTTAGTGATGTAAAGATCTATCCCGCAGTAGCTAATGTACGGATTATGAAGGTGGGGTACTATACATAGGTATTCAGAAGTGGGATAAAAATAATATTGAATAAAAATTTAAAATAAAAATAAAAATAAATATTTTTTTGAAAATTATAGGTACTCCAAGAAGAAAGATTCAAAATAAACATTTTGAAAACAGAAAATATAATCTGGAATATGAAGGAAACTAATGACGGCGCGAACGTTGAATCCAACGTAAAAAAAAAAAAAAATCAAGATGTTAAATTCGCCACTAGTAAACCCTCGAAATACCGTAGTATATGGATCAATTACAACAAATTTAGGCTAGTAGATAAGGAAATTGAACAAAAAATAGGCTGCGGTAGAATTTGTTTCACACAATACCGCCAATTGCTACAAAACCAAAACATTAACTTAAAAACTCGAGCCAATTACTCAAATATAGTATTCATATCAAGACTTTTTTGTGTCTGTCATTAATGGTGCGAAACTCGTTCAAAAATGTGTAAACTCTCACCTTTAAACGTTGTCGAATTAATGAAAAGCCCCAAATCCTAATAGGGCCGCTGAAGCAACATTTACATTTTTTAACAAAATCGATAATTTTTAAAGTATCTTTTAGTAATTATAGAGATAGAACCACCCATAAGCGTTCATGTGTTGAAGTACCTAGTGTCGGCCCTAGAATTTGCTCTAATACCCTATATATTATGGCATGTAAATTCCAGTATAATAGGCCTAATTTCAAAATTTTTTTTTTTGGGGGGGGGGGGCTTGCAGCACCCGAAACCCAACTTGTTGAATTGACCGGAGTCTATTCATAGCCTACACTTTGGCACTTGGGATATCGAATGTATTTTTGCTGGTTGCTTTTCAACGTTCAAAGCCAGAAAAAATTGTAGGTCAGTGACTGCCTATATATAATGACATTCTCAAATCACTGGTTAAAAATGGCTTCGGCATGTAGAAGCATGCGAGGAAATTGACAGTAGGGTGGGAAATGTGTGATCCTCCAGAAGGCCGCATAAACGCCTTTGAATTCTGCCAATGTTGGAAACTGGTGATAGGAAGATCGTCGGTTAGATATAGCAGTAATATTCCATTTTGTCCGATGTAGATCTTGTAAAAATATATATATATATATATATATATATATATATATATATATATAAGAAGTCAGTATTTTCTGGAATAGTGAAGCAAGCTGACCATTTTCTAGTATCTTTAGCGATGAAGCATAAACTGTAAGTCCCCACGTATAATACGTCTTCATTTATCATACACCTCCCTAAAAGTGTGCAGAATGTGTGGGAAAATGTTTCTACTCACGTTTAATACGCACTCCTTGTTTGGTAATCAAACCCTATTAATTGTACCTCTACAATTTCCTCCCAGCCATTGTTTCATAGCCTTATTTTTCAAAAAATTGTTTTGATCACAGAATAATATTATTTTCATTTAGTTTTATGATAATTTTTATTTTATTTTACATTTGTACGTCTTGTTAGGTACATTATGAGGTCGCATTCACTGAATGTTAGTGTCAAATTGTAGTATATTTGTGGTGAATAGTCATTTCGTAACTGAAATCGTACTATGAAAAGGCAATTTTTTAAAGATTTTTGTTGCCGTGCAAAATACGAACCCATAATTTGGCTTATTATTTTTAAGAAGAAAATGCGTATTATATATGTGGAATTATGGTATATGAGCCCGCTTGAAGAATGTGGTGAAATTGTCTCATCTTAAAAGACGTTCATCATGTCTGGAGAAAATTATGCGCCAGCTCATCGTTGTTGATAAAATGTTATTAGATTATAAGTACTGAAAGTTATAAGCTAATTTTCCCCAGTGTACTGACAGATCTAGATCTGACAAGTGACTAACTACCAAGCTCTGATCATCTAGAATTTTTTCAGGGGCACACATATCTTCGTTATTGATATTTGCAAATAATAAACTTTCCAAGTGATAAAACAGAAAGGAAAATATCTTGATCAAGTGTTAATCTTTAGAATAAATCATACTACGAGATAAAAGTTTGAAATGTAACATTGATGAGCATATCGTCCATGGGGATTTCAATTATATATGAAATTTGCTGATATAACCTTCATTTGAAAGACCCATCAAGATTTGAAACAATAAAGAATTATATCTGCAAAATTTAAGTCGAATTGTAACCTACAGTGCAAAGGTCTTGATCAAACTTGATGAAAGCATTTACAAGATGTGTGTTCGCGTGTCGGGGCCGTAATCTAAGCTGCTGTTTCTTGAGAACTTGACTGTACGTCAAGAAGAAGTACTTTGTCTTCTTCATTCTCTTCATATACCCAAGAGTTCAGAGCAGTTTTTCTCTGAATATCTGGTATGCTACTCTTCATAGAAAACCGATAAATATATCGACCTTCTTGAAACTATATTATATAGGAGCAAGATTTTATTCTTAGTTAACAAGTATCAGAAGCAAAGACAGAAATGAAATTATTTCTGTCGAAGATGAAATTCAAGTGTAGTCGCTTATTGCACAACCCAGTATGACGTATTTGTCAACCAAAAGACACGCACGAGTTTTTTTTATAAAGGAAAATGCGTTATATAAATCGGTTTTAATAATAGCATTCCATTGCCCCATATATACTATTGACTTCAAGTATACTGTTTAAATATTTTGAATTAGAGTGGAATAGAGAGATAATAGTAATTATTGTTTTTGTATCGTTTTTATCAGTTATGTTCCAGGCGTGATATCCGAACGTGTATCCATTACAATCACTAACGTGCTAATAAGCTTGGAAAGGTATGGATCCTCTACTTCTCTCCCCACCCCAGCCTAGATATGGGTGAATAGCAGAACAGACCGTGTTCTATAGCTTTGCAACTGGTCTACCACAGAAAGAAATGGCAACATACAGCAGGAAAAAAAAAAAACTGCCTCGTGAATCATGTATCGAAAGATACATGATCGGCTAAGCTTGTATAACGCATGACACATAACTGACAGTTTTATGAACTAGAATTGTTTCTGCAACACGCTGGCTCGTCTTGTAAGCTTCACAGTATTTTGCATTGTTGAAGTCATCGCTCACGTTTTTGCCGATCTTTAGAAAGTGAACGTTTCGTTCAATTTCGCAGATCAATCGATGAATTTTGAATAAGCTGATTTGATTGGAAAAGTACTTTGACAAATTCTCCACTTCGCTGTTTAATATTTTTCTTTAATTTAATCTCATTTTATAGGACTTCATGGAAAATAATACTTTTTAAGAAAATTTATTTTTTTACCTTTTTCCTTTTTAAAAGTGAAGAATAAATTTCTAAGTTTTCTTACTCTTCAGCATGCAACATACAACTGGTCATGCGTAAATATTTCTTTCTCGAGCCAAATCTTTTTGAAGGTTTTTGCCTTGTGATGTGTTTATAGTGGTGGCAATCGCAGGGCATACTGGAAAATAGATTATTGTATATAAAAACTTTAAAAAATATATGCAAAGATAAATATTTCATTTTTACTTAATGAGTATTTATTATTTTAATCATTAAATTGTATTAAAATAGTTGGAGTATTTTGTTTGGTTTGCTTGGGTTTGGTTTGTTTTGTTTTTCGACATATCAACCTCAATGGATTATTTAATGCCGACAAATTTTATCGTTGGTGGTGTGGTTTTCTTCAAAAATCTATTTCTGGGAATATTTTTCCTTGAAGAAATCTATAGCTGGTCATATTTTTTCAAAGAATGTATAGCTGTTTGTAATAATGGCATTTTTTTATGTATTGCTGACAATAATTTTTTCTTCAAAAATTATTGATGGTGATATTTTTTTATTACAAATATTTCTAGTATTAAAACCTATTTTTACACAAGTTTCGGTGTTAACTATCTGTCCATAGCTGGGACCCTAACAGGTGCTACTACCCGGGTCAGGGTGCACCTGAGAACACCAGTAATTTAGAGGTGGTTCCACGCTCCTCAAAATCTCCAGATCAGAGGCATTGCTGTTGAACGTAGTTTATCGTCTTACCCTGGACACGGATGTAGTTCATTGTCTTAGCCAGGGGAGTATTTTGTATGTAAAATAATAAAACTTTTAATATTTCCCCAAAATATTAATGAAATTCCACACCTTAGTATAAGCTACAGTAATCTGTACCCTATTACCCTTTTGAAATTCTCCCCAAAATATGATTCCGATCTATCAAAATATGTCTATTTTAGCAGGGCATGGCAGACGAACTAAGAGAAGTCATAGAACTTTGTAGATTATTTATAAATAATGGTTATTTATCTAAATGGAAACTCTTCAAATACATCTGGATCAACTATTTTTAATCACTTCACCTCAAAGCAAGGGGATAACATTACTAAGAGCCAAGTGGTCAGTGGGAGTAGAAGAGAATGTGAAGACTAATATAGAGAAAGGACAATAAAAGAACAGGGACCGCGACAATAGAAGATGGCGATTAACGTTGAATTTACATTTTTAAAGATTGTATATTACAGAGAAACAAGAAACCGGTAGCGAGTTCCGCAGGTGCGAACTGAAAGAAAAGGAATTATCAGAGTAGAACTCCCGGTTTCATCTTGCTATCTCAACAGACAGACGATAAGACCTAATTTCCAATCTAGTATTGCGCTTCAATTAATACGGTTGAGATTCCTAGGAGAGTTCATTAGAACAAAAACCTTGGAAATATAAAACAATACAGAAGGAAGTCACGTCACGGTGATGGGAAAGTAACTGAAGTCGAGAAGCCAGATCAGTAAAGATAACATGACAGACCCTACATTGGACTTGTCTATATTTATTATATGATGTATTGTCATTATTTACATTATTCTATTTATTTTGTCCACCGAGGTACATTGTTCTAGTTTCACGTTCCTTGCCTCTTACGGATGTTTCAATTATCTCCCCTTAACTTAACTCTCCATCTTTTTGTTCACCTCTGCAGTAGCCAGTTATTGAACTCACAACGATTTGGTTCCAGTCAATGAATTCACTCGACGCTTTTATCCTCTGGACTACGTGTTCTTGAGGACCAGTCTATCACTGTGCACATAATAAAGGGTTCAGTTCACAATTCCAAAAATTCTGAAAAAGCCGGAACGAACAACGGCCGAAAAGTCGTGAAATTGGGAATAAAGCTGCCAGTGATTACTGCCATATATGCCAGATTATATATAGCTGTAAGCTGCAATGCAAAGACGAGTTGAAAGAGGAAGGCCTGAGATACAGAAGGCAGAATGGTTTGCTCTCCTGGAGGTTAGCACTGACCACGCCAATGTCATGCAAAATTAATTTCTAAAAAGAGGAAGTGAGAGTTTCATTTTGGATACGTTAAAATTTACAGGCCATTATTTGCCTGAGATATAAGAAATTTAATATAGGAAATAAGAAAATTGAACAGAGAATATACTGCATCAGTGACAGTTTTATTCATGACCCAATAATATTTACGTAGCAGGATATTATTCTAAGAACTCGAGTTATGATCTTAAATTTCGTCGTCAACCTCTTATTGGAAAGTTATACACGACATTCAGCATTTCTCATATCATTGATGAAAAATGATTTCAAGCGAAGGAAAGTTTCGGGTCTTAAACTTTTGAGCTTTGACCACAGCTTTACAGTGTTAGAGAAAAATGACGTAATGCCCAGTCACGGGTTGAACAGTGGTAGAGAAAACTAACTTAATCCCAGTCACCGGTTGAACGGTTGGTAAACATTTATAACTATTTTTATATCTACCATGAAACATTATCAATTATTTGCGAATTTTGACTCAGACGTGTTAAAATTGGTCAGGAAAGCAGGTCAAAGATTTAAAGAGGACAGGCCTTCGTCGGCTCTTGTTGACTGGACTGACAGATAACGTTACCACATAACATAAATTACACTACATGATAAATTTCAACAACAGCGAAAGATCAAATGGTCTTTCTACCTCCTATATATTTAGAGATTCTTGATAAAACACAAATAAGAATCAGCAATATTATTGGTCAGGAGCGGGCATCTCGGCTTCAGTTACTTTCCCACCGCTTTAATGTGGTATGCCTCCGTATTTACTACAAATACTTTCATGGTAATTGTTTGGATGAACTCTTTGCAATGGTATGCAGATTTTATAGATTTTATGCACAGTAATAGATTGTGGGCAAATTTTCATAAATTTACAGCTGAATTGGATCCATGCACCTATAACTTCGCTTCTAAGAGTTTCTTTTCTCGCATTCCTCGCTCGTGGGAATCTCTTCCAACTCCATGTTTTCTTGAAAATTTTGATTTCAATCGCTAATCTACTGCTTTCTTGATTACGCTTCTACTGTTCTTTCTTCTTCATAATGATTCTCTATTTTTTTATTCGTTCACACTCAGTAACTTCTTGTGGCGTAGTGGGTTAACCACCTCACATGGGGTGATATGATTAAAAAAAATTAATGTACCTCAAAGAGAAAATAATGACAATCATGTTGCTGGCTGTCAACTGAAACAAAATTTTAAGAAAGAAATTTCAAGTAATAATTGAAATAGCTGTAAGAGTGAATGAAGTTGACAAAACTTCTTCTATGTGCCGTATCCCTTCAGGACGTAGACGATCATGGCTCTCACCAACTTCCTTTCCTTTGTAGCTCTGAGTATATTTTATTTTTTTTCCGTTCCCTACTAATCTCCGTTCAACCAAGCATTTAAACTAGCTCGTTTCATAGCTTATTTTCTACCATTGTACCTTTATCTTTTTTTTCACTTCAGGATATCTCTTGAGTGTCAATGTCTTTAAAACCTCTTCCCGCATTTTGCATCACACGAACGTCTCATTCTAAGTATCAGCCTCATTATTGTTTCCATTTTCCTTCGTCGTTTCAAATATTTTCAGTTAATGGTATTTTTCAGATGCCTTCGATAGGCTCTAGGAGAGTTGCGTGCGAGATATTTGTGCCCCTGGACATTTGCATCTCTAGACAAATGCCTGCCTGGATAATTGCGTACCTTTGATAAATTGATAAAGCTTTTAAAAGCAATTACCATAAATTTTGAAAAAAGCATAAGTATTAATCATAATTTTTTAAAATAGGTACAAAAAGAATAAAAGGAAATATAAAAGTTTATTTTTGTTTAAAATTCAATGATAGATTAACAGTGCTGAAAGATCGCTCTACACATCGTCAGTATGTTTTAGTTTCATTGCACAAACACAGAAACACACGCGCGTGCATAAACACAAGCACGCACACACATATAGATCTATTTATCTATCCATATATATATATATATATATATATATATATATATATATATATATATATATATATATGCAATGATAAAAATATAGTTTTACGATGGCTGGAATGTCGGCTAAACCCTTTATTTCGCTCACTGGCGTAGACTGTTCTAGTTCTACCTACTATGTTTGATGGATGTCAATTATCAATTATCTCCTGTTAATTTTCCCACTGAAAGTTCTCCACTGCCGTAACCGGATATTGAAGGACACATGGCAGAGTGGATAAAGGCGTTGGTTAGATCCAGTGACAGGACCCAAAGCGTGTGAGTTCAATACCCGGTTAAGGCAGTGGAGAAATTTCAGGGGAGATAACAAGAGAAAACTGATAACTGACATCCATCAAACATGGCACGTGGAACTAGAACATTCTACCGCAGTGAGCGAAATAAACGGTTCAGTTCGACATTCCAACCACACGAAGAAGGCCGGAGCGTACAACGGCCGAAACGTTGTAATAAATATGGCGACAAAGATGAGGACAATAGTACGAATAATGTAAATAATGTACATAATGACTCATCTCAGAAACATAGAGAGACTCTGATAGTTTTACGATATGGTATAATTTGGGAGAAATTCTTTAATATCAGACATAAAGTGTGTTTAAATACAAAGTTCTCACTAATGTTAGTACATGATGTAAAACAAGTTGTTGGCGCTTTCTGTTGACCTCGTCTATATACTTATATATATTCTTCCTTGTCTATTTCTCAATACGATCTGAAGAAGGCTGTTTCTTTATTCTTTGTGTGCCTTAAAATTAGGTCAGCATGTCTACAAACTCAACCATCATTTTTAACAACTAAAATAATACTTTCTTCCTTTGTCAGTTTTGAATATTTTCACCGTTCCCTCCTTTACCGTCTCCTTTTCGTAATACATACCTTTCTTTCCCCACCCAAATTTGAATCTGCATATTTAAGATAATTTATGTTTTCGTTATTTTTTTAAGCCTGATAAAATCCTTTTTCTATTCATATTTGGGTGTAAAAGTCGTCGGAAGAGTTGGAATCGAATCTTCAATTCTAATGAAATAAATATCACGATGATATTTAAGTGTTTGTTTTCACTCCTATAATATATATATATAATTATTTATTTAAAAATATGATTCCAACACGCTACATAAGAGTTCTCATGTTTCAAAACAAGAGCCGAAAACTTCAATATAATCATTTGAATTAAATTGAATTAAAGTAAGCTCTGATCCATCTTCAAGCGGAAATTTTTTTTGGAATTCTTTTGGTTATTCCCAAAAAAGATTTCGCTTGAGATTAAAAAAAATTTAGATAAATAATTATATTTGTGCTCTACTTTTGTATCGAGCACTATTTTTTTTAAATATGATAACAAAAATACTAAAGAACTTTGGATTATTTACCTAACCAGTCCTTTCCTATTTTCTATATATTTTCACACACACACACACACACACACACACACACACACACACACACACACACACACACAATAATCCTCGCATGAGTCTGCACAACATCACGAGATTAATAAAAGTTAACTTTGTGCTTTACAATAACAAGAAATGTTCAAAATGGTGGTCATTATCTTTCAGATATTTGTCAGTACTACTGCCTGGACAACGTTGCCCTAAGTTTCCAGTGGGAAGACACACATATGTTTTCCATTTCTTGTTTGATCACCGCTAACGTAATACCATATATCAAGAAAATATCATAATACGATACACAGTTTTTCCTTTCCTTAAGTGTGTATACATTTTTGGCAGATTCAGTATATATAATTTTATGGAAGTATTCTATGAATTATTGATTTGTTCCACACTGTGCAATGCAATAAATACCACTAAGTCTTCAATAAGCAGAGAGGACAATAAAAGAACTTGAATTAAGCAAACACGATTGTCACTGAATTTAAAAAATTGAAGATCAAAGTCGAAATTAGGAAGAGAGAACTGAGAAAATAAACTATGAGGATAGAATTTTCTGTTATATGCTTACAAATTCAACATTGATATTATTAGACCTAGCTTCCAATCTAATACTGCGTTTAATATCTTGAAGTCGAGTTAGCAAAAAAGAAAGCTTATAAAAATAATTACCGTAAAATATTTACAAAGAAAAGCACCTTTGCAGAGACTTCAAGTGTGAATATTCTGTTAAACATTGCTTATACGAGCCAGAACTTGCCGTGCTGCATTTAATTTAAGTTCTTTGATATATGAAGCTATATTTTTTTAAATGAAAAAAAGTTACCTTAATGTGGCACAATTGTTTGAAAGTCGATAACGTTAACCATTAGAAACAATGAGCGTTTCTTCTGCGGTTTTAAACATTAAGCACAATTGTGCAGATTATTTGAAACAACAGCTTTTGTTTCCTCTCTTTCATAATACGGTCACTTTTAGACCCACTGGAATGACAGAGTTTAATCCATTTCTAATTTTCCTCAGATTATGTTATTTACAGTCGTGAGCAGTAATATGAATCTATTTTCGAATTATATGCTGAAATTTTTTTGGCTTGAAAATTATTGCGTCATCCGTGATTGCATCAGATTTTTTTCACGCCCAGACACTATTGTCTCGACTGTCGATTAGTTGTCTTACGGCCATTGTCTGCGATGGACGTTAATCGAAGGAAACTTATGAATATTGAAACGCTACATGGACACAATGGCAATCCTTACCAGTGAGCAAACAATGTACTATCGAGTGGCTCGGAAACTCTCCTGATCTAAATCTAATCGAGAATCTGTAGTCAATCCGCAAGGAACGACTTTGTGTGATGGACACACGAAGTACTAATATGTCATGTTTCATTGGAATAATATGAAAAAAGTGTAATTAATAACGGAATTATTTGTTTTGATTCAATTAATTTGCACCCTTGTGCAAATTAATTGGGTAAAATCGGTTAAAAAAAATTACCGCTCTAATGACTCCGATTCTCAATGGTCTATCAAATTTGGTGGTTGTCTTCTGTTGTATTAACTTCAATATCTCTGTAATATTTATTAGCAGAACCTTCCGTGTGATAAATAAATAAAGACAAACAATATCGGGTAACATCGAAGAAAAAATAACAAATTTCATGGAAAAACGCATGAAAAGAGAGAATAGAGGAAGAAAATACCCGTTTGAAAATAAAGAATTTTTAAAGAAGGAAATGCAAAGAAATGTCATAATAATAAAAGCATTGGGGATTGTAGACGCAAAAGCGGATGCAGTCAAATACCGCCTTTTAGTTCTTTCAATTCTACCATTTAATGCCATTGGCGTATTTCTCCGCTTATTCTTAGCCGCCTGAAAATATGCGGCATCTTCAGAGATTCTTAAAATCCATATTGACGACGCCACTATACTTTCCCCAACAGACTCGACCACGGCAAAGCCAAATATTTTAGGGCAAGATTAATGTACAAAGAGCAGATTTTGCCCTCCTTCTGGTCAATCTAGTCCGATAGAAGTTAGCGAGGGTTGATCCGAATGATGCTGAGCCCTGTCAAAGCTTTCAACCGACTTAGGGCGGATGATACATCTTTTTGCTATATCCGACCTAATTGAAACAGGGATTTGATAAATGGATCAGAATGGAATGTCCTGCAATCACCGGGACCACTTGCTAGCTTTGAGAGGTTCCTCCTCGGGGGAATGACCATGGATTTAGAAGATTCTATCAATCTATTTATATATCTAGTTACATACACATGCACCAGCAAATCCATGTATTTATGCATCTGTACATAGATATGGGTGTCTTTATTTACGTAGACATACAGAAACATGCGTAACAAACGATAAGATAAGAATATAGAGAAAAGTACACAAATATATATATATATATATATATATCCCTCTCTGCACATATAAAATCACGTCTGATCTAACGACGGTTCCGTCTGCGTATGGGAACAAAAGTTCGAATGATGCCTGACAGCGTATTTGCTTTTTTAATAATATTTCTCTAATATTGAAGCCGTTCGACGAAAATTAAAAAAAATAATTTGTATGATGAATAAACGGCACATCAACTCATATAAAAATATCGACTAAAAATAAGATTTTAAGTGATAATATCTGTCAAAATAAATAATTTCCAACACTTCTTTAAAAATTATTTTGTTTACATTTGGAAACGAAACTGAGTGTTTATGAAATCTCGAAAATCTTTGGGAAGGAATTTGCTTAAAGTCGCTATTCCTCGTTGTTTGATTGACCAGCGTTCGTCCTGACTGATTTCTAGGGACGCAAGTTCGAATCATGCTGAGGCATATTTTTCAATCGATATTATTTTATTGCTGTTGTGTCATGAAATACCGAAGTTTTCCTTTTATGGAAACGAGCAATCGCACAACTAGCATTTTCGGGTTCAGATAGGTCTCATTTTCTTTCTTGAATAAGATTCCTCGAATTTTCAGGCCGGCAATCGAAAATAAATAGATATACTGTTTAACAGATAAACAGAGTGTCTGCTCAAATATGAACTCCACCCACCCCGAAAATGTTTAATATAATAAAATCTCACTTATTAGTAAACACCAATTATTAGGTTGGTGCAAAAATAATGTCGTTTTCTGACATATGTTACTATGTGAGAAAAGGACATTATTTTTGCACCAACATAATACTGCTTTAGAAATACGGGGGAAATGAGAAAAAAAGTTAAATAAAATCTTGCCACTTTTAAAATTTTCGATCCATTCATCCATAATTTTACGCACTGATGTCTCATAGAGTTAAAAATGTCTGCCCCTGACACACATTCCGACCAGAGAAATTGGTTCCCTGCTTCTTGTTCCACATTAATGCACGCAGCTAGAGCAGCCATGTTTACACGGTAAGAGCAGCATAAAACAGGCGTAATCAAAATGAAACCAGGCATGATCAGAAGGCCGTGTCACAAACTGTTGGCACCAAATAAATGGTTAAGTAATAACTAAAACCAGGTTTGCAGTTATATCGTATATTAAACAGTAAGTACAGCAGAAGAGTATTACATGATTAATGAGAGCGTATCGAGTGAACTAGCGCTCAATCTATTCACTGTTAATATTTAACAGAACCCCCACCGTAGCCTCAGCCAAAAATAGAAAGAGAGTTCTACAATTGAACAGACTACATCATTGTTATATTTAACGACCCCCGCCACGTGGGTCGTACGTGGCACAAGGCCGGTTTATTGTGGGTTCTCTAAACCCGTAGGCTCGGCCAAAAATATCCCCGCAGATCCCGCATAAAAGGGTCCGGGTCTGTCTACTTCACCGGACGAAACTTTGCCCTTCGGCAAAGCCTCGTCCGGGTTCCTCTCTGCCTTTGGCAGAGGGTTCGATGGTAAAGAACAGTCTACATCACTGTTAATATTTAACAGCACCCCCTCCACCAAGGATGTACGCGGCACAAGGCAGAGTTTACCATGGGTTCTCCGAGCGCGTAGCCTAAGCCGAAAATATTCCTCTAGAAACCGCATAAACGGGTTCAGGTCCCGTCTACCTCCAGGGACAAAACTCGCCCGGGTTACTCTCTACCTAAGACAGTTGAACAGTCTACATCACTGTTATATTTAACAGACCATCCACGAGGAGTGTATGTAGCACAATGCCGGTATATTGTGGGTTCTCTAAACCCGTAGACTCGGCCAAAAATATTCCGTTCGAACTCGGATAAACGGGTTCAGGGCTTGTCTACCTCCTTGGATGAAAATTTCCCTTCGGCAAAGCCTCGTCATGGTTCCTCTCTGCCTAAGACAGAAAATTGACCAGTCTATATCAATGTTAATATTTAACAGCCACCGACCCCACGAGAGATGTAAGTGGCACAAGCCCGCGTTTCCGATGGGTTTCGGAGCCCGTAGTCTCGGCCAAAAAATATTCCCTTAAAATCCGCATAAACGGGTTCAGAGACTGTCTACCTCCCCGGACGTAACTTTGCCCTGTGGCAAAGCCTCGTCCGGGTTCCTCTCTGTTCGAGGCAGAGAGTTCGACAGTTGAACAGTCTATATCACTGTTGATATTTAACAGCTCACCCACTAGGAATGTATTTGGCATAAAGCCCGGTTTACCGTGGGTTCACCGAGCCCGTAGGCTTGGCTAAAAACATTCCCTTAGAACCCGCATGAACGGGTTCAGGGCCTGTCTACCTCCCCAGACGAAACTTTGCCCTGCAGCAAAGTCTCGCCTGGGTTCCCCACTGCTCGAGGCAGAGAGTTCGACAGTTGAAAAGTCTATATCACTGTTTACGGAAGCCCTCTCTCCATCTAATCTTATGGTAAGCGAAAGAGTCTAACATAAGTCTTAAGAGAGAGGACACCACAACACAAACTTTAAGATATCTTATTATGAAAATGCGGATAAAGTTGTTTTTGATTATAAACTTCATTAACAACACAGAAATACTGAAAATACTCAATTAATGAATCCATATCCGCCGTATCGAAATGTTTATAAAAAAGTCTTAAACAACAAGCTTTTTTTATTGTTATATATTTTGAAATTATTTCCCATTTTAATTGTCATTGTATCGTCACGAAAGTAAATATAGTGTATGATCCTCTGTTGATATTTCCGAAATTGGCGCACTCTCAATACATTTTTCCCAGCTAAATTCATCTCTTTTTTTAATCAAAATTACAATCTTTAAGAGATAAATAAAAAAAAACATAAAATGAACATAAACTAAAACCAAATAGATTAACTCAAAAGGAGAGTATATAACGATTTACTCAACGTAGATTAGAAGTGGGACAAGCCCGAAATTATGGAGCGTTCTGTAGGGATTGAACTCACTACACAATAGTAATTGACTTTACGATGGTAGCTTACAAGCCATTGCACCACCTCGAAGAGGTCACAATGGTTTACCTATAATGATGAAAATTCGTTCTCTCGAAAATTCTAACACGAACTGTTTTCGCTCGATTTTTCAATTGATATTCAATAAATACTTTCGAATGTAAACAATAATATATTTTCCATTTTTTTATGACGAAGCTATGGAATCAGTGAGTTCCATGATTCGACACGAATCCTGTTAATCGCCATTGTTTTGGTAGGATTTGCCGCAAGCGATATTACTTCTGTTTGAATTTAACCTATAGTTTTGCATTTTAAAAACTGACACCTTAAACGAAATTCTCAATCAAAAATGAATCATTTCCTTTCCTCCTACGTTTCTTAGATTGCAGTCATATTGTTCAAGCCTTTCATGTGAGGCATTCAGATACCTTTGTTTGTTAAGTGATCGTTTTGCTTCAATTTATTTTTGAAATGGGCTTTGTCGTCACTGTCTTTGTCAATCTTTTCTGTGACTCATGTGTGATGTTTATGAAACATCTTAAAAATAAACGTCTATCCACCAATGAAAACTGTATAAAAGTTATCGAGAGTAAATTTCATTGGGATATTTAATTTATGATGGATCGTTCATGAATCCTGTAGAACCTTAGGGGCGTAGAGACATCACAGTTTCTTTAGCGATAGCAGCAAGTGTGTTTCCTGGGCAAAGCAGACTGATGAAACATAACACACTTCAGGTTGGTTTAAATGCAGACTTTCCCATAACGTAAACCGGTGGCCAGCCAATGTTATAAGGCCCAACCTGTCCTGCTATTGGACGTTGATAGGTACCTTTCACAAGATTATAATCAAGAAACAAACTGTAATTCGAATGCGCCTCTCTGATTTCTGAATCCGACTGTTATCTATTAATCCACATGGTACGTGGAACTCGAACACTCCACCCCAGTGAGCAAAATAAAGGGTTCAGTTCGACATTTCAACCACCTGAAGAAGGCTGGACTGTACTTCCTCAGGTCGATGGAATGTCAAATTGAAACCTTTATTTCGCTCATTGAGGTAGAGTGTTCTAGTTCCACGTACCACGTCTTAGTGGAGAACTTGGAGAGGGAATTAAACAGGTGATAAGAGATAACTGACATCCATTAGACATTACACGTGGAACTAGAACAGTCTACGCCAGTGAGCGAAATAAATGTTCAGTCCGACATTTCAACCACCTGACGATGGCCGGAGCGTAAAACGTCCGAAACGTTTTAATAATATGGATACAAAGATGAGGGTAATAGTCCGAATAATGGAAATAATGTGCATAACACCTCATATAAGAAATATAGACAGATACTGAAAGGCCGAAACGTTGTAATAAATATGGCGACAAAGATGAGGAAAACAGTCCGAATAATGTAAATAGTGTACATAATACCTCATCTAAGAAATATAGACAGATACTGAAAGGCCGAAACGTTGTAATAAATATGGCGACAAAGATGAGGAAAACAGTCCGAATAATGTAAATAGTGTACATAATACCTCATCTAAGAAATATAGACAAATACTAATGAACGCTTTTTATTAAAAACAATAAATGCATAACCTGAAATGTGATAGAAAATTAGAGGGAGGAGGAGGAGGAGGAGGAGGAGGAGGAGGAGAAAAGCAAGGGTATTGGAAATGAAAGGGTGATGAGTTTAATGAAGTTTACATAAGTTTTTCATCCAAGTTCATAAGAACTCAGAAGGAACTTTTAGTGTGTATGCAACGAGTCTTAATTTTCGATCTCTCATTCACTATTTAAAATATTTACCACCCTCCTTTCCTTCGTCATATGTTTTAGCTCAACATCTTTTCATCTTAAAATTCTCATGTGTTTATTATAGCAATAAAATGGAAATATCTCTGGAAAGAAGAAAATAAGATTAGCAACAGAATGACAAAAACCGTGACGACAGGGCCTATTTCAAGACTAAGCTGAAGGAAGACGATAGCTTAACAGACAAATGTATCTGAATGCCTCTGAATATAAAGAAATGCACATTGATAATTATCATATGATTTGTTTTAGGTTACCTCCAATTATTTTTCAGCACCCTCCCAAGCTTTCATAAAACTTATTTTATCGACTGCTAGATATTTGTCGAATAACATCGTAAACATAGCGGCGTCATGTTGAGACAAATGTTTCGTTCCAGAATTCAAACAACATGACGAAAATACGAAGACTATCAAATGATTTACACAACGAAACACGACGTTCTAGATGTACAAATGTTCTGTCATTCTTTTCGATCAATATGGTCAAGATTGCTTACGAAATGACATCATTGCCACTCACGATTTTATGAGGCTTTAACCCCGCCTAAATATAAGCAGACGAAACAAATTACATTACCGGCAGCCACTAAACTTTCCAATAGAAATCTTAACCGTTTCTTGGAAGTATTTTCATAAAAAAAAATGTATCTAAATCATTATTTAAAATAGCTCAGGGTTATTTGGTAATGAGCGCACAAGATGCCTTTATTGTCAGAATATATCAAAAGGATTTTTCTGTCACCGAATGTTTCCGTTTCTTGCTCGGGGCCATAACGTTCGGCGAATCATCGTAATTAGTTCGACGGTGAATATTTGTCTTTCCTGTATTTTCTTTGTACCATCATCAATATATATATATATATATGTATATATACGTATGAATGTATGTATATGTAAGCTTTATAATGGATGTCATCTTCTGTAAGATATAAGTGTAAAATTGATGTCTAGTCAGTCGGATTAGAACAAAGTTTCTTCGCTTTTCAGAAAGAATATTTGACACTTAGCGTCGTTTTGCGCACTCGTCAAAGGAAAGAGATGTATTGTTCTTAGATTCAGCCAAAGGCCATTAACGTAATCAGGTGTTATATATATATATATATATATATATATATATATATATATATATATATATATATATATATATGTATGTATGTATGTATATATATATATACATATATATATATATATATGTGTGTGTGTGTGTGTGTGTGTTTATGTTTATGTGTGCGTGTGTGTGTATATGTGTGTGCGCTCATAAAGACAAAAAGGAAACATATCTTAGTTGAGGGGTTTCATTTGAGTCTCTTAAGGAGGACTTTATACAGTCCCTCAGAGGACCAAATCATCGGCTTTCTTTTGACATTATTCATATTCATCTTTCATAGCTATACTCACTCTCAAAATTTTCACTCATAGACACACACACACGCATATATATATATATATATATATATATATATATATATATATATATATATATATATATATATATATATATGTACATGAATATTAAAAAATACTATTACAAATGGAGAAAAAACTAAACGGGCGTCACTGTTTTTTTGATCTAGCCAAATTCATCTATAACCTTTTTGATTTTCTATCAATCATCTTTGTCTCTGATTATCCCACAGAGTGAAATACATTCATACATATATATATGTATGTATGTATGACAAAAGGCTCAAACACAAATATTCCACAGATATAATGTATTACATTGAAATAGTAATCACGTTCAAATTTTTCAGACAAACAATTTCCAAAAGAAATCAGAAAATATATCTCCGGGTATAAAAACAATTTTTTTTTTAATAGTAAGTTATAACCATGAAATATTAGTTTGACCCTTTTATATTATATTCTTTCTCTGTCCTGAACACTGAGCTCTACCTGGATTCTATCCTCTTGGAAATGTATATATATATATATAGAGAGAGATCGCTAAATTTGAATGTGAGAGAAATTTTCGTAGAAAATATGGGTCCTCCGACAGGAATCGAACCTATATCCTTTATGGGACCGTCATATAGGTTGAGGTGATTAACCCATAGAGTCACGGAGTGAGGTTCGGTTAGCAAGTTCGATTTTACTGATTTAAACACAATTCTCCATGATTTTCTCTAATTCATTCATATCTGCTCAATGCGTATACAAATCTAAACAAATGACGTCATACATTATGAAATGCACAAAGTCCGATAATTATTTAATGCATACATACATACATACATACATACGTATATATATATATATATATATATATATATATATATATATATATATATATATATATATATATATATATATATATATCCGGGGTCCGTCGATGCCTGTGAAAGCACGAATTCACAATTCATCGTGACCGAGGTTTTGAGCGCGATAGCCTTGTTCACATTGTTGTTCATGCGCGATATCATGCTCTCCCAGAAAATCCAAATATGGTTCATTCGGCTTAGTTTCAATATAAACCATAGGTGAAATCTGTAGGTGTTGAACAAACCCAAATGCGCTTGAGCCGGCGTCAGGTACTGGAATTGGATACCGTCACTAGTAGATGGCTATCTTCGATTACAGTTTGATAAAAAATCAATTACAATTCGACAAAAAAAAAAAAAAAATTCAACGTATTACTGAATAGGAAAAGTTTTAAAGCATATTGCTTTATGCCTACGCTTCGAAAATTGCATTATGACAGAGAAATACTTACTCTATCTCTCTGTCTATCCACACACACACACACACACACACACATATATATATATATATATATATATATATATATATATATATATATATATATATATATATATATATATATGATTAACTATTGGAAGTACACATTCATCATTCAATCTTTCTCCTGGATTCTCACATACACACACTAATTACTACCAAGTCATTCAAATTTAGATTCCTCTGTTCAAAATACATTTTCTACACATTCTGTATCCAATTTATTCTGCTCAGTCACTTCTTTAACAATGTTTTTTTTGAAGGCTACGCTGATCTAAGTTGAAATTTCACAGTTGAGAAATATACTGGTTGTTGTTTAGAGCTCAAATATTAAATCTAGAATAGTTTTCCTTCTTGTTCTTTTGATCGCAACGATGAAGTGTTTAAGTTCAGCAGCAGCTGCGTGTTTGAGTTTCTCATTTTTTTCTATCAACATTTGCGCCGGTTTCTGTTTTTGTAACTAATATTGAATACCTTCCTAGAAATCTTCAACTTCTTGGTAATTTGTCTTTGAGTGTAGCTTTCTTTGAATAAAATATCAATTTGTGTCCTCAGCCCAGTACACAGCTGCCTTGATTCTGCCATTTTCTAAATTTACTTCAAAATTAAAGAAATAATTTTACAAAATCTAAAAAAATATTATCGTAATGGCACAACATCTTTTTTAAAGCAAAAACAGCAACATATGTTTTGTTTAAAAAATAGTCAGTAGTTAGTTAACATTTAGAATTTGTATCATGATTTAACATGGTTAAAACTCAAAAATCCACTGACTGTTTAATGGTGAACAAATATAGTATTTCACATACAAAATATTCATGCCTTAGCAACATTTATTGTGGACAGAGGAATCCCATTTTGATCTTTTTCGTATTAAAAGGAAACTGAAGAATGATTGAAAAATAATAGCAAAGAAAATTCTGGTACATAAATTTTTAATTTAAAAGAATGCAAAAAATATCTCATTTATATATATATATATATATAATAAATTAATTGATTTAAAATATTTTTTCGCTACACAGTTTTAACCATGTTTCAAAAATAGAAGCTGAAAGCTCCGAATTTAATTTTGTAATTGAATTAAAGACATTAGTTCCATTTCATTCTCAAGCGAATTTTGGAGTAACTTTTAAAATTACTGGGTTTTAAAGACAGAGCAAAAATCATAATTCACGTTTCCAAGGATACAGAGAAACCCAATTCAACCAGACAAGGGGTGTTTGCGTTTTCATTATGTCCGTATTTTGATCTATCACTTATTAGTTACGTTTTGGTTGGGGTAGGGATGCATTTTTCAATGAAATCTGACATCCGTTAAATGCATGCCGTCTGGAATTTTTGAAAATTTTATTTTATTCTTACGGCATTTTTTTCTATTTGTATATTTAAAGATTTTTGGTGGGTGTTTAGGTTATAATACGTTTTATTTAAGTAAGATTTGAAAAATATGTTCACTTTTAATTTTTAATATCCTATAATTCTTTTAAGAAAAAGTAAATGTATTGGACTACCTTACAGTATGTAGAATTATTTTCGCATCAAGTATAAGTATGTATATTATTAGGTAACAATTTTTTTTTATATTTAAAAATTATTTAAGTAAAATTTATGACAATGACGACAAAAATAGCTAATTAATTTCACTGATTTAGTAAACTTATATTTTTTATAAAAACTTAGTAATATATTGTTGAGTCATTCAATGTCTTACATCTTCTAGCTTTTCATATTAATTTCATTTTACTGTAGGTGTTTTATTGGATTCTTTTAAGTGCTTGTAGTACTTAGAGGAAGATCTTTAGGTTAGAATACGTTTTATTTAATTACAATTTTAAAACATGTTTAGGTTAGAATTCGTTTTATTGACTACAATTTTAAATACAACTTTAAAATAATTTCACTGTTAGTTTTAATAGGCTATATTTCTTTTTAAAAGAAGTAAATGTATTAGAATTACTTACAGTACGTAAAATTATTTTTCCACATCAAGT
Source organism: Acanthosepion lycidas (assembly GCA_963932145.1). Lineage (NCBI taxonomy): Eukaryota > Metazoa > Mollusca > Cephalopoda > Sepiida > Sepiidae > Acanthosepion > Acanthosepion lycidas. The sequence goes on from OZ010605.1 coordinate 11,989,607, forward strand.
ATAAGTATGTATATTACGATTTTAAAAAAAATTATATTTAAATATTATTTAAGTAAAATTTATGACAATTACGGCAAAAATAGCTAATTCATTTCTCTGATTTAGTAAACATTATTATTATTATTATTATTATTATTATTATTATTATTTTTTACAAACTTAATAATATATAGTTTCAAATGTATGTACAAAGGACATAGGTTATTCAATGGCTTACACCTTCTAGCTTTTCATCATAATTTCATTTTTCTGTAGGTGTTTTATTGGATTCATTTAAGAGCCGGTAGTACTTTGAGAGAAGTGTTTTGGTTAGAATACGGTTAGAATACGTTTTATTTAACTACAGTTTTAAAAGATGTTTAGGTTAGAATTCGTTTTCGCTACAATTTAAAATACAACACCGGATTATATATCTTACTGTTCTTTCTTTATATATATATATATATATATATATATATATATATATATATATATATATATATAACATTTCTCTCAGTTAACCTGTAAAAAAAGACAAAATTTATAAATGTAAAAGACAATAAGAAAACTGTAATAGTTGCCGAGGCGTTTCGCCCGATGTGGACTTTCTCAAGGCATTTTATTGTTAGTTACTTCGTTTAATAAATTAATTTCGTTTTGCCTTGAGTACGTCCACATCGGACAAAACGCGTCGGCATCTATTACAGTTTTCTTATTTTTATTTACATTTAAATATCTTAAATATTTTGTGAAAGAATTAAAAAATCATTATACAGAGCGTCGTATAAAAGAAAATTAATCAACGAAATGAAAGGCAGGTAAATTTGGCAAAATTTAGGAAAGTGAAACAAATAATAATTCTAGAAACCTTTGTAGAACATATGAGTTTGAAGCAAGACATCTGAAATAAGTTTGGTTACACAAGTTAAAGATAGCTTACAGGTACGATAATAAGGTAAAAAAAATAAATGTTAAAAACTTAAAAATATTTGTAAAAGATTATTTTCAAAAATGCAAGATTTCTCAAAACATTTTAACTGTAGTATACATACATACATACATACATACACACACACACACATATATATATATATATATATATATATATATATATATATATATATATATATATATATATATGTGTGTGTGTATGTGTGTCTCTCTCTGTGTGTGTATGTATCATTAAATATGGCATCTTTGTGTTGCAAAATACCGATTTATCTACAAATACATGGCTCAATGTACAGCTTAGGAATGTATTATGTAACTGATTTTGTATAAAAATCTTTTTTTCCTCATATTTTATTTCTTTACATTTATTGCAATTTCAAAACAGATATCTCCTACCGATTTACCTGTGAACAGAAGAATCGTTTTAACTGAATAGAGAAAAAATATGAAAATATATTACAGAAAAACAAAATATGAAAAAGGTATTCCTAGCTTGAAAAAAGTGTAAGCTAGATTGAATTTTTTAAATAATGTTGTCAATGCAAACTCGAATGATTTTCTTGTGAATGGTGTACGAGATTGACGCAAGACAGACGAATTGACTAGTGAAACAACACGAAATTGCCAATCAGCATTTCATATATTCCATGTCGGAAGCATGTTGCAAACTGAACGACATCGCTGCTTCTGGCTTTGTCCGTGATGACGGTGTGTATCTATCAACTTCCTTTTGTTCTCGTTCGTCTACAGCGTGACTTACCTAAACAATAACCATGTTATGTTTGATTCTTTATCGTGACTTCGAATTAAATTTGGTAATTGCTATGTTTTATGCGTTCAATAGAAAATGCTTCATATCAGTTATTTCATATTCAATATTCGTGTTTTTTCATTCACTAATAAGTTTCAATATATATATATATATATATATATATATATATATATATATATATATATATATATATATATATATATATATATATAAACGACGATCTATAACTTTGTATAATTTTATATATCAAAGAAGAACATACATATATATACATTTAAGTTATTTGATATACAAAATCGTGTTTTTTCGAGAAAGACTTCTGTAATAAATACATATATATTTACACATACACACACACACACATATATATATATAGTTAAATTCCCAGATCAAATCTAAGATCTTTTTTCCAATTGTCATTTTATACCATATATATATATATATATATATATATATATATATATATACATGAGTGCACATATAAAAACAGCGTTTCTTATATATATATAAATATTTATATACATACATACATATATATTAGAAAAACAGTGTTTCTATTATATATAGGCATGTGTCTGTGTGTGTATTTATGTATGTAGCCATATATATTTAGATACTAATATACATTTAAGTTGTTCGATTTTTGAGTTTTTTAGGGAGAAAGACTGTTAATACACACACACATACACACACACACACACACACATATATATATATATATGGATTGTGATAAAATACGTATCACATATGGTTTAGTTAGAAACTGATGGTATGAGAGGATAAGAATCATTTATATATAAATCTATATCTATATCTATCTTTCTCTCTATCATCTCTCTCTCTATATGTATATATATATATATATATATATATATATATATATATATATATATATATATATATATATATATAGATAGATAGATAGATAGATATAGATATAGATAGATAGATTTTAGATTGGTGCAAAAATAATGATGTAATAATGTCGTTTTTGACGTTAAAAAATACGTCAAAAAACGACATTATTATGTCATTAATTTTGTACCAACATAGATATGAATTTTTTGTGAATTGGTGTGTCTACATTTGCGAGTGAATGAATATTATATATATATATATATATATATATATATATATGTGTGTGTGTGTGTGTGTGTGTGTGTGTGAGTGTGTGTGTGTATTTGTGAGTGTGTGTCTTTGTCTGTGTATTCAAGTAGATCTATTTAATAATATATGATTTGGATAAGCAGACCATGTTATATCTTTACTTCTATCTTTCATATGTCTTGCATGTTGATGACGAAATGGTGAGGTTGGCTGGTAACTCGTATTTGGAGATAATAGACCCACCGTCTCCATAGATTAATTGAGAAAATGCTTTCTGCTGATACTGAAGACTATGACAATGACGAGGGTATCTAGCCCAGTCAAAATTAAATTTTGTGGAATATGAAAATAATTACATTATTTATCAATGTGGAAACTTAAGTCCCACTCTTAAATAAGCCTCGCCTGGCCAATAGATTAATATGGATGCCATTGCATTACATCAAACCCGTTTAGAATTTTCTTAAGTGTCAGCTGTAAATATCCGCTTCCGGAGATCAAATGCTGAATAAATGATTTAGGCGAGCGGAATCTGAGGGACTTGGCAAAGGTCACCCTTCTTTGAACATTGTGGATTGGCGCTAAATTTTCACCAACAAAAAACAGCACCAAATCGCAGAAATAACATCACATGAGGAGCGACAACTAGAATCGATGCCCCAGGTACCTCGAAGACAAAATAATGGCATAATCAGGATGTTAACAATCTACACTTCTTCAAATACAAGCTTAATAAGCAAACTCCCATTTATACTAAAATTAGCGTTAACAGCTACCGGGCATGAGAAATCTCTTTTCATAAAAAGAAAATTTGAGAGAAAAAATTTAGAAATTTCAATGGTAAAAGTTACTGACTTTTCGTCAAATGAATCCCGAATGTTTTCTTTAACAGAAACGGTTAATATATATTAACCATTCCAATTCAATGTCTGATTCTGCCTGGTCTCTTTCTTAGGGTTTGCATAATGCGTGACAATGCGTAGCTACAAAAGTCTGGATTATTAATCAATTTCGGATTGTTAAATATACTAATTGACAGAATACAATGAAAGGTACATATTCCAACTCACAGTCACAAACAAACCGCCTCACACGAACACACCGACTCCCACACGCACACTGTATTCATTAAGTTGAAATAAAGTTCCTTCAAAAATAACTTTGTTTTCGTTTTGGATACGGAACTTTGAAGATATGCACTCTCAAGAAAATGTGAACAAAGGGATGTGCATTACTTAAAAGTGTGAATAGAAGATTGATTGCTTGAGACGCCTCCCGTTGCTGAGTGATCAATAGAAGACAGGATCAGATGCTGATTGCTCATACACGGAGGTCGTAAGTTTGAACCATGCCTGGGGACACATGGATTTTATAATGTTTTTTCTCGAGTATGCTGGTGTGTAGATGAAATACGCACTTTTTAAAAAACGACTCGTCTAGTCAAACACAAGTATCTACTAGAAATAATATCTAAAGTTATATATATATATATATATATATATATATATATATATATATATATAGAGAGAGAGAGAGAGAGAGGGAACTTAAACAACACATATTTGGTTCTACTGACGAATGTTCTTACATCGAAAAGATTGGTGATATGTTATACAGTATTTAATCCCCTATATGGCAGCGACTACTAGCCACTGTCGACACAGATTAAGAGTTAAAGCCGATGTGGTTCTTCCGACCAATGGCCTTATAGAGAAATGTTTACTGAACTACTATATAGTAACTAATCTCTCTTATGGTACTAAAGGCTTGGCAATCTCGTTATAGATTAAGAATCGTCTTAAAGCGTCAGAGATGTCATTCTTTAGAAGAATTCCCTAAGAAACAAAGAAAAACGTTAAGTCGCTATGCAATGTATAATCTCCTGACTATCAGTAAGGGCTTGATCAACTCTTCAGAAAAGAATGAATATCGTTACGAAAAAACAGCTGAAAAAAACTAGCATATAAAGAAACCTATGAAAAGTATGATTAGTTTTTTTAGTTTCTCAACCGTTTGTGTCGAAACATAATTTGTATTGCACGAATAATTCTTTTTTTAATTTTATCGAGATAATTTTCCATTAACAATTTTCCCAGCCTAATAATGGTTTCCTCAATTCTAATATTTAACCCATACTGTGGGGAGAATTTGGATTGATTACATTTCTAAGGGCATTTGAGCGTATGTCAAACCAGCCAAAACTGGAGTTCGAACTCGGATCTCCGAGTTTTCATTCCGAGATATTGTCCATTTGGCCATCTCTCCAACCGAGCAAGGCAAACGTTTAAGAAACAATAGAAACTAAAAATATATACAGGGTATTCCGAAAATCTTGTCACCCTAAAGCCTAGGTTTGCTAAGGAGTTTGGGTTCGTGACAAGGAGATGGGCCGTACATTTTTCACCGATTGGTATCTAAACTAAATTAAAAAAAAAACAACCTTATTCCAAGACAGTTATACTAGGGCTGAGGAAGACTGGTATATGGCGGTGGTGGTCTGAAATATACTATACCCACATGAGGTAATTTTGGATTTTTTCATGTATAAAATATATGCTATGTTATAATAAATCCATTGAGCTATCTCTGTGGATCAGTTTTAATATTTGATACTAGCAGTAGAACCCAGCGTTGCCCGGGGATGTAACAGTAAGAGATGGACAAAGTATCGACCATCATAAAGACTGAAAAATAAAATTGACAAAGATTATTGTTTAAGGTTGACGGACACGCCTGTCTTAATTAGTTTTATTTTATTTATTTATTTTTTTTTTTTACGAATTGGTCAAAACCAAACTCAAACAAAAACATTGTTTTCAATCCTTATGAGTCTACCGATTGAATAGAATTTTATTATAAACAATTATCTTGTAAATGGAATTTTTAAAGCATTCTGAATGTAAAAATAAAGAAAAAAAGTGTGCAAGACAATAATAAACACTACCTGCAAAAAAAAAAATATATATATATATATAAACGAACACACACACACACACACAAACAATCAAACTGGGTTTTATAATAAGTATAACTCAATATTAATAAGTATAACTCGATATGAGTTGCCCCCATTTCATTAATGCCGCTTAATCGTGCTTTCAAATTGATTTCGTGCAAAAACAATTGTGTTTTCCAATTTTGGGCGCTGTCAGAACCACCGCATGGTAATTTTACGTAGTCCCGTGAAATTTTGTTGAAATCGGTTGAAAAATGTAGGAAATCCGATGCAATATGTAAACGTACACACACACACACACACGCACACACATAATCTGCGTTTTATAAGTAAGATTACTAGGATTCACCTGGATTATATACTAATGGATCTATTACCTGTACTATATATATATATATATATATATATATATATATATACACACACAAACACGCATATATATATATATATATATATATATATATATATATATATATATATATATAGATTGAGAGAGAGAGAGAGAGAACCTGACATATAGCCACACTAATAAGTGAAACAGCGAAACAGTTTGTTAATGACAATAAAATTAAATAATGAATGCATAATAACAACAAACTCGCCTAACATTTAAAAAAAAACACCACGCTCTCTCGTAATTTGACTAACGAAATGTTGAAATTTAGACCAATTAAAACGACATCACAAACAACTACAATACTATATATATATATATATATATATATATATATATATATATATATATATATATATATATATATTTGTTGTGGGGTAGTTGGTAAATTGTCGTCATTTTACATTTTTCAATTAGCGAATGTACGGTGTTTAATTTTGTTTGCACACTATCGTAGGTTAGGTTGAACACCGACTGTGGGAAAAAGATCGCCATGACGCAATTAACTTTGCCAGAAATTTTGAAACGGCCTGCTTTACTTATTGGCATTCACGTCGGAAGCTCCAATGCGGACATTACAGTGTCTTTCGGTCTCAATCTGATGAGATTGCAGTTGGATGGGACTAATAATGATTACGAATGTACGGCAGGTCGGAAAGTTCTGATAAGAGGGGACCTCCAGAATTTGTTGGAGATGGCCACAGGTCCAACACGTAGGTCTGCAGCAATTGCATTAAAGAGACAGTGCTGCGCTTGGAGAAGTGGATGGATGCTGAAAAACTGTATATATATATATATATATATATATATATATATATATATATATATATATATATATAGTTTATGAAAAATTATGGCAATCCGTATGGGTAAGTCTAAGGATGATAAAATCCAGAGAGCTCAATGTAATTCCAGAGCAAATAATTTTTATAAAATGGGTACATGTATGTCGTTCCAAAGATAGTGAATGTATGTATGTATGTATGTGTGTGTATGTGTATAAATATAAGTAGTTGTGAGTTCATATATATAATATGGTAGAATAGAGATATAATAAGGTAATTAAGTATGGATTTTGATATGTTTTTTGCATGCACGTACATGTGGGTGTATATGTATATTTGTGTGTATGTGTATACGTATATATATATCTATATCTATCTATCTATCTATCTATCTCTCTCTCTCTCTCTATATATATATATATATATATGTGTGTGTGTGTGTGTGCGTGTGTGTATATCTACATGTGTATGCGTGTATATATGAGTATATACATATATATATATGTGTGTATGTATATATATATATATATATATATATATATATATATATATATATATATATATATGTATATATATAATATGGATATGGATGTATGTGTGTATGTGTACGGATATGTGTGTAGATGTATATTTATGGATACATAGAATATTATAAAAGAAGGACTTACTGTCCAGTTATTAGTGTGTTATCTCATTTTCTCATTTAATATTCTCCAAATGGAAGTGTGAGGTTAAAATCCTTTATGATATGGAGGAAAATTTTTTTAAATTGATAATTTAATTTAAATTGAAATATATTACACTTTAATAATCATTATTGATGATAAAATATTTAAATTGGAAAAAAAATTGATATTTAGGTAGATGTTAATACATGAAGTTACCTGTGTATTTCGTCACACGGGTACCTGTATGAGTGATTGAACATGTAAAGGAACGTGTGTATATGTGATATTTGCATGGGTGTGTATAAAGTATATGACAGAGCAAGATCTTTGATATTACCTTCAAATATTACCCCAAATTAACTTAACTAAAATTTAAGTAAAAGAGATTACCTATCTAGAAACAGTCACGAGTTAAATTTATGAACAAAATTCAAACGGATAGAGATGTCAACTTAATAATCAATAATACATTTTTTAAAGGCATTTAAAAAAAAGATTACTAGAAGTAAACTTATAATCTAAAAAAAAAAATTATTCTCTTAATGTACTTTCTATGAATATTTTTCTAATCGACTATTTCATAGAAAATCCCCAAAATTAAAAAAAAATTTATCACTAACAAACATCAAATTAAATTATTTGTAGACAGTCTAGAGACATTCAAATTTATATCAAACATTATAATCTTCATGAACCCCCAAAATAACACTTTCAAAGTAAAGCAAAATAAGAGTGTCTGTTTCTAGCCTTTTTTTACAAAGAAAATTAGTGACATCTTCTCTCATAACTTCCTTCTCTCTTTTTCTCTCTTTGGGTTTTTCTTCTTCGATATCAATATATAACTTCCGTTAAGTTAAACGTGTAAATGTGTCAATATCTGCTAACTCACTCATGTCTTCTCTCTCCCGCCTCACTTCGTTAATTTACATATGTTTAATACGGCCCGTCAAAAATGTGTAAATTTTCTTTTAATTTTTTGTGTGGAACTAAAGTCTGATGATCCGTAGTCTTTTAAAATGGCTGTGGTGAAATAATTTATTACATGGAACCTTAAAGTGGTCTGTTTTTATTTTACATATATATATATATATATATATATATATATATATATATATATATGTGTGTATGTGTGTGTGTGTGTGTGTGTGTATGTATGTATGATTTATTAATCAGATATACGTGTTTCGTCTTTAACCTGCTTTTAAAATATAGTGTTTTGCTGAAATATATATGTAATTTTATATTGTGACGTCTGATAAGAATATATGACTTAATGTTTTGTATATAAAAGTAATTGTCAAAGTAACATACGCCACTGAAAGATATAAACGTTTGTGCCTTTCTTCCAATTTTACGTCTTCTGGCAATGATGTTACGGACTCCTCTCTCTCTTTTCGTGAGTCGTACATTCAACATGTGTCAACATTCTAATTTCACATGGGTTTGTTGAATACACCGACCTCATTTGAGGCCTACTTATGCACGTAGTAGGGCACTTCGGCATGGTGAAATGCTTAGCAAGCTTGTCTTTCTAGAACATTTTCGATTGAGTAGTGAGTCCGATCGTCACTGGGTGCCTCATACATTCGACCGTGTGCCACATCTAAGCTACGCTTAGAAAATCCCTTTGGGCACCTCGAGGTGGTTTAATGGTTAGCAAGCTTGTTTCGCTATAACTATTACGACTGAGTAGTGAGTTCGATCCTTATCTAGGTAACCCCACAGTTTCGGCCTTGTGCCACATCTGAGCTATGCTTGGAAAATCACTATTTATGCACGTAATGAATTTGAAAATACCTTCTATGTTAACCTTTAATCACCTAAGGTGCATCTGACTATAGAAACCTCTATGTACAATTTTTCGTTCAGTTATTTTACAATGATCATCGTTTTTTTTACTACAAACAACAGTTGTGTGTTCTCTTATATATACACACAAGAGCACGCTATATACACGCCCGACAGCACACAGACATACACATATATGGGTTTGTTCATATCAGTAATGAAATGGTAAGTGAAAAACTATGACGCATCCTTATTTTTCGTTGAAGAATTTTATGAAAGCAAATCTATTTAATAACACGAAATTATAGATACAGTATAAATAACGGTTTTCGTCTTGTCATTGCTTTTATTTAGGTACCTCCACTAGGTCACGTAAAAAAGCGGCCTATCACGATCAAAAATGACTCATAAATCAACGAAAACAAAGTTTTGTCTCAATATGTTTATGTTGTTATGAAAGAGGAAAGACCAAAGTATTTTTTAAATATTTTTTGAAATTTTTTACTCCTTTCTAACACGTTTTCTACGTGTTAGAAAGGAGTAAAAAATTTCATTTTGGTTAAAAATTATGTTTTTTTTTACGACTGCGCGATAAGACTAAAAAAAGGTTTGTTTTATTTTGCGCTTTTCCCCGAGGAAAACACACGTTAATTAGGAAATTCTTGCAAAAATCAAATAATTGTTGGATTTTAATGTAACTTTCAGGACTTATTCAGAAATGAATGAAATTATTTAAAAAAAATTTTTTTTCAGAAAATCTTGTTAAAAAGACATTTTTTTTTTAACATGTTTCCACCCACTTACATATTTTCATGAAATTTCGAGAAATTAAATCAGAGTTCCCGGGATTTTTTTTATTAGTTATAAACAGGAATCATTGTAGAAAGTAAATCACCAATTTTTTTTTGTCAAACATTTGCTACTTTATAGAAAATCAGATTTGAATTGTAAAAAAAAAAATGTAAAATGTATCTAATTTAATTAATTAGAAAAGCTTCCACCTGTTTTTGTAGATACGTTATACTAAGGACATTATTTTGTGAAGAAATAAAAATTTTTCGATGAATAATGTATTTTTTGCAAATTTTTTCCAGATTTTAAAAATTTATTCATTAACGTCTTAATACTTCAAAAATCGTTTAAAATTATTTATTTCAATCGTTCCCGCAATGTAATGATAACGGTAATGAAAATGTAAATTTACGAATCGAACTTTGAAAAGCACATAACACTCGTTTATGCAGAAATAATTTTAAAATAATTTTAAAAATAAATTTTTATTGAAAAACGTACATAATTTCTATGTATGAAAATGTATACGCGACATAAAAATGTCACGTGATTTGTGTCGTCTGGCACCGCAGTTATTTCTCTTCTCTGTCCAGTTCAGATCCACATCGTTAACGTGTTTGCAGAAATTCTTTTCAAATTTTAAAAGTTGTAATTATTTTTAATTACTTTTTATTAAATATTTTTCTTTAAAGTATTTTCTTTTATTTTGGATAATATTTCATTGAAATAATTTTTTTCTTATTAATTAATTTAACATAAGATTGAGAAAGTAAGAGAAACGGAAACCAAGACAATAACATTACCTGAATAATAAAAAAAAGTTTAAAGAATTACGTGAATAATAAAAAAAAAGTTTAAAGAATTACGTGAATAATAAAAAAAAAGTTTAAAGAATTACCTAAATAATAAAAAAAGGTTAAAAGAATTACCTAAATAATAAAAAAAGGTTAAAAGAATTACCTAAATAATAAAAAAAGTTTAAAGAATTACCTAAATAATAAAAAAGTTTAAAGAATTATGCATTTAAAAAATTTAAACAATTATATAATTAAAACAATAAAGAATTAGTATCTAATAAAAACTTCAAACAATTATCTAAAAAAAAAAAGTTAAAAAATTATTATCTAATGAAAAAGTTTGAATAAGAAAAGTTTATATACAATTATCTAATTAATAAGAAAAGTTTAAACAATTATGTAATGATTTAAAAAATTGTCTAATTAAGAAAGTATGAAATAAAAAAATAAAAAAAATAGTACATAATTGCTGAATAAAAATGTTAATATTTAAAAAGTACTAGTTACAAACGAAAAACGGCGTTCGCCTAATTTAAAAATTTGTCAATTTTGATCATCCATAGCTGTCTGTCATCGCCTCGTCAATTGCGAAATCGATGAAAGACATGCAAAAATTTCAGACACATCGTTAAGAAATGTTTGGATACAAATTTTTTAAGCTATAAGTAAGTACTGTTTGTTTCATATCAGATTATTTTAACTTTAAATTTTCTAATTTTACTCAAATAACGTGTCAAAAATATATAAATTTATTTTAGGAAGAAGTTTAAATTCAAAATTTTGTTTGTTTACAAATTTCTTAAAATTTAAGAAAATGTCCGCTTTTAAGAAAATTAAACAAAAATCGAGCATATATTTGACATTCCAATCTATATAATTTCTATCTAAAAGACTTCAGAATATTTTACTTAGTGTAAATAATAAATTTAATGCTTTAGCTTTCAATTAAATAACAACATATTTAAACAAAACTTTGTTTTCGTTGATTTATGAGTCATTTTTTATCGTGATATGCCGCTTTTTTACGTGACCTAGTGGACATACCTACTTTTATTTATACGGTTCTTTCTATGTCAATTTTACATGCACACACGCACACACCAAAATATGTTTCTGTTGGTGTGTGGGTCTAAGTTTGTGTGTGTGTGTGTGTGTACTTGAGTGTGTTTAATCACGATTTTTTCGCATTTATTACAATGCTCATTTCTTGTTCTGTTACGTCCGTATTCTGGGTAGGGAAGTTCAACGCCTTCATGAACAGTTCTTTTGGTATTGATTGATAGTAATTTTTAATATCAAATTGTATTATTGTACAGTCTGTTTTGTAATTAATATCAATAAACCAGTTTCAACTCTATTTTTTCTTTAATCTTTGATTAACCCATTCTAGGATTTTTTTTTTATTTCGCCGATCTCAGGTCTTGCTGACTAATGAGTACAACAGGCTACAAAAGCCCAAAAATAAATTACATAAAAAATGAAAATGGAAAGCAAAAAAAAAAATGAAGTAGGAAAATAATTTGGTATACACCACCATAGAACCAAATGGTTAAGAATAAATTAGGTCAAAACTTCCTTGCATTAATTGTTAAACATTTTCCTAAAGATAGAAAATTCAGTACTATTTTCAATAAAAAATACCCTAAAATTATGTTACAGCTGTACTGAAAACTTAGAAAAAAATATTAAGAAACATAATACTAATATCTTGTATAAACACTTAGACCAAGACCACAAAATTTAGACAGTATAAAAATAAAAATAAATGAAGGTAAACAAAAATTATATATCTGCAGAAATCCTCATAACTGTCCTCTAAAAAATAAATGCCGCACGGAATCATTAGTATACCAATGCAATATCTCATCTATTGAGGAGCCAGACAACGTAAAAGTCTACATTGAATGCACAAGACATGTTTTCAAAAATGATCAAATCAACATCAAATTTCTTTTAAGATAAATAAATACTGAAATCAGACGTCCCTATCGAAATATTTCTGGCACATATTAGAAACTTATAAAACACCTACAATAAAATAGAAATTAATACGAAAACCTAGAATATTTAGGCCATAAAATGGCCCATTTCCTTTGCGCATACATGATAAACTATATATTTCTAGGTTTATAAAAATAAAAATTTATTGAATCAAAGAATTGAAATGTGTTTTTGAAATATGTTAATTCCTGTGTAGGGATGGAACCATATTATTTAAGTCAGTTAATATATATATATATATATATATATATATATTGTTATTAATGAAATACGGAAATATATACTCATCGTGCATTGATGATATGTTCGGTGTGTCAAAATGAAAGCGGAATTACCAATATCTCGCAAACGGTTATCCTGAAAGTGTCACAAAAAATATCATTAGACTTAAAATTTCAAAGCTTAATGAAATTTATAACATTTGGTTCACCTCAGTGTGCTTTCTACATGAGCTCTCCTTGGACTGGTTATTGCAGTCAATAATGCGCTGATAAATTCTTATCAACTCTTATGACTGCTTGAATTCTGTAGTTCAGAACATTTTTACTATTAGAAGTGTTTCATCCTCCGTCCGTAATGATGTCTTGCATAACCATCAGCAATGTTTAATTATTTAGCGTTTTAAATTTCAGTGTGAAGCTGACTATGTGGGTAAGACTACTTAAAGGCTGGATGTTCAAAATGCGAAGAGTATGTCTGGATCTATACGCAGACATGCTCCAATAACATCCGGGTAGACACAGGTGTATGAGTGGGCCATCGGGTTGCATTTATTGAGTACTGTAGTTGGTAGGACCCCTTATTGATCACAGTTCTTCTCTGTGCTGCACAGAACCTGGACTAATCACCATCTTGATATCTTGGAGGCTTTGACATCAACACGTCTCGTCTGGCTCCGTGTAAAGAGAGATTGCTTAAACATAAACTGGAAATTTTCGTTTCGTTCTGGATGGACTTTTTTGTTGCTCCCCTAACTCTTGTCTCTCTTAGATCTATGGCATGGAGATTCGTTTACTTTTAGTATTTCCTTCTAATTCCGACGATTTTTCTCCTAAGTTTCTACTTTTTACGGAGACGATACTTTTGTATCCGACATTTGATTAATAAAATGTCCCTTATTTTAAGAATAATACTGAGATGATGTGACAGTAAAAAGAATTTCGCACGCAATATATATATACATATAGGTATGGGTTAAATGAATCCTGATATTAGTGACCCTTATACGCGCGTCTGGGCGTGGCAAGAAAATAAATAATTGCCAAATTTGGCAAAGAGGTGTAGACGTAATTATGCTCAATGTGATCAGACAGAGCTAAGAAGTATATGTTACTAAGTACACATATACCGACGTTTGATGTGCGACTCGAGTTTCATTGGTTCCCTTAAAATATTTTAATCCTAGATAACCCACTTTCTGTTTAAATTTAATTTATTTTTTTTATTTTCCACCCCCTTTTATTTCGGGTCATACACAGATTATCTCAGAAAATGCAACTAAGACCTGCTCAGCATCGTTGCATTATATAGCAGAGATTGTCTATCCACCCTAGTAGACTAGTATACTCAAATATGAGTGACCAGCTATTATATATATAGGTGTGTGTGTGTGTATTGTTGTTGATATTTTATTTTTCATATATATATATATATATATATATATATATATATATATATATATATATATATATATATATATATATATATATAGGGTAACGTATTCGACGTATGAGGGTCAAGCCGCTCAGTTCCTAGGAATTGACAGCGATATAATTTGATTATATTGGTGAAGGTTTTGTGCAGAACCAACCACACTTTTTAAAAAACCGTATGCAGAAACCTGGTGCACCGTGTGCAACAAAGCCCACAACCAACCTTCCACAGGTTTTGAATTCAGAGTTATCCTTCTCCTAGACCAGTTGCCATCCAAGGCTATAGAACTCTGTCTGTCCTGCTATTTACCAATAAGTGTGTGTGTGTATGTAGTTATGTTCAGAAGTTACTTAACGTCTTCCTTTTCTCTCTTATGTCTATAGTCCTTCCTCTTCCATAATTACTTTCGCTTATTTCTTTCATTTTTCCTTTCTTTCCTTCTTTTGACACCCCTTCAGTTTTCCCGCCGTTTAACGCCTCATTGTAAACCCTTGCACATCGACTTCCCTTCCGGTTCATCATTTCTTACTTACCACCCACGAATAGCTGCCAACTTCGAAAAGATTCCTTTGCAGAAAATGAACATCGCCGGTATCATCAAGACAACCCTTGGGCTAGGTCCCGTATATGAATGCTAATCACATGTCCTTGCCCTCAAAGAACGAGCGGCTGCTTGCTTAATGACACCAAACACGTTTCCCTCCTGCCTGCATCTTGTACAACGCCGTTTTGCCTAGGTTGGATCTGCTCTGATTAGGTGACTTGTAAAGCTGTTTCTTGTGAGGCTTGATTTTTGAAATATGTTTCTTGAAAATAATGTATCTGTTTTGATATTGACTCACTGAGAATCGTCTTTTCCTTGTAGTCAAGGATGAAAGTTTAAACATAGGAATGTAAATTTTTCAAACATACATGATTTAATGGCATACATACAGAGCGAGTAGAAAAACTGTATACAAATTGTAAAAATTCAGCACTGATAAAGTTGCAGAATTAATTAATTTGTTACAAATAATAATAAAAATATATACTTACATATATCTACCTGAAAAAACTTCTCATTGAATAAAATTTCGAATTACCTATTAGCTGTTTGTCTGACAGGTGATAATTTACGGCCGAAACTGTGCAATATATTTCTTAATTAACTAATTATTTTAACAAGCGCATACTTTTTATCTGTCTATATTTCTGAGATGTTGTAATTATTTACATTGTTCGGACTGATCTACACATCTTCGTTGCCATATTCACGACGTTTCGAGAGTTGTATACCTCGGCCTTCTACAAAAGATAAGACTGCAAGAACCCCATAAAGCCGTAACACGAGAGAAAACAGAAAAATCAGGTGTAGCTGACCACACATGAAGGGAAAAGAGAGATCTTCGCTTTCTGTGTGCTGAGGTCGAAATAACAGACAAAGAACATCACTGGAAAATACGAGTCAGTGCATATGCAAAGTTAGAAAAAATCTAATCGGGCCAAGCAATGCAATATGGGAACAAGTAATACGGAGTCTTAGAGAAAAAAAAGTATCATAACAATTAAATTGCAATATGAGCTCTGATAAAAAATTGTTACTGAGGCATTAAGTTTATAAGTTCCCAAAATTTATACACTGATGTATTCAAGAACACATGGTCCAGTGGATAAAAGTAATGTTTGAATCCAGTAACTTGACCCAAAATATTTAAGAGTTGAGTTAAAGTGAGATAACTCATACTAAGACAACCGGAAGAGACATGGCATGTGGAACTAGAAAATCTATCCCGGTAGACGAAATAAAGGGTTCAGTTCGAAATGCTAATCACTTAAAGAAGGCCGGAGCGTACAAACGGCCGAAACGTCGTGAATATACCAACAATGATGAGAACAATAATCAGAACAATGTAAATATAGAATTATTTTCGTAATAACGTTGGAAAAGACCCTTTTCTACCTTCCATCAATGTGTTTGAAGCGAACATCCAGGTGAGTCACTCGCTGCGCCTTTTCGAGCCAAAATTTTCTGCGCTGACGTGGAAAACTTATATTGAAACTTATAGGGCTGCTTCTTGGAAAGTTTCTTCACTATATTATGATAGACAACTTTCTCTCCAGACTCTGTATTACAAATTTATAAGTCGATTGAATATTGCTGCTAGTTTTGGTCTGATAATCTTACTGTATATTTAGAGATTCTATATAAAATTCAAAGAAGAATCTGCTATAATATTGGTCATGACCTTGCATCTTATTTTCAGCCACTTTCCCACCACTATAATGTGTATTCCATGTGCCTTTTCTCCAAATAATTTCATGGTTATTGTTTTGATGATCACTTAGAATTTATGAATTTAAGCGCAGTACTACAGTGGCAGCAAGGACCCATCAATTTACAGTTGAAATATCTAGATATAACTGTAAGTTCTATGCTAGCAGTTACTTCTGTCGCACTTCTCCTTTGTGGAAATCTCTTCCGGCTTTCTCTTCCGGCTTTAAGCTTCCTGGTCAATTTTAATTTTCAAAAGATATGTAACATCAATTGTAATCTTCTCTCTTCTGAATTCTTGTATTTTGAGTATTCTCCCTCCCTAATCGTAATACTCTTTTTTTCTTCTCATACTCTCGATCATTCAGTAACACCTTGTGTTTTAGTGGCTTTATTGCCTTGCTTGTGGTGAAATGATTAAAACAAAATTTGGAAATGGTAATCTCAGTTACATTCTAGAACAGCCGGCCTTAAAAAACTGGTATAATGAGAAGTAATTTGAAGACAATATAAGATAATTATTCCATCATTTGTCTTCCAGAATATCAGAATAACGTTGCGTCTTCAACATCTCATTATATTTTGTTTATTTCATAACAAAACTACATATGTTTTAGTTCACAGATACCCTCAATGTTGTCTGCAACGCTTTTTTTTTATTATTGCTTCAAAACAATCAATTTTTAACAACAAAAATAATAATAAAAAGTAGATGTTCTCATATATTTGATAATTTTATACATTTCTTATTTATTTATTGATCTCTATTATTATCGTTTAACATATATATACATTTTGTGACTCAAACGAACACACGTTTGACACTTTGTGATGCCAAAGAAATTGGGTATCACTTTCATATTGCTCGTTGTAGTAGAGACTTTGTAATCGCAGATACAACCATAGTACGCCGTTGAATAAAACTGATGTCAGACGCCTTCGAATATCATTCGCGCTAATAGTACTTGTACGATAATACTCGTTTGAATAATCATCTGTATAGTGATCCGAATAGAGAAAGAGTATAATGGATTAGAGAATAGCGGACGTATAGTAATAGAGGATAGACTAGAAATGACTATCGTTAGTTATCAGATACTTTCTATGGTCACGTGGTCTACTTAATTCAATAATGGGATCGCTTGTGTTTGCACAGTGACGATTTATGTTCAAACTCAAGTGTCAACAGACACTTTATTGCTATATAACAATAATATTTCTTAAAGCCTTACATTTGATGACTAACTGTTCACTCTGACATCCAATGTAGAAATATATGTGATCATAGGGGGTTGAAGTTGATTGTTTTCAGGTTTTTGACATTTTCTCAATTATAAGTTGATTAATCCATTTTGAAGTTGATTGTTCTCTTTTGAAGTTGATTGACCCATTTTGAAGTAGATTAATCCATTTTGGAGTTGATTAATTTTTTTACCTGAAAATAAGTCCATTTTGAAGTTGATTATTATCATTTTGAAGTTGAAAAGTTATAGAACGCTTCACTTTCGGTTGAACGGGCATCACTAGTCTTCAAACATTGCCTAAATCTCTCACGTGATGGCTCTAAGCTGTCATGCCCCAGAAAACAGTTTCAGCTGGCAGGCTAAATCTACGTGATGGGGTTGTTTTAACACGGGAACACTGGGCGAAGGACCTCCTCGACACAGGTCACCGTCCAGCGTGGAAGGGTTCCTGAGATGATCTCTACAACGGCCACGTGTAGAGATCGCGGCCGTGGCGAGTCACCTAGTTCGACGTCATCAGCTGTTGTCTAACCTGGACACGCCACAAGATGAGCACACAACAAAGTCATTCGCGGAGACCCAGTCTCTCTCAGACAAGCATGACAGATCTAGGAGAATAGTATTAGGTTGGTGCAAAAATAATGACGTAATAATGTCGTTTTTTGACGTTAAAAATAGCTCAAAAAACGACATTATTACGTCATTATTTTTGCACCAACCTAATAGATAGCTGACTACTTCGGCGACCAAACGAAACTCATTCGGGTTAATGGGGGGTGGGAGGAATGGAAAAGAAGCAAAACCACGAAATTTTCTCTAACTGCATAAACCTTCAAGTTGTCTGTAACAGCCAAACCTTCAAGTTTTCTGTAAGAAAGCCACCATGTTTTTTTTTTAGCCTAAACTTTCACATTTCCTGTAATATTTTCTACTTTTCTGTAACGCAAAACACATCGTTCTCTGTAACGCCAAAAAAATCGAGATTTCTACAACAAAACCTTCAAAATTTCAGTGACGCCATCGGACTATAGGGATCAAGTCTAAAAATTTGGTGTCGCCAATTTTTTCCTGTAACGCTAACAGATATTCCAAGTTTCCTGTAACGTCGGGATCATTATGGTATTCTGTAAAGGAGAAAACATGAAGTCTCTTTAACATCCAAAACATCGTTTCCTGTAAGGCCCAGGCCAAAAGATTTTTCATAAAGCTTAAATATTTCACTACAACAGCAACGAAAGCATGAAGTTCAATGTAACATTAACAAAATGATTACATGTTTGGCCCGAAGACACACACTATACCTTTCTGACTATAGCTCCGTTAGATCTCATTTAAATACACATAAAAACTCAATGGACCCAATGGACACTAT
>OZ010605.1:12011616-12014116 GCA_963932145.1 Acanthosepion lycidas
AAACGCGTTGGTTAGATCCAGTGACAGGACCCAAAGAGTGTGAGTTCAATACCCGGTTAAGGCAGTGGAGAACTTTCAGAGGGAAATTAACAGGAGATAACTGATAACTGACATCCATTAAAAACGTGGAACGAGAACAGTCTACTCCAGTGAGCAAAATAAATGGTTCAGTTCGCCATTCCGTTTGAAACCTTGTAATAAATATGGTGACAAATTTGAGGGCAATAGATCGAATAATATAAAATATGTACAAAATACGCCATCTCAGATATATATATACTATAATTTTATTATATAGACAAAAGATGCAACTTCGTTTCGGTGCATTTCAATTGCACATCGACGTGTGTGGTACAGGTAAAAGATCCGTTGATATATAATCCAGGTGAATCCTAGTAATATCAAATATTAAAATAGATCGACAGAGAGAGAGAGCACGGTGTGTTTATTATAACAGAGAATATATATATATATATTACACTGTAGAAATCCAAAATTACCTCATGTGTGTATAGTCTATTTCAAAGCACTACAGCCTTAAAACCGACACACAAAATAAGTTTGTACCGGTTCAAAATAGAATATTCCCACATGAGGTAATTTTGGCTTTTTGCTGTATAATATACATACATACATGCATACACACACACGCACACACACACACACACACACACACACATATATATATATATATATATATATATATATATATATATATATATATATATATATATTAATTAAGGAATATCAGACACTTAAAATCCCATAGGTAATAATTTTTGCTTCATGAGAGCTCTAAAAACAGCAGCTCTCAATATTCAAGACTTATAAACAAATCACAAATGAAATGGAATAAATATACCGAGTTAAAAACCAAAGATATTGTTTTTTAGAAAGTGGGGAAAAGCCAGAGAGTGTTGACCGATTTTGACATACTAACCTAAGTATGCCATAAAGTGTGCATCTGAAACAATCCCGTCTGTTTCTGTCAATGGGGCCAAACATTCAATTCTGAAATATGTCATTCAACAAATTATTTGTAAATAATATTAAAAGAGTTTTAAAGTTTTGGAAATTGGCGAAACAGAATATTCTCACAAACCCTCTGCATGTATCAAGAAACCCAAAATATCCACATACCCACACACAAATATCCGCACACACACAAACACACACACACACACACACATATATATATATATATATATATATATATATATATATATATATATATATGCATGTATGTATACATATCTATATTCACATACATGCACATTTTCCACACGGATATCCATATTCAAATGCATATAAACATACATATACATACACATTACAACCATAAATGTCACATTGCGATAAATATTTCTATGTGAACATATACTACA
Source organism: Acanthosepion lycidas (assembly GCA_963932145.1). NCBI lineage: Eukaryota > Metazoa > Mollusca > Cephalopoda > Sepiida > Sepiidae > Acanthosepion > Acanthosepion lycidas. Next base: position 12,013,002 of record OZ010605.1, read on the forward strand.
CAATTAGAGCACTATAGGTACAGATAGGAATGTATCTAATCCAGAAGAAAGGGTACTTTCTATTTTTTGAAACGGTGTTTGTGTCTGCATTTTGATATAAGTTCTCTTCGTAGGTTAAGTAAATTCACCTGGAAATTCATATCACGAGCCCAAACTCCTAAGAACTTCAGGGACTGTTGTAACCTTTGTCTGCTGGAGAAAATACTTATAATTAAATATAAAAACCTCGAGGTATATTTGAGAAGAGGCGAATATATGCTGCCTACAGAAATTATTGTTAGCTATGCATGTCATGGATTTTTTTTTTTTTTATTATGTTGTTAATTTTTTTTAATTTTTTATTATGCCGTTCACTTCTTTATACAAATGATATGTCCATTATGACAATACCTGTTGGAGTTGGTAAAGAAAATATAGATATATATGTATGTGTGTGTGTGCGTGTATATATATTTTTAAACAAGTTGCGTGCTACGCTGTAATCAGGTTAAAAAGGCCTCCTTTAAATTAATGTGCGATACATCTTTAACTAAACTCATAAACTTAATAGATATACACTTGTGGATTAACCCCGATCTAACTTTATCTCTATGTATATAACGGTTAGAAAATAGGTTTCTCTGAATTTAATTAATAATCATTCAGTTCAAATCTCTTAGGTTTAATCTTAAATTTCTTGGTTGTTTATACAAAAAGCTTATACTAATTTACCTTTAATTTTTAAAGATTTTTTCACTAATTTCGAAAAAAAATTTTTTTTTAAATGTTCTGAACCAGACATATTTTAATATTATTTACAGAATTTGTTGAATGAAATACAGGGAATTTACCTCTATCTAACTTTTCCATAGTTTAAAGCACATTCATATCCTGCTAAATACTATTTATTTATAAATTCATATCCTGCTAAATATTATTTATTTATAAATCTAACATGTTCTAGATATAAATATGTCCCTCTGAATACAAGTATTTTAATTGAAATATTTTGGTTAATTATATAAAATAGCTTATGAAAACTTTTTGGCTAATTGCGAAATCAGGTTTTTTTTTTGTTGTTGTGAAAATGGAATGAAAATAAATTATTTGGGAAATTTCTATTTAATTTTTTTCTG
>OZ010605.1:12019116-12091616 GCA_963932145.1 Acanthosepion lycidas
GTCATGAATTTGTAACATTGATACCCATCGTATTTCATTAGTGGGAATGAAGTTCAATTCAGAGAGCATAAAACCACTAATCGCTGCATTGTGGAATACACTTCTGAGAAGTTGCTTTTCCGATCCCAATATTGTTAATCATTTCAGGTCTGGTGTCAATAGCTATCTATCCTACATATGCTCATAATTATTACGTCTCAGCTTTTCCTAACCTCATTTAGTAACACCTCTACTTTAAATTTTGTGAGCAAAAGGGAAATAAATAAAAATTAAATCCTTTTAGTAACTGTTTTTAATATTTTCTAATGTACAGCTTATCAATATTTTGTGGTTGATTTAAATCCCAAATTTATTTGTTGGCCTGTAAGAATAATCAAATGTTATTGCAAATCAGTAAAAAGAGTATTTGGAAGTTTTACCTTGAGTGGCTTTCGAGTCTTGATTTCTGTGAAAAGTTATTTAAAAATCATTGCAAATCTGTAAAATGTAGATTTTTACCAAGGGTTCCGTCTAACCGATTTCACTCAAGGCACTATCCAAAGTTACAGCAAATGGAATTGTCTCCTCCAGACGAAATTGAAGAGTCTCGAATCCAGGTTTTATGGTCCGACACGAACGTTCTAACCACTCAGCAATCAGCATAAATACATGCATATTAACTACAAAAATTTACACGCACGCACGCACGCACACACACACACACACATATATATATATATATATATATATATATATATATATATATATATATATATATATATGTATGTATGTATGTATGTATGTATGTCTCAGAGTTAACCTGTAGAAAAGACAATATTTATAAATATAAATGACAATAGGAAAACTGTAGTTATTGCTGACGCGTTTCGTCCAATGTGGACTTTCTCCAAGCAAAAAACGAAATGCATTTAATTAAAAAAATATTTTATTATTATTAGTTACTTTCTTTATAGAAATATTAGGTTGGTGCAAAAATAATGTCGGTTTTTGACGTTGTCATATATATATATATATATATATATATATATATATATATATATGACGGGAGCGATCATCGCCCTGTTATATGTAAGCTAAGAGTGAAACTACCGAAACAGAACAAGCCTAACGCTTACCCAAGCTGAGCGACCCGAATCTGAAAGAAAAACTATACATTAAAAGGATATACGAGGGACACAATGGAAACTCGAAATGGGAATCACTAAGAGACGCATTAGTGACATCAGCAAATGAAGTCATGCCAAAGGAGTAAAGACAAAAAGAAAAAAACGAATGAATGACAGAGGAGATTCTTGACGTGATGCAAAGGAGACAGAAAACTCTGCCAAGATACGGAACAGAATACAGAGAATTACACAAAGAAATAAGGAATAAATGTAGACAGGCTAAAGAAGAGTAGCTAAATAAAAAAATTGCGGAAATACAGAGATTGTGTATCTACAATAAAGGAGATATTCACAAACAAACAAGGCAAATTACAGGACAGAAGGCATGCTCGTAATCAGGCTGCTTAAAATCAAAGGACGGAACACTCATATTAGAGAAAGTAAAAAATCTTCATGGCTGGGGCAAGTGTATTGGAGAAATCTTCTACAACGAAAGATAACAACCAGCAATACACAGAACTATCGACGGACTGGAAATTCTGAAAACTGAAGTGGAAGCTTCACTGGCCAAATTGAACAGAAACAAGGCGGCAGGGACAGACGGAATCGTAACGGAAATGCTGACAGCCTTAGACGAATTTAGCATAGACAAGATCACAGAAATAATAAATGAAATCTACAACAGTGGGACATACCGGAGGATCTCAGCATGTCTATTTTCATAGGTATTCCTAAGAAACTAGGGGCAAATGAATGTGAACTCCACCAAACAATTAGTCTAATGCGCCACGTCACAAAACTCATCATCCGTATTCTGAAACGGGCCAGAGATAGGACAAGAACATGCTTCGAATGTTATCGGAAAGAACAATACAGATGCAGAAAGAAGTGAATCTATGTTTTATAGACTACGAAAAGGCATTCGACAAAGTAGGCGGCAATATGCTGATAGAAATGCTCAGCAACCTTAATATATTCGGTAAAGTTATCAGAATAATCAAGAACCAATACTGGCATCAAACTGCATGCATTCGCATAGAGAATAAACTCCGCGAATATACAAAAACAGAAAGAGGCGTAAGGCAAGGATGTGTCTTCTCCCCGGACTTATTCAACCTATACAGCGAGGTAATTCTGATGGAAATACAAAACCTCCTACAGAAGGTAGCGAGGGAGAGCAAGAAGTGAAGAATAACCATAAACTACAAGAAAATAGAATGCATGGTCATCAGTAATTGGATGACCCCCATAATGAAATTTGCAGGTCGGGGGCAATAAAGTCAAACATGTGCGGAAGATTAAGTATCTGCGAAGTCTTCTGAAGGAGGACATTAGGTGCGACGCTGGGATTCGAAGACAGTTTGAGATGGGCAAGTATGAATCCCAGAAGCTAGACAGAGTACTGCGAAACAGGAGGATATCTATGGTGACAAAGAAAAGAGCACTTCGCTGCTACGTGACATTTGTCCTCCTATACGGCAGCGAATGTTGAACAGTATCCTCAAAGATGAAGAAGAGACTCGAGGCAGCGCAGATGTGGTTCTACAGAAGGATGCTGAGGATATCATGGACCGAGCATGTGAGCAACGATGGAGAGGATGCAAACAAGGAGGAAGCTTATGCTTAACATAAAGTAGAGGCAGTGAAATTTCTGGGACATGTAATGAGAAAAGAGGGCCTGGAGAATCAGATACCCAAGGGACGAATAGAGGGGAAAAGAGACAGGGGAATTTAGCGCATAACATACATACGTGGCGGACAGGGACAGGTGAATTGCGGAGCGTGGTCTGGAGGAGTTGGCAAAAACACAAAACCTATTGAAAGCCACAAGGGATAGGAGGAAGTGGTGTCCATCATCGGCTACGTCATAAAACGAAAACAATTATGGACTCGGAAAGCATAATGGCTATCATATATATATATATATATATATATATATATATATATATATATATATATATATATATATATATATAAGGAGTCACGTTGGAGTAATGTAAAGTGGCTTGGATTGAGGAATCGGAGAGCCGAGTTCGAATTCCATTCACTTAGGTGCTAATACCCTTGGGAAATGTGTGAGTCCTTTTCTTCTCCCCCCAGCTATGGGTAAATAGCAGGATAGACTGGGTTCTATAGCCTTGTATGGCAACTGGTCTAGGATAAGGGCAACTCGGAATTCAAAACCAGCGGATGATCGTTTGGGGACTTTGTGGCACGTAGTACACCAGGTCTCTGTATTCGGCCCTTCAAAAAGTGTGGATGGCCCTGCATGAAACCTTTACCATTATAATCAAAACTCATGTACTGTTGTCAGGCTGTCGGTTTCCTAGGAACAGATATGCTTGACCCTCATACGTCGAGTTCGACGGGAGAGCCGAATATATATATATATATATATATATATATATATATATATATATATATATATATATATATATAATGCATGCTTCAATAATTAATATTATAATTAATTAATTATTACGTCCGTGTGTTGTTTGATATGTTGAAATGTAATTGTCATCTCTTTATATAAAAGGTAGGATTTGTGTGTGTGTGTGTGTGTGTGTGTGTGAGTGTGTAATGAATTCACGGCCGCAATTTTCGTCGGATTTGCACCAAAATCTATATGCACATGCTCTAATTTAGCAGGAAGGCCAAGACAGACTTTGCATTTCCCAGCTCCCATCGATAGTGGAAATAATCGATATTTCCATGCTTCTACGGCAGTTTTCATGTAGTTTGCGGCCATTTTGTACTGGCTAGAGTGAGAGCCTATACCTGGCTGCCACGAATAGGCAGAAAGATTCTATTGGCCAGCGTGAGAGCCAACAGCTGACTGACACGAATGTTAACTAGCATGTTAGCATGTAAAAAAAATCGATAGCTGCATTCGTCACAAGTGGGAAAAAAGTAAATCTGCATGGCACTTTACTCCAATTGGCTCATTCGTTTGAATTGAGTTAAACTCAATGTTGATTCTGATTCAGCAGAATTGGGTTGGGTGCGAAAAAGTATTTGTTGTTAACATTCTTTTTCTTTCGGTTTTTCCAGTTACGAGTCCTTTTTTAAAGCTGATCGTTTTGTGTTCATTTTGTTTAGTTCTTTTTTTCGTAACACATTTAATGTTTAGTATAGAGCTAAGAAAAAATTCGCAGTGTGAGATAGGCAAGAAGTAAGGCATGTAGCAACATCAGCACGGCAAAGGGCACTCCTTTAAAGGCAAGGAAGGGTAAAAGTATTTTAAGTCAATTGATAGCGATTGCTGTATCTGCCGTACGATTTTTGAATTTAGCACGGGCAACGCCCGGCCATGCTGCTAGACTTTGATAATGGGTTATGTAAGCCGAAACCTTAGATTGGATTTAAACCTATATCAAAATGTTATTTCCTTTCAGCTTTCAATGATAATGTTATTAATCTTATCAGATAATAAGAAAGAAACTTACATAAAATAGACAAACTACTATTTATTGAAATATGCATTAATGAAAAATTGCTGCCATATATATATATATATATATATATATATATATATATGTGTGTGTGTGTGTTTGTGTGTGTGTGTTTGTATTTGTGTGAGTTTATGTGTGGGGTGAGTGAAAATGAGTAAAAAGGGGATTTTCAGCTATTCATTTAATGCAAATATGGAATCAGAAAGCTTAATGGTTATCTTATATGTCATTCACGAGCAAAGAACAAGATTGGCGGGGCGTTCCTGAACTAAATAGTCGCTTATCTGTGACATTCTGCTTTTGACACAAAAACACAGACACATTGTTTTAATTATTTCACTTCAAACATGGCAATGAAGTCACTTAAACACAAATTCTTACTGAGTGTTAGAGAATATGAAAACAAAAACGCTATTCAGGAAAGAACAGGAATTAAAAGACAGGAGATAACGATTGACATTGCATTTACATCTTTGAACATCAAAGTTGACTGGGAAGTAGAACACTGATGAAGAGAGCCAGAATTGGGTAAGTGCGACAGAAGGAACTATTACCATATTTACATCTAGCCATTTTGATTGTAAAATGATGTGACCTTGCCGCCAATGTACGTCATTGCTTAAATTGATCAAATCGAGGTATCATACAGAAAAGTAATATTTATTTTGAAAAAAAAATCATAAGACGAAAAGTGGAGATAGCGGTAGGTTCATTATCAATCTGTCTTATTTTAACATTAGCTAACAACAATTACTGACCTAAACATACCACAGTATTCTTTACACCAAAGGAATACATTCTTACTTACCATTCTTACTACAGCTACACTAATACCACAATATCTCTATGAAGTCAAAAGTAATCCCCATATGTTCAATTTGTCTGCGCGGGACGTGAGAATAAAAATAACAAATTTTAAAAATGAAACCACTATAGAAAAGAGTAATATTTATTTTGTTATAATACAAAAATGTGGCACAAGTCCAAAAGTGAAGATAAGCAAATTCTGGTCTTCAATCTGTCTTATCTTAAACTTAGCTAGCCACAGTTACTGACCCAAACATCCCACATTATTCTTTGCACCAAAACAATATATACTTACTTAAAGTTCTTACTACAGCCACCATAATACAACAATGGCTATGTGTAGTCCTAACCGGTCCCCATATGTAAAATTTATCTGTGGAACGAGGGGTGGAATGACAACATCTAAAAATGTGACGCCAAAGAATATTTACAGTGAACGAGGTAATTTCATCCGACCAAGGCACAGGGAAGGCACATCAAGACAGTAGGAAAGAGACTGAGCAATAGTCGCTTATTTAAAACATACATCCAGAAAATATGTAAAGACACAGAATCCCAAGGAGGAGACCTACCAAGTGCGGTAGATAATCGTGGATAGAACGATTCCAGGGTACGAGTGCAATTCATATAGCTTGATGATGATCAGGAAAGAAATACAAATATTTGTATTTATTACTTGAGAGAAAAACATTTCGTCAAATTAATCTATATAATCTATAATTGAGATACCTAGACAACCTTTCCTCTAATATGGCAATCTGGAAAATAATACTGACGCGTCCATCTTTGTTCCCGTTGACTTCATTACCAATGGTCTAAGGGTTTAAATTGTTAACCATCACTTTGACGCAGTTTTGGTCGTAGTTGCTTTTTTTAGTATTTTACGAAGGCTGGCGTGCTATCATTTGGTAATATCACCCTGAACCTGACTCATTTCTTTTTCTCAGAACTAATCTCACACGGTGAGGTGAGTGTACCAACAGCATCACTGCTTTGGTGTTAATAATTATGAACAAAATGTTAAGGGACCTATTTTTATGGAATGGCAATGATCATAATGATGATGATGATGATGATGACAGAATTGCTTTCAGGAACCATAATTAAAGAACTTATCTTGTGTGTGGTATTTGGGCACGGTTGAATTTTATTGGCAGAAAAGCCCACCCGACACAACTGACAAAGTTTACAATAAACAATAACAAATGAAAGAAAAATAATATCAAGAAAAATATATGGAAGACAATAATACATAAATCATTACCAATAAGACAAGAAGTTTCAGAAACTAAGAATGTTGTTAACACAAAAAGAATACAAACAAGTGACCGCAACGTTTTAACGCCAAGACAAGAAAGAACAAAAATATGGCGGAGAAGACGGAGAAGTGCACCATCTTGTTAACTAGGAAGAAATCCCAATATGCATCTATATAATTTGTCTATACATTTGGAGAGGAGGGGAGGTTTTTTTGCAGTCATTCCTACGGATTGTATTCAAAATTTTTTATCATCATCAGAGTTTTCTTATGTCCCCTCAAAAATGTGGTATTGTGGTACATGTTGCGATTGGATGGAGAAGGATGGGTTCGTGTGGTCATTGCGTCAATTGTAATAGTGAATGTTTCGTGAGTCATATTAACTTGGAGTAAGATAGACAATGTCGAGCAGTCTTTTTCAATTTACCCTTCGGCCTTGTGCCACAAAACATTGTATTGTTCAAATAAACATTCTTTCAGATTGAAACCCAACTGATTTAAAATATTTACTTTCCTTTAAAATCTCGCATACATTTTATGAGCAAATGTTGTCGATAGAGAGAGAAAAAAAAATCAATATTTTCCTATCGAATTTACTTCAACGAAATGCGACAACTGCTTTTGAACACAGTGGACGGGGGCTTTATTTTTCTGGAAGTTACTGTGTATCAAGAGAAGCCAACAATTATATATGCTCCTTATTTTCAATATCTATCTATAGCTCAGAGATGATGTATTATGATTAGTTATTTTATTTCCATTACTCGGACAGTTATCCTCATCTTCATTACCATATTTACAACGTTTCGGCCGTTGTACGCTCCGGCCTCATTCAGGTGATTGGAATTTCGACCGAAACCTTTATCTCGTCCACCGGAGTAGATTGTTCTAGTTCCACGTGTCATGCCTCTTTTAGATATCTCAATTATTTCCCTTTAACTCAACCCTCCATGTTTGGTTCACCACTACTCAAGAACACATCGCCCAGTGGATAAATACGTTGGTTATCTCCAGTGATTAGACCCAAAGCGATGTGAGTTCAATACCAGGCCACAGCAATGGTGAACCAAACTTGGAGTGGTGAGTTAGAGGGAAATAACTTAGAGACCAAGAATAGGTATGGCACGTGTAACTAGAACGATCTATCCCGGTGGAAGAACTAAAAGGTTCGTTTCGAAATCCCAATCACCTGAAGAAGGCCGGAGCGTACAACGATCGAAACGTTGTGAATATGGCAATTGAGATGAAGATAAAAATCCTAATATTTTATGTAATCCTTTTTTCATTCTTTTTATTTGTGTCTTCCTTTGGTTCGTTTATTGTTCTCTGTAGGATTATTTCCTTTCTTCTTTTAAAGGAAACGTCTTTCTCTTTGTACCTCTGTTTTATTTCATAATTATTGTTTTACAACTTAAAATATAGTGACTGAAAGATGCATTCATATTTTATGCATGATAGACTCTCCCATCCTATAAAAATTATAGTTAGACGAGAGAATCCATCATACATAAAATAGGGAGTTACTTTTCAATCACCCTATAATATATCAATTTATTTTCCCTCGGTCAAAATTTCAACTTCAACACAACTTCATCTTTTCTTTCTTTCTCTTTCTGCTTTATTCTTTTATTCTCTTTTTGTCTTCACTCCTGTTAAAAGATCAATTAACCTCTTTCATTCATTTTTTTTTTTTTTTTTTTGCTAAAATTGGCTTACGGTCAAATCGCCCTGAAAACAAAATTTCTAGTTCGATCGTCTAAGTCAAGCAGTGCCGTTCTCGTTCGGTGCTTAGATAAGAGACCGCTTTCGAACACCGGATAATGAAAGCAATCTTCCACAATATGAAATATGTTTCGGTTTTAAATAACATAAAAAACGGGTTGATAAGGCGTAAAAATAAAATCAATCAATCACTAAACTGTACTCGTCTTTTCTTATGCATAAATCTATTTTCTTTGCTCTTTCTCCTTTTTCAACGAGATAAAGAAGTATCTTCGTGTTATGTTCATAGGTGAGATGAACAAAATCTTATCAGAGTTGAAACGTTTGGACTCTCTACGTCTTGCATCCTTGTTGTTTCGTTTCCTTATGAAATATGAGCCCAAAAGGAGATGAGTTTCATGTTTACATTAAGAAAAATACTGTAACCGATTCTTTTAAGAAATTTATTATTAATAATAACAATGTTTGCTTCATGAAAGAAATGCTATTTATATTTTTTTCTTGAAAATATTTCTTAAAATCTCTCCTTTAATTATTGATTCGTTTGGCAGCTTATTAAAAATCAGATAATATTTTTAGAGTGTAATATTTTTTTAGATGACAATGGTTTAATTGATGAAACTCGTACTAAATAGCACATAGCTGGGGAAGAGATAAACTGTATGGGTTCCGATCAGCCCGATCGACTGATGATTACCATTACAAGCAGACTTGTAGTGATCACTTACATGTGCCACACCTGCGCTTTCTTTAATGTCATTGGTTCATAAATATATGATACTTATTATATGACAATTTTGCCATCGCACGTAATTTGAATTTTTCTCTAAAATCACGGATTGGTCCATTTCCTGACCAATCGCGTATTTTAGTATTTTTCTATATTTTTGGCGCCAAGCTCGCTGGAGCCTATGTGTAACTATAAAAACCCGCTCGCTGTTAGCCAACAGCCAGTAGCAGTTCAATTCTTGGAGAATATGGCACGGTGCATATTCTTGTGACATTTTAATTCTTAATTATTACTCATTCGTGTAATCATACTAATTCCTATTGATATCATTCATGAACATTACATCTTTCTAAACTGGTAACACACTGTGGAATTATTCTTTATTTAGCTAAGATTTCAATTGAACCTGTAGTTAAATAACATTCAACATTGTACTCAACATTAATTAGCTAAACTTACCCATTTTATTACGGAAAAAGGGAAGCAACTTTCTTTATACTATTGTTGATTTTTGTATATCATTGTTAATACAATATTTTATTAATGTTCACTGAGCTTGATTATTTTTCTCACGTGTATGTTGTACATGGTTCATGTGGGGTTTTACAAGAACACAGCTTTCCTTCTTGATTATATTCATGGTAACCCTAGCTAACAATCCTTACAGCACCATTACAGGCTTAGTGAGATTCTTGACGAATCCTCGATCAACTTAGAATTAGATATCTCGAAGACTTTCGACAATGTGTGACACAAAGGTTTGCTACACAAGCTATCCAGGTATGAAGTCACTGGAACGTTTTTTTTTTTTTTTTTTTATTAGAAAGTACTTCCTAAAAGGTAGATCCCTGAAGATAGTTATTAACGCTCAGTCCTCCGGGATTCTGTCGGGCAACGCAGGCGTCTCCCAGTGGTCACTTCTCGGGCCAACCGTCTTTCTGATTTACGGCCTTAGAATATACTCAGATCATTTATAAATGTCTATGCTGACGATACGACGATATACGGGAGCACCTCTAAATCTCTTGAGGATCAGAGTTTGGCAGGCTGCATCTCTTCCCATCTAACACTAACTAGTTACATTACATCACCGCCGAAGACCACGAACTACCGTCAGTCACGCTGAAAAATGGTCGGGTCCCTGTACCGCTCGAGTACCTGATTCCTTATTCTATCCTCTACCTTTATAAGAGCCAGATCGGGCCGAAAATGAAGTACTGTTGTCATATTTAGGCGGGAGAGGCCCAGTCCTCACTTTTCATTCTTCGTAGAGAAGAATTAGTTTTCACCCTCCAACCTCTCCCTCACAGGCTGGATTTGGCGAGCCTCTCACTGGTCCAACCATACTTCTATAGAAAGTCCTCGGCCTAACTACTTTCTTTGGTTTCGGCAGGTCTAACCTTCATGGTTAGGACAAGCCATACCGCTTACTATGTAGCAAACCACCCATATTTTCTCAGTATTCCATCGGCGAGAAGTTTCACTCGAGCGGTTTGTTCTCGTGAATCACTGTTCTGTGAAACAGACTCCCAAGAGGATGCTTCCCCGATCACTACAATCTTAACCTATCAAGTCTAGAGTTAACAGTTATCTTCCTCTCCTATCCGTATAAACTACCCCTTAAAGTAATTCTCTACCTCGAGTACCCCGCAAGATTGGTACAGAGTGAACATTAGAGTAAAAAATAAAAACAGTTTTTTTTTCCAAATTATCTGAGTGGAATGAATAAGAAAGTAACTACCTGGAAAAAGAAATAATCTTAGAGAAAAGAAAAAGATAGGGCGCTATTATACTTTTGCACCTCCAATCGCAAGGGAAACCACAATTTTAGTTTAATCATTTCATCCCAAGCATGGAAATAAAGCCACTAAGATACAAAAGCTTACTGAGTGTGAAAGAATTTTAGAAAGAAACATTATTAAGAATAGAGAATAATAAACGACCATAATTTAAGAAGACAGCAGATAATGGTTGAAATTGCATTTAAATCTTTGAAGATCTAACTTGACTAGAAAGCAAGTCGCCGAAAGAGAGTTTCACAAGCCAGAATTGTAAGAGAAGAAACTTTTAGCATAAATATCTCATGCAAAATAAAAATCTTAGTTCATATATTTATTATTTATTTGTCGTGAATTCCATGGAAATATTTTTCATGCAATTATTGTAAATTTTTTCATTGTTAGGAGAAATATTCTAAATGTATATTAATTACTTTTCAAGAAAACTTCAAACTCAGCGTTGTTATATAATACGGGCGGCCCGGCTCGATCTTGACTTGTGCCCACGCTGGACAGCACTGCCGCCTGTCAACTTATAGTTATTTGCTGATCGCCTTGGTTTTCCATCTTTCTGCCCCACATTGTGTTCTTTGATCACAGAGCAGTGAAGATCGAATATTCGTCCGTACTTAAGCGATGAATCGATTTGACGGAAACGGGCTATGAAAAGAAGAAAGAATGCTTCGAGTTGCGAAAATGCAACTATCATAACTGTTATGGGACCTACCTTTATGGACTAAATGGACTCGTCCTATTACTATATATACGGGGATATTATGCCTCTCAAGAGAGTTGAGTTGACCTGTTCCAGTTAAACAGTCGAACTCTCTGCCTTCGGGCGGAGAGGAACCCGGACGAAGCTGCACCGAAGGGCAGAGTCTCGTTCGGGGAGGCTGACTGCCCCTGAACCCGTTTATGCCGGTTCAAAGAGGGATTATTTTTGGCCGAGCCTACGGGCTCGGAGATCCCACGTTAAACCGGCCTTGTGCCACATGTAACCCACGTGGGGGGTAACTAAATATCGTCGTCTACAGTTGACGAGTTGACTACTGTACTGTGCTGTCAGTCAGACGTGCAACACTTTTGTATTCGTTCTTTTTGTTAACATGTTTTCACTAAATTGCTGAATTCGAGTTTTCTTTCGGACCATTTCTGTGTCCACAACAATAACAAATAACAAAGATGGTCGTTGGGTTAGTTTTAAGTTGGTTTATATAGTCGTTGATACAACAAAATTAACTCTTTTTTTTAAACTCTTTACCGTGACACTGTGTCTCTTGCTTCTAAAACTTGGAGCGTGTCCAAACATTCGCTCAAGATGTTAGGCCGTCGGGAATTCTTGACAGAAGCTCACGTGACTTCTTCCGGTTTCTCGTGGCTTCTAGTCACTTCTAGTGACTTCTCACTCCAACTGCTGGCTTTTACTAAGCATTCGGTTTATATGTCTTCCGTCCAATTCTTACCGCCCCTCAAACCTCAGATTGATTATTTTCCCCAACCTCGCAGGCATGATACCGACCCTCAAACAAAGCAGTCATCTATTTCCAAACAAATACCTTTTTTTAACATTCTTTTTGACAATCTGCCGTTTTACCAAGACAATAATTTTTCTCATCAACAACTTTTAAAAATTATTTCTAAGGATTTCTTGACAGCAGACGACGTGACTTCTTCCGGTCTCTCCCGGTTTCCACCGGTCTTTAGTGCCCTCTTCTGGCTTCTCGTCGCTTCTAGTCACTTCTCACTCCAACTGCTTGCTTCAACTAAGCATTCGGTTGTCATTCATTTCACACGATTCTTGCCACCCTTTGAAACTAATTAATTATTAATAAATTAATAAATTAATTATTTTCTCCAAATTCGGAGACATGATACCGACCCTCGAAGAAAGAGATCAGCTACTTAAAAAAAAAAAAAACTTTGTTTCAACATTTATGCCGTCAATCGGACATTATATCAATAATTTTTCTCAACAACTTTTAAAAATTATTTTGTTTTGCGATTTAATTATCGACCGATTTCAAATCTGATTGTATACATTTTGGCTTTACTCAAAACACTTCCCAGCTTACAATGACCTTCAAATACAAAACAATCAACTATCCAAAATAATAATTTTCCTGACAACTTTCTACGCTTTTGAAATTTATTTTAAACGACAAGAATTTTCTTTGTTGTCGACATTACTTTTGTTATCGATTTACCAAAAAGACCCAAATAATTTTTGGTCCATTTTCAAAACGAAACTCCAGATCGTTTACATTCTGGTTAATCTTATTTGCTTTTCTCTTTATATTTTTTCCGAACCATATTTTGAAATCAAGATTCAGCGTTTCTGGTTATCAGCAGGAAAAAAAAACTCTTTTTTTCTTTCGCTTCATATTTCAATTCATGTTTTTAACTTAACATATTTTTGACGTTTTGAATTCCCCAAGTCTATACGGGATTTTCACATGAATCATTCTAATTTCTTATTACCAGTAACACAATAGTCTCACAGGTTGAATCATAAGTAATCGAGCCAATGATGGATGTCTCATTAGGTTCAGTTAAGAATAAGTTTGGCTACACTAACAGTAATTCTGTTTGTTGTCGACTTTACTTTTATTGTCGATTTATCAAAACCGCCCAAATATTTATTGGTCCATTTTCAAAACGAAAATCCAGATCGTTTACATTCCGGTTATTCTTATTTGCTTTTCACTTTATATTTTTTCTAAACCATAGAGTTTAGCACCATTTAATGTAGACATGCACACTAAAACACCGAGCAACGTTTAGTAAAAATTTTAAGACGTGGAAATAAGAGATCCGATCCAACTTAGTATAGACTATACCTACCCTGGTCCGGGGCAATAAAAATAAATTTAAAGATAAAAAAAAATTAGAAGAATCTATCAACAAATTAATTAGCCGTGAAACTCTTTGCTTACATGTGTAATATGTCTGTGAGATAAAATAGTAAAAAAAAAATCGCTGTTTTTTCTCGTACCTACCGTGAGAGAAAATTAATATATTATTACTAATTATTTTAGACTGACATATCTATCGATATCACTGATTTCCTGTCAATTAATATGTATATTAGTATATAGTTATCAAACTCTTGATAATAACGGCGAAGCTCGTGCCTTGTTTGTCGGTATGACGAAGGCGTTTGACAGAGTTTGTAACGCTGGTCCTCTACGTAAACACCAGGGGAAATTATTATAGGACGATTGTTTGCTTTAATCCAATCGCTCCTATCAAATCATGGAATGAAGGTCGTTTTGAACGAGCTCGCTTCCAAAGCTCTATCCTGGGTTCTACGCTGTTTCTGGCATTCATCAATGATCTTACGATGTAATCAGTTCCCGACTAGTCATTTATGCAGATGGCACTACCACTTCCTGCCTCAATAGAAAATCGGTCAGATCTGAAAAAAGTAACTTGTCTACTGCTCTTTAAAAGAACATTCAATGAGTGGTTAACTGGGGCAGGAAATGGCTTGTAATTTTTTAATACCTCCAAAAATAAACTGCTTTAGTCTAACCACTATAGAGAAACTTCCTTGTCCGCTAACAGCATGGTTGATGTTAGACTCCTGGTGTGTCTTGGTTTCACGTTTACAACTGAATTGAACGTGAACTACTACATTGAATTAATAGCTGCATCTACCACAAGGTAAGTTGGTCCAGTGTGTCACACCTAAAGATTTTTCTCGTCAGAGTACATCTTTCACATTTTCAAATCTACCATTCGTCCGTGAATTGAATAATGTTGCCATATCTTGCCTGATGCTCCTGCTACTCATTTTGAGGTTCTTGACAAAGTCCAAAGAAAGATATGCAATGTAATCGATCATGACTTGGTATCTCGACTTCAGTCACTTTCTCACTGATGGGACGTTGCTTCCCTCTGTCTTATCTACAAATATTTTCATGGCAAATGCACTGAAGAACTTTTTTCTCCCCTGGTGCACGGACTACATGAGTTTCAGTGTGCTACTAGATTGGCATCTAGATCCCAACCTGTTACTTGTAATTATTCAAATTTATTTGCCAAATCTCTAACAGTTCCTTTTCTCACACTTCCCACCTTTGGAAGTGGCTTTTGGTTATTGGCTTCCCTGAAAAGTACAATCTTCAACAATTTAAATGCAACGTCAACTGCCATCTTCTCTCTTCTTGAATCCCGTTTATTTTATCCGTCCCTCATTCTCTACCCAGTCTTTTCTTACACCTTCACTCTCTGTAACCCCCTGCGAAATAGTGGCATTCTGCCTAGCTTGAGGTGAAATGCTTAAAAAATCTGTCTTCGTAGAATCTGATAGAATAGATATGGCTATAAATTAAGAGTCCTGTTTATTATTTATGGCGATAAAGTAAATTTAATTAAACTTACTGATTTGATTTTTTACGACTTTCAACAATTTTTAAAGTAAGACAGTATTTTTATAGATTGTAATATTTTTTCCCAGATAGCAATGAATTACTAATATAAGTTATACTGTTGAGACCCTCCTCCTGAGTATGACAATAAACTGCATCCACATCCCGGGTAAGACGATAAACTACGTCCGATAGTAAGGCCTCTGATCAAGAGGTTTTGTGGAGTGTGGAACCAGCTCTTAATTGCTGGTGATCATACCTCCAGCCTGACCCGGGGTGGTAGCATCTGTTAGAGTCCCAGCTTTGAACAATTAGTTAACATCTAAACTTGTATGAAAATAGGTTTTAATACGAAAAATACTTGGCAATAAAAAATATCATCAGCAATACTTACAAAAAACAACAGATGCTAGTAATACAAACAGCTATACATTGTTTGAAAACAAAAGTGGAGAATGAAACTCAGAATACAAAATGGAGTGAACAAATTATTACCAAGTGAGTATTTAAAAAAAAAAAAAAAAAAAAAAAAAAACTTTTTAAGGAAATAAAACCATCCAAGGTTGTAAATTTCCTAAAAAGAATTTGGATTGTACTCAAAAATATGTGTAATTGAAAAATAGTTCAAATATATATGTATACATACATACCTTTTTTTTTTATCAAACTATCGCTATGAATCTCTTTTAAATATGCTGCTGGCATTAAATGAGCCGCTGAGGTTGATATGCCATAAAACAAAACAACCAAGCAAAAAAAAAAAAAAAACTTTTGAGAACCAAAGCGGTGAGAGAGTTAAGAGGTGAATTGAAACCTGTCAGAAGGGTATTTGCGCGCATGTGATTAAAACGAATCGAAGTGGAATTAGAACTCAACTCTCCTATTTCCAGTTTCGGGACGTTGACCATTACACCATCTTCACATCAAAGCTTACAGCACGTAATATTGCCAACGAAGTAAACGCTTCACCCATAATCACCGAACTTAAGTAATAAGTTCGGTGATTATAGAAGTATTAGGTTGGAGCAAAAATAATGACGTAATAATGTCGTTTTTTGACGTTAAAAATACGTCAAAAAACGACATTATTACGTCATTATTTTTCACCAACCTAATAGTAGTATTTGAATGTGATATGATCGTAAGCAAATTTAGATAAAATAAAAAGAGAAAAATGAATCTCAAAAGACATCTTCACTAACTTTCTGGAGGTAATCTTTTAAATATTTGGTTGGTGCAAAAATAATGTCGTTTTCTCATATATGTTACTTTCATATATGATTTCTGAATTAATTCATTGATATATATAGCCAGGTTATATATCATTTTGAAGCGCGTTTTCGCTCTATCTAATCGTGTTATTCGTTACCGTTCTCAATCTCTTCATTCATTTTTTTTTTGCAGGCTTTTCGACAGCATGGACAAAATTCAAATCCGCACGATTTTCTTGTTCCAGTTCAAACTAGGCCGAAAAGCTGCCGAGACAGCTCCTGATATCAATGATGCGTTTGGCCCAGGAACCACTAACGAACGTGTGGCACAACGGTGGTTCAAGAAATTTCGCAGAGCCTCGAAGATGAAGACGTTCGCGGCCGGCTGACTGCGGTTGATAACGAACATTTGAAAGCCTTAATTGAAGCCGATCCTCGTAAAACCACACGAGAAATTGCTGTTGAACTCGAGGTCGACCACTCAACAGTCGTTCGCCATTTAAAGCAAATAGGGAAGTCAAAAATGTTGGATAAATGGGTGAACGATAATAAAACAAAATCGTCAAAAACGACATTATTTTTGCACCAACCTAATACAAAATCAAATAAGCATAATTTTTCATAGAAAATACAGAGTTAATGTTGTAATAAATAAAAGTATTATTATTTTTTTAAATTTTGTAGAAATATCTCTTGGTTAGTCATAAAATTAAAATATAAGAATTTAAAATTTAAGCCCAGTAGAAGATTGGAGCAAGGTCTCATGTTATAGTTGAAATGCTTAGATATAACCGTAAGTTCTGTCTTAACAGTTTCTTCTCTAGCACGTATCATTGGTGGAAATCTCTTCCAGCTTCCAGTCAACTTTGATCTTCAAAAATTCAAATGGAATGTCAATCGTTATCTTCTGTCTTAACTCATGTACTTTGATTGTCCCCTCTGCTTAATAATGTTTTCTATTATCTTCTCACACATTCAATAACAGCCGTTGTGTCTTAGTGGCTTTATTGCCTTGATTTTTTTTGAAAAACAATACCTGCTAAACGTAAGTGCATCTGAATGAAATTGAAGTCAACATTTGTGTCATGTAGAGTCACTTCTAGATCACAGTAAAATGAAGGCAAGACATTGAATTTCTTTTCGTATTTAAGGTGCCATCTCTATTTAAAATGAATCTATTGTCAAATAAATGTCGCATTTTAAATGCCCCCCAAAATAATTCGTAATTTGTTCTTCTTGCCGAAATATTATTATATAAACTTCAGTTGAGATATGTATCTAGCGTCATTGCTATTTTATTTTAAGCGAGGGGGCAACGCCCCTGGAACACAGGAGGGGTAAATGCAGTAAAAGTGAAAGAGAATGAGAACATTAAAAATTTGGATGAATTGAAGAAAGGACATAAAAGAAACAGGATTTAAGAAGACAGAAGATGACGACCTGAGACAAGTGGGATCGGCTAATAAATTTCGATTCCTAACCTCGTCTCGCATGTTCATTTTCGTAATTATTACGTGTTGGCGAATTATGCATCTATTGTTAGTCTCCAGTATTTGGTTAAATGGCAGGATATACACACATTTCAAGCGTTGTAGGAGTCTGGCAATGAGACGGAATTTTTCTTGGAGGTTTTATTTTAGTTTTAATTTGTAGCAGGTTGATTAAATTTGATATTTCCATTAAACAAAATACTTTACTGTATTTCAAAGACTAATTTAAAATTAAATTCATTTGACAAGGATGGGAGGTTTTTGTTTTTTGTTTTTTTGCTAAAATAGCTGATTAGCACCCCTTTTTAGTCGTCTTTCATTACAATGTAATTATCTTTATTAAAAAAAAGTATTCCAAAAAATAAAATATATTTTTCTCAATTTATATTTGAGGAATATTAACTGATTTAAAGTATAATTAATGTGATTTGAAACAAATATTATTTACTTATTATTTTATTATTTATATAGTTTAAAATATCGCAGAAATACATGTTTAACTTGACAGTAGCTTTTGCGACGTGTTGGCAGCCAGATGGCATGACTAATTTCCTAAGGAAACTTTATCTGTAAAAGATAATTTAAGGAAATGACGTGAGCTCCGTCTTTTTAATATTTTTAATCTTTTAGTAATCTTAAAAATATAGGAAAGCATTCTCCGTAATCCAATGTTTACTAAATTTTAGAAATGTTGAGTTTAAACTTACTATAATTCTTGTTCTTATTTTCTATTATTATAATGTTAAAAAAATGAAAACAATTATTGTAAAAATTCATTATTCATCGATTTTTTTTCTCAAGTCAGTATTGTCTTTAATATATCTTATTTATAAAAAAAAAACAATTAAAAGCTTTTCTAAGTAAATAATCTTATGGTTTTAAAGCGTTTTTATTTTAAAATAACATAATGAAAAAGTGACTGAAAATGTAATTTCTCAACATTTCATAAAATTAAATAAGAGAACGGAACAAAAATTAAAAAAAATATGTTTACCAAGAGTTTCCAAGGAGGAAATTTCAAAAGTAATCTGATTAATTTGCGAATAAGTCATGAAAATTTAATTAAAATTTGACAATTATATTATCTTTGAAATAATTTCCAAAAGAATGTGTTTTAACGCCAAAAAGGATGCTAAACATCCCTAGATTAATCTTAGACCTACAGGCTACAGCAAGAAAAATAAGATTTTTATCAAGAGAGAGAGTATTTGAAAAATTCATAGAATAATAAAAAAAAATTTTAAAAATAAAATTGGTATTTGCTCTTAATAATAACATGAAACTTTTGACGATAAAACTTAGTTTTTATAATGTTTGGAGACTTTTTTCATCATGATATGCTCTTTTTTATTTTTGTTTCATATATAGGTGTATATCTACCAAAGGAATTTTTATAACAAGTTCTTTTACTGATGTCGTCCTTTAATTCTGATCTCATTTTTTTTTTTTAAATAAATTTATAGATATTTCATTCTTATTATAAAAAATTGCAGGTGTATCGTTTGTCAAAAGAAATCATCAACTGGGTTCGAATTGTATCTGCAGCAGTCCGTATTCTATTTATCGGATTGTTTATTGAAAACTTTTCGCCATCTTATGGAGATTTTCTCCGAGTAGCTTAAATGAGGCACAAGACACAAGACTGAAATTATTGCGCAGCTAGTGAGGATCGAAGTCACTACTCAGTTGTAGTTGTTCTAATGAGACAAGCATGATACCCATTACCCTACGCCGAGGTGCCCTCAGGCCACCTTATGTGGTAACAGTAAATATCATGGCAAGAATTTTCACTGCTGTCATAAAAGAATTTTGGGAATTAGGGAGAGTGCGTCTTTGTAAACTAGAATTTCATATCGACCTTATATCCATAGCAGTTATAACAGTAAGAAGCTGTTACATTCATTGTCAACCATGACAAGACTAATTATTAGGTTGGTGCAAAAATAATGACGTAATAATGTCGTTTTTTGACGTATTTTTAACGTCAAAAAACGACATTGTTTTTGCACCAACCTAATATATTCTATTTAAAGTCACTTTTGTTTTTTACTGTTTCCTCTCGCATCCTTATTTTTATTAATATATTACTATCTCATTTTCTCATTTGTTTATTCTAATTTTTTTTGCCTTTTAGTTATTTTATTTTTTATAGAATTCTAGTATATATTTTTCATTTTTGTTTATAAATCTCTTTAATTATTTTTTTAATTCTTTTAATTTTTTCTTCCGAGTTATTGTATTTTTACATTAATTTTTTTTTTTTTTTTTACTTTATTCGTTTCATTAGTCTTGTAAAATTTTCGAACTTTTCAGCGACTTCTATATTTTCTTGGTTCATTCATTCTTCAATATTAATTCCATTTCTTTACTTTTTATTAAAGTTTCTTTTTACATCCATCATTCTTTCTATTTTATCTTTCATATTTGTTTATTTATGTCAGCATTCTTTGTCTTCGCTTCATTTTTCTTGCTTTTTTTTCCCTCTTTTTTGCATTCATTCATTATTTATTTATATGTTTGTTTGTCGTTCATTCGTTTTTTGTTTTCTTTCTGTTCTTTAATTTCTTCTTTTTTTCATTCTTGTTTGTTTCTTCTTTTCATTTCTTCTATTTTCTATTATACATACTATTTTTTCTTTCTTTTATTTTTTCCTTTGCATTAATTCATTATTTGCTTATGTCTTTCTTTCGTTTGATTTAGATATCGTTCTTATCTATTCATTTCTTCTTTTTTTCATTTCTTCTTCATTTCTTTTCTTCTTCGTGTTTTCATTTCTTCTTTCTTCCTTCCTTTTATTTATTCTCTTTCATTTATTCTGTCTTATTTTCTTTCTTACATTTATTATTTCTTTCTTTCATTTCTTTCTTTCTTTAATTTATTCTTTCTTTCATTCTTTCTTTTTTCATTTATTTTTTCTTGTCTTTACTTCATTTATTTTTCTTTTTTCGTTTCTTCTTTCTTTTGTTTTTCATTTTTTTTCTTGCTTTTTCATTTATCCTTTATTTTTTCATCTTTTTTCTTTTTTGTTTTCATTTCTTTCGTTCATTTTCGTTATTTCGTCTTTTTCCTTGCTCTTTCGTCCCTCCCTATTTTTTTTCTCTTTCTTCCTTTTACTATTGATCTACTGTTATTTACTTAACACATTCCAGGCATTTTTCGTTTATATATTCTTTTCTCCACATACGGGCTGATCATTTTCTTTTATTTTCCAATGTATTTGCTTTTCTTTTTCTTCTTTTCATTAAGTTTCCCCTTGAAAATCTTATTTACAACACTTGTACGCATGCCAAATTTACCATTTCCTTAGAGCAGTGAATTCTGACTTGATTTTGGATATGTTAGGAATTCACACCGGCTTTGCATTTCTTTTATTCACGCTCGGAACAGAACTTTTAATTCTCTCTATTTTCCGTGTATGCTTAAATTTCAATGGCGATTTCTCTTCCTTTTTTTTTTTTTTTCGTACAAGTCATTTACAGTCCATTTTAATTGTTTTCTTTTAGTTTGTCTCTCATATATATTCCTTAGCCTTTTCCATTTCATTTCATCGAATTACACTGAACTTTGTTTTAATTGGGTAGTTTTCTACACAATTTGATTTGACGTGTTGCAGTTCACTTTTGATTGGGCATAGGGTTCTTAAACCCAAGAATATTCTGTTGCGAATCAAAGACAAATACAGCCAATCGATTTTCAGTAACAACTTGGATACTTCACAGAATGCAAAAAGTCACTCGTCTTGTAAATAGGATTTATACGAGGCTTGAGCGAAAAGTATCGGTACAGATGCTATTAGGTTGGTGCAAAAAAATGACGTAATAATGTCGTTTTTTGACGCATTTTTAACGTCAAAAAAACGACATTATTACGTCATTATTTTTTATGCAAACCATAACACATGGCAATTTGGCATTTAATCACCTTTTAAAGCTACACATATCCAGAATCGTTTTCGTTGAAGGAAACATTCCTTAAATTCATTTTTTTGGATAGCGAGGAGCTGCCTCGTCGCGGTCCATTGCATTACTTCGATATCTTGAAATCTTCTTCCTTTCAACTATCATTTTGAAGAGGTAAAGACTCGAGAGACGGGATCGGTGGAATTTGGTGGTTGTCGGTCCTCGGCAATGTTGTGTTTGGTTAAAAACTGCTGCACAAGATATGTTCGCTTACCCACACACGTTACCTTCAAGCACTTCCATAAACAACGGAAATGAACTAGAGCATTATAATTTACTGCGCATGCGCGAATTAATTGAAGGTCAATCTGAGACAGGGAGCTTTATTCTTCGTGCTTTAGATTAGTTACCGTAGCAATAGTTTTTGATCAGACCTCATATTATAAAAAATATAGAAGCGGCCATCGTTGTTATTGAAAATGGATTCCTGTTTTTATGCATGTGAATTCAATAAAACCAAACAATAGTAAAGCAAGGGACAATATCCAAACAGATCAAACGTAGAGATGAGGCAGCATAAATGTTGTTCTGCAGGAGGATTGTGAGTATACTATGCATCAAACTTGTGAGCAACCACAATGTTTTAAGAGAAGATAGAACAAAATTGTACCTTATAATTAACATCATGAAATATATTTCTAGAGTCAATAATGAGGAAAGACGAGTTATAAAATTTGATATTCCCAGGAAATATTGAAAAGAAATGGGACAAAGTAAAACAAAACATTACTTGATATTTTCCTGTGTGAATCTGCATAGGTATGTCGAATTTCAATGGTTTCTTCTGTCCAGAAGGATCCCGGTTCGTATCATGACGTAGAGCCCATTTTTTTTTCGATAACAGGTTGTCTCGAATATGGGAACCGGTATTCAGAAAATAAATAAATGCACTCCTCAATAAATAAATAGAGCGACCACAAAAAAAGGTTAAATAGTTATATGTGAAAATCTGTCTGATTAGAAGATAAAAAAAAATAATTACTTCTTCAGAAATTGCTTAGTTTACGTTTGGAAACGAAACTGAGCAGAAATGAAATTTGGAGAATCTATAACGTATAGGATTTCAATTCAAGACACTATTGAGACATGCTCGATCGACAAAATTCCTCGGGACTGAATCTGTGTATCTACGTCGAATTTCGACTGTTTCCTATGCACAGGAAGATCCAGATTCGAATTCTGCCAAAGAGCATATTTTTTTTTCTTTAATAAGATTTCTCGTATATTCAAATCATTAGACGAGAATAAATATACTATTAAATAAATTTACAGACCGTCTACCCAAATAGGTGAACCCGTAAAAAATAACGTTTAACGTGACAGAAGGAGTGGGATTGTTAGGTAAAAGATTCATTACAATAAATAAATTGTTCAGAGAGGGTAAGCATTCGGATGCTGAACAAAGTACAGATGTTTGGCTTGGTTTGGTTTGTTTAATATCATATCAACCTCAATGGCTTATTTAATACCAAGAACATGTTTTATTGCTCGTAATATATTTTTTTCAAAAATGTATTGCTGGTAAGAATTTTTTTCCCAAAAATTATTGCTATCATATTTTTTTCCCCCAAAACTGTATTGCTGCTAATAAAAACTTATTTTTACACTTTCATAGTGTTTTGACTCCAGGTTGGGGTTAACTTTTACTCCTTAGCTAATAACCTAACAGGTACTACCATCACGGATCAGCAGGGACCTAGGAACACAGGCAATTAAGAAGTGGTTCCACGCACCTCCAAACCTCCTGATCAAAGACTTACCTCTCGGATGTAGTTTATAGTCATACACAGGACGCATTATTGGAGTGAGGGCTTAACCCACTGCAGAGAAGCAGTCGGCGTATTGTGAATTCCCAGGCGAGTCGTTAGTACAGTTTTAAGGACAAAAAAGAAAAAAAAACAAAACTAATAGAATTTTTTTTGTGTGTTAAGGATTAAACAGCTTTTACAGTTGCTTGTCAAAAGCTTTATGAAATCATAAAACTTGGTACTAAAATGTTATATACACTCAAACAAAATCAGTATCACGCGTATTAGTCTGAGTCATAAATAATTTCCGTTCTTGTTATTCAAAATAAATAAAGTACATTTCTATTTTATTCAAATAGGAATAGGAGTTAAATTTTATGTTTGTTAAAATGTATTTAAGCATATAGACACAAGTAAGGGTAATAATAATAACGAACAATAAAATAATTAATAATAAATAAAAAGAAATTTGAGAAAAATTATTATAAATAGAAAAAAAAAACATTACTATAAATAGACAAAAAAGAAACTGCATTCGGACGGCAATTATTTCCACTCAAGAGCTCTTAGAATAATTCGAAACAAATCCTTTACCTACCACTAAAATAACTGTTAGAATAATACAAGAGACTATGTACAAGGCGTCGAGGACCTCTCTCTCTCTATATATATATATATATATATATATATAGTCGAACAAAAACTACGTATATGGCTTGACGATTGCGCTTAGCATGAAACAGTTTATCGCCTCAGGGTGTTGAATTCAATATTAACTTTTATATTTACATACGCTCTCTATCTTTTCTCATTACGTACCCCAGAAATTTCAGCTGCCTCTTCCTGATGTTAAGTATACTCTTCCTCCTTCCTTGTATTCTCTCCAAAACTTTATCGGGAAAAATGAGAAAACAAAAAAAAATAATTTCTCGTGAGTTGACCGATTAAATAGATCAATGCCTAATACATACCCCCTCCTCTTTAATATTAAGTATTGTAATAAAAAATAAAAAATAAATTTTAAAACTCCCCTTTCCCTCTCTAGACTCTACCATGTCTCTCACACTATTCCACACCACCCTTTGTGTCACCTTATATAAACTTAATACTGCGCTTCAAAAGTGTAAATTTTAAATTCATTTTTTCACTCTTGACAGTGAAGTCTGAAGATCCAGAGAAAAATAAAAAAAAATCTCTTGTGAAATAAATTATAACTAACGGAACTTTAAATTGGTCTGTATTTTTTTTTTTGTTTTGTTTTTTTCTTTCTTTAAATTAATTTATTCGCTCTGACTTAACATTGAGCTATCCTGATTACATCCTCCTTGGGATTATCCATAAATATTACCAAAATTTTCGTTGTGCGTTCGTTCCTCATTGGGTGCTCCATATTTACGGCCTTGTGCTACATCTAAGCTACCATTAGAAAATCAATGTATAAAGGATCCGATTGATAAATTGTCGTTTAATTTACGCAAAAATGAAAATAAAACTGATATCTCATATTTTGAAATGCTGAATACATTTATTAGGTTGTTGCAAAAATAATGTCGTTTTCTCTCATAGTAAAATATGTGAGAAAACGATATTATTTTGCAACAACCTAATATTTAATGGAATCAGCATTGGCTTCAACCACGGCTTCCATATGATTTGGAATCTCCTGCATCTCTTCTGAACCATCTACTTGTTTAAGCTGATCAATGCTGCAATAAACCTTGCATTCATTGTATCTTTGGTGTTAACATGAGATTGTTGGTCACTCGCTGGACCGCGTCCCCCACAATAATCCAGAGTGCTGTAGTCTGGGGAGTTAGGTAGCCAGATTTATGTGGTGATGTGGTCGCAGAAATTTTCTGACAGTCATGATGCCTCGGTTCTCCTGCTTTCTGTGACGTGATGCAGAGTCCCGTTGACAGACATAGTGTCTTACAGACGCCACCTTTTGACCCAAAGTAGCAATACGCCTTAATGTGGACTTCTGTACTGAGTCTAACGGCCTCACCAAGAAATTCTGGACTACCTTTCTCATTAGAACGATTAGAGTGTGATTTCCGGGATACTGTATATTCGTAATTACCATTAGACTCATCAAGTCTTTCTGTCTCCTCTGCGCGGTTCTCAAATGTACACCCAATCACTCTGAAATTCCTATAGCAGCTTCCGGTACGAATGGGTAGCAGTACATCATGACGTTTTAAAATTTCTTGCGGAGTGAACAGCGCCATGATGGTCTTTTTCTCACAGAGGTGCCCCAATTGACCCTAATATAATGCGCACCCGACAAAAGCAAAATCAAACAACGTGCATGCACGAAATTAAAAATATAAAATAGCAAAAATTTAACTATTACATCCCATATATATATATATATATATATATATATATATATATATATATGTATGTATGTATAGTACTTGTAATAGATCCGTTGGTATATAATCCAGATGGATCCTAGTAATATCAGATATTAAAACTGATCCACAAGGATAACTCAATGTATTTATTTTAACAGAACATATATATTATACAGCAAACAGTCGAACATTTCAAACCGGCGCAGACTTGTGCCAGTCCTTCTTGTCAAAACTTGTCACAGTCCTCCTCAGCCGTGGATCCCGAGATCTAAGCTTGAAGAATGTCACAAGATCAGAAATACATGTAGCAGGAATATGAAGAATAAAATCTAATATATATATATATATATATATATATATATATATATATATATATATATATATATATATATATATATATATGCTAAAACAAATCCACATTATAGCCATTATAATTGCGGTTTCTCTCTCTTTTTTTTTAAATATACATTTTTCTCGTTGGAACAACTATAACACTTTCCCTATATATATATATATATATATATATATATATATATGTGTGTGTGTGTGTGTGTGTGTGTGTGTGTATTCATTTATTTATTAATCTCTACAAATAAATGGATGTTTACGCATTGACAGAATCGAACAATGTTCCATCAATTTAATAGAACCAGTCGTGATTTAGATTGATATTGTGACAGGAATCTCGCCATGAAATGAAGAGGATTAGTACTGAGCCTTTGATTCCATAACATTGATGAATTAATAAAGATTTTCTTGGTGCTTTCAATAAGGCAGACACACTATTCTCCTTCTCAAAAGACATTACACTTCTCTTATTTGTTGATGAATTGGCTTCTTTGTGGTTTCTTAATGACCAATCCGTGTGAAGAAAACTGATAATGAAATAAGATCCAACTGATTCCTCTATCAGTTGTATCTTATTTCATTATCAGTTTTCTTTTCATGACTTTACTTTTTAATTCTGCGACTTTTGTCCCTTTCATCATTTGTTTCATCCTTCATTTGTTTCTTTTCCAAATGTTTATATTTGTTGCATATTTATTATTTTTATGTATATTTTTACGGTGCGAACAATCATTCTTCAAACTATATTCTTCAAATCATAAGTTGTATGACACAGGATATAAATGCAGATATAAATCGACATGTGGTGGAAGATGTGTATTCCCTTTAAATAAATGTCGTTATGCCTTTCTTTATTGGTTTTGTTGTATAGAATTTTTGATATATTCAGAAGAATGTGGTCGAGCCGAACCGTAGTGACAGCTGAAAACTGTCGAAACACTTCCTCTTCCTTCCCTTCAAGATTCAGTTCATCCATTATTTGTGAAATTTCTGTATATTTTGCAGTATATCTTACAGAAACAATGAGTTGGTGCATAATTCATGGGCGTCTTTGTGGGTAAGTTATTTGTTATTAAATTTTCTGTTTTGTTTACTTTTTTTAAATAAAAATATTTTATTTTCAGGTTATAAAAATGCGTGTCGATAATCATACTTATTTCAAAAATGTTATTGCTCGATTGTTATGTTTATTTTTTCATAATAAATAGCATCTGTCTATATTTCTGAGATGAGGTATTATGTACACTATTTACATTATTCGGACTATTGTCATCATCTTTATCGCCATATTTATTACAACGTTATTTTGTACGTATAACGGCCGAAACGTTGTGATAAATATGGCGACAAAGATGAGGACAATAGTCCGAATAATGTAAATAATATACATATTAATTAGTGTTTAAAAAATACCTGATAATTATGCACCAACCCGATATGAATTCTATTTCTCGCTAGATATTTGTTGCACCTACTTGTATTTTAGATGCTGCTTCCTGTGTGATCGCTATGTTTGTTCATACAACAGTTGCATGATCGATAAATGACCTGATTGGTGAAAGATCATGTACGAGAAAAACAGTTTTGAACAGATACTTTTGGTGTATTAATGTCATTTACTATCTAGACAAGTTGGTTCTTACTGGAATATGGAGAAATCGAAGACTGTAGTCGGGTTGAACTGTGATGAGTTCTGAAAACTGGCCAAACAGATCCTCTTTTATGGAGCTTGAACTTATCCTTTTAGGCAGCTTAAATAAAAAAAAAAACTCCTAAATCACATCTTAGCCCACATTCGTTCGAGACTAAAATATTTCGTGAGATACTGTTTTGCACCTAGCTGTTTTA
This sequence comes from Acanthosepion lycidas, assembly GCA_963932145.1. NCBI lineage: Eukaryota > Metazoa > Mollusca > Cephalopoda > Sepiida > Sepiidae > Acanthosepion > Acanthosepion lycidas. Next base: position 12,047,301 of record OZ010605.1, read on the forward strand.
ATTAGAAAAAATTCGCTAGACATTACAATATTTTGGACACCTCGACGTGGCGTAAATAAAGGTTAGCAACCTTGTCGCGCGAGGATAATTACACCTGAGTAGTGTATTCTATCCTCACTGAGTGCCCCCATACGTTCTGCCTTGTGCCACGTCTAAGCTAGCTTAGAAAATTCTCATTGGCAATATACTTCAGAGGTTAAGCAGCAGGGCTTGGGACTAAATATAAATAGAAGTTAACAAGCTTTAAAAGATACACCTCCTCTTACTACTGTAGTCTACATTTTTACGCTCGGTCAGTTCAGAATTTATTTATAATAAGCTGTATCACGTTGATACACTGGTTGTCGTTTGATCCCCGAACTTAAGCAACGTAGGTCATGGTCAATAACTAGAGTGGTGAGCGCTTTGATCTAGCAGACGCAGTAAGCCTTGATGTGCCGGGTGTGATAGATAATTCTCGAAATGAAATTCCAAGAGAATTGTAGGGCCGAAGTATTGTAGGGATGAAGTGAGTAAGCAACAAGGAAGTTTTAAAGAAAATGGTAACAAGAACACTTGTACTGGCCAAATACTTTCTCTTTTACCGAGCTTGATCTAGGCAGCTCAGTTAGAAAGAAGCCATGAATCGTATCTCTTCGACCACATACGTTCAAAGCTAAAATATTTGGTACGAGGCTATACATTTTTGGTTCGAGCCTATAATATTTGGTTCGATACGATAATATTTGGTTCTAGACTAATCGAAGTGTCATTCAATTCTTAGCTCGTTTAATGGGTAAAATCATATTTCGCTAGACATTCCATTAACAATATAATTCAAAAGTTAAGCAACCTGACCTGGGACAACACATAGAGAGAAACTATGGGATAAAAAATACACCTCCTCTTACTACTGTAGTCTATTTTATACGCCGGGTTCGTGTAGATCTTATATCACGTTGAAACACCAGTTTTCGTGTTATCAGCGAATTTAAGCAACGTCGATGATGGTCAGTAATTTGATTGGTGGGCGCTTGCAAGTACTATATGAGAAGTGTTTTACCAGACACAAAATGTGGCACCGAGATCCGAACACACATTGGATTAGCGAAGGAAGCATTCCAAAAGCTCATCATGTTGTTGCGAAACAAAATATCTTCCTTAGAAAGAAAGCAAAGAATGTTGGATTTGTTATGGCATATCCATCCTCTTATATGTCAGGAAATGTTGACATATCTACCCACAGATGAGGAAAAAAAAAACAAGAGGCACTAGACAGGGGCTCTATGGAAAGATACTAAGAATTTCATAGAATGTATGAAGTGAGAAAGCAACAAGTAAGTTTTAAAGAAAATTGTTACAGAAAGAACACTTCTACGCTGATTCAGGAAAAAAAACAAACAGATAAAACCCTTGGGACACCTTCGGTATATTGAGAGATGGACAGCCAGGTGAATGCATTGAGCAACCTACCTGACGATCTTCTGTGCATCGATGGCAGTACGGAGTGTGGGAACCTTAGCAAAGTTATAAAATTTTCTCAGAGCAAAACGAGTGTTGCACGAAACTGTGGTAGCCTGAAAGTAGGATGCACAGAAGAAGAATTTCAAATTTGTGAATGTGGTTTAATGAACGTAATAGGAGGAGCTAAAAGATTTTAATAGGTTAAAATCGGGGAAGCATCCTCTCGGGAGCTTGCTCAACAAAGCTGTAGCTCTTAGGAAAAATATATTCGAATAAATCGTCTCTCTTTATAATAGAATACGTAGGGGATTGGGTGAGTTTGTCTCAATCTACTTGGCCTGTCTAGTCTCAGTTGTGATGGCCGGGGCTGGTACAAGTAATGAATGTCCCTCGTTAGAAGATTTACCATTGAAATTCCGAGGTTATTAATGAGAAAAGGAGTTGTATAGTGGAAAATATTTCATACCCGACTCACAAGGCAGCGTATATGTTTTTGAACTCAATGCTGAAAAGTGAAGACCGTACAGATCCAGCACATATATATAAACACTATTTCAAAAGTACAGAATACCTAATAAGAATCAAAAATCCCTAGTCAAAAGTAACGGTGAATCAGACTAGGCTCGTTAACCATTGTACTAACACGAGACGTTCTTTAATATATACAAGCTTAGTTAAGCGTGAGGCCATAGGTATGGAATGAGCAATAAGAATCGACGGACTACTCGGTATTTAATGTTGAACCTAGGCTTGCTAAAGCTTATCAAACGAGCCGATTACATAGATAGATAGATAGATAGATAGATAGATAGATAGATAGATAGATAGATAGATAGATAGATAGATATATAATGAACACACCGATATATATATATATATATATATATATATATATATATATATATATATATAGATAGATAGATAGATAGATAGATAGATAGATAATGAACACACTGAGATAGATAGATAGATAGATAGATATATAGATAGATAGATAATGAACACACTGAGATAGATAGATAGATAGATAGATAGATAGATAATGAACACACTGAGATAGATAGATAGATAGATAGATAGATAGATAGATAATGAACACACTGAGATAGATAGATAGATAGATAGATAATGAACACACTGAGATAGATAGATAGATAGATAGATAATGAACACACTGAGATAGATAGATAGATAGATAGATAATGAACACACTGAGATTGATAGATAGATAGATAATGAACACACTGAGATAGATAGATAGATAGATAGATAGATAGATAGATAGATAATGAACACACTGAGATAGATAGATAGATAGATAGATAGATAGATAGATAGATAATGAACACACTGAGATAGATAGATAGATAGATAGATAATGAACACACTGAGATAGATAGATAGATAGATAGATAGATAGATAGATAGATAGATAATGAACACACTGAGATAGATAGATAGATAGATAGATAGATAGATAGATAGATAGATAGATAGATAGATAGATAGATAGATACTAAACCCGAACGGAAAAGAAAGATTCAGACGAATGGACAAAGAAGATGATACCAACAGAATGGGGGGGGGAGAGAGAGAGAGAAAGTGAAACAATGATGCACCCTATCTAATATGAAATATTCATAGAGTTAAATTGATTATTGTATTATATGCGAATATCTGCATCATCAAACCCACCTACACACCCCAGTAATAAAACGAATGGCCTTGTTTGCAGAAGTATTTTTATATATAAAAACATTATATACCAAACTTTTGATATGAAACTATATAATAAATACGCACTTTAATTTTTTTTTTCAGTATGTTATTCCTTATAGATATTGATTTTTCTCTTCTCTATCAAAAGTTGTTTGTTATATTTCGCGTTGCTTACAAATGTTAGATTTTCATTGGCAGTTTACATCACCAGTTTTCTATGAAATGGATTGATAATGGAAAAAAAATGCCAACTTTATATATAAAAACGTTCTATTTTTTAAAACTGCACTTTGCCCTTGTTCCGACGACCGCTAAAACGTTTTAAAGATTAGGAACTGAATGGGAAGCCTGCAAAGTGAAAGAAAGCAAGAAAAAAATGGACTGGAAAATGGAGTTTGACAAAAGGCAGTCATTTCTGGAGATTCGAGAAAGAGATTTAAAAAAGTAATCGTTGAAAAGCAAAGAAATGGATGCAAGAGATGCAGGCGTAAAACTTAAGGTTTCATCATAAGCATAGCTATATTGTTAATAAGTAGGACACATAGATTCCTCGAGTAAAACAGACTGTTGACTTAATCACGAATTCGAGGGGCAAGTTTTATGATTTACTCCATTAAGAGCTCGAAAACGTTCAAGTAAAAAACGCGCTGGGATGGATGTATCTCTCTCTCTCTCTCTCTCTCTCTCTATATATATATATATATATATATATATATATATATATATATATATATATATATATATATATATATATATGTGTGTATGTATGTATTTAGATATACCCAAGTATAAATAGATAGATAATGTAAATCACGCAGCTACTCGTATCAGAGTATGCTAGTCTACTAGGACTGCTAGCTAATCCCCATTGCAGACGACTAATCAGGCACATTTGTGTTTGTTCAACGTCCACAGGGCCCACCTGTGGTTTATACTGCAATGGATCTAAGTTATATTTTCTGGGAAAGGACGCATTATCTAGCGAGATCATCGGTCTGAACAAGGCCAGCACGATCAAACCATTGGTAATGATGATATGTGACCTCGTGCTAGCTAGACCACGAACGGCTCCCATGAGCCCTGTCTATCCAATTTCAATCAGAAGGCAGAGGTCAACATTTGGTATGGTTTTCGGGGATTTTCTAAGGATGAAGCACGCTGGTATTATCTCCCCCGGACTGAAAAAAAAGTCAATTTCCCGACAAATGGACACATCGTGAGATTCGAAACGAAAGTTCTCACCACTCGGCAATATTTATGTATATACATGTGTGCGTATGCGAGTTGCGTTTGTGTTTTTGCGTGCGTCTCAGTGGGTGATTGTGCGTGTGTGAATACGTAAAGATAGGGTGGTGATGGGGGAAATATCTCCTGCAAGATATATGGCAAGAGTATATTTATCTAATTAATGTGTTATGATTATGTAAGTCAAATTTTGGGGAGTTATATGTGGGGGGTATTTCTGCCACACCGTGTATACACACACACACACACACATAAAAGAACGATAAAAATAAAAAGATGATTACATAAAGAACGTACATGACTGAAGATAGATAGATAGATAGATAGATAGATAGATAGATAGATAGATAGATGGATAGATAGATAGATAGATCCACGGAATGATCAGAACAAGAGAAAAGATAAGAAAACACAGATGCGAACAAAAAAGAAAGAAAAAAATACTGAGTGAAAGAAAGAAAGAAAGAAAGAGCACAAAGTTAATATCGAGAGATAAATAAAGATAAGCCCAACGGAAAAGCTGAACGAGGAAAAAAAGAATGATTGTACGGAAGAATGAAAGATCCACCGACAGAGATGAACCAGAAAGAAAGATAGAAGATAAAAGGAAAGCTATGAATGAGCGAGAAAAAAAAAATTAAAAAGGAAGGAAACAAAATATTAGAGACAACAACGGAATAAAGAAAGAAAGAAACAATGAAAGTTAGAATGAATGAAAAATAATAAAATGCTACGGAAAGAAGAGAATGATGATAGAAAAAAGGAGAGATCACTGAAGGAAAGAATGAAAGAGAAAAATGAATATAAAAATGAACGAAAACAAAAAGAAAGAATGACAGAAAAAAATCAAAGAATAGAAGCATGAATGTAAACAAGGAATAAAAAAAATTAAGGGAAGAAAAGAATGATAATAAGAAACAAACTAAAATTAAAACAATAATTTAAAAGGGAGTAATCCCTAAAAGAATGAAGGAAAAAAGAAAAGTGAATATAAGAATGATGGAAAAACAAAGACAAAAACAAAGAACAAAAAATATGTCAGAGAAAAAAGAAAAAAAGAAAGAAAGTATTAAATTCAGAAAGAGAGAAACAACTAAGGAAAGGAAAGAAAGGTAGAAAGAAATAATATAGTTAGAAAGAAAGATACTATTCAATGGGGAAAGAGATAAAAACTATCGAAAAAAAAAATGATAGCAGGATATAAAAAAAATCTGTAAGAAAAACTAGAAAGAAATAAAAGACTCCAGAAACAATGTAAATGAAAAAAAGAGAAAAAAAGGAAATGAAGAAGATATAAAGAAAAAGAAAGATGCAAATACATAGAAGTGGATGAAATAAAGGTGAGAAAGAAAAACGCATCGGTTTAGAGGAAAGAAATGCGAAAATAATGTGTAAGGAATTAAGCGGTTTTCTCAAAGCAATCGTCCGCGTTTACATCAAAGAAAAAAGGCCAACTCTTGAATTCCTGTTGATGTACGCTTGTTCGCCGGCGACGTGAGTCTCGCGAAATCTCGTCACTCCAACAATAAGCGCATCAGCTTTGTGTCAGCGCCTTGAGTCGAACGACATCTCACGAAAGCAGTCGTCTCTATGTTGCCTGATTTCATCACTTTGTATGAAAACCAATTTTGCCGCGCGGAAGACTCGGAATATCTGGAACAATTCGGAAAGACAGGAAAATTAAAGCACTTTAATACTAGGAAAAACTTCGTTAGAAACAAAGAAAATTGCACTGAACTGTTACGTGATATCTGTCCTTCTATATGACAATAAATGCAGGACAATTTCCTAAAAGATGGAGAAAACACTTGTGGTTCTACAGAATGATGCCAAGGATGACATAAATTGAACATGTAAGCATCGACGAGATTTTAGAGAAAAGGAAAATTAAAAGGAAACTTATACTTTACAGCAGGAAGGAGATGAAATTTCTGAGGCAGATAATGAGGAAAGGGGGCTTGGAAATTCTGATACTCACAGATTGAAAGAAAATAGAACAGAGAAAACCAGCGCTTAAAATACATAATGGTCTTGTGCAAATGCATGGTAGAACAACGTTTGGGACAAATGGTATAAAGAAAATTTATTCAAAGCTAGAAGTGATAGAAAGATGTGGAGGGCGCATAAAGAGGAAGAAGAATACTACGACTAATGTACCAACAAGGAAAAACCTAAGAGAAAATGAAAACAAAAACTAAAAGAAAATTTGAATGAATATGGTGACGTTTATTTTTTAGCGTGCCCACGTCACTACCGAATGTGACACAATGTTGATGTTTAAATTGGGTTTAACGGCTATAAAAAATACCCAAGGCTTCCCGGTACTTCTCCTTTTGGACACGCCTCAGGCATCCGGCCATAAACTCTTCGTAGAAGTGGTACTGAAACCCTGATCCTTGAGCTTAATATTGTTTTTAACCTGCCTGCGTCGAGAAGCTCTAACGAATGCGATGAACTTGAACTTACCAATTTTCAAACGACAGTATTGAACGATGGGAAATCTATTCATTTCTACCCCCTTACTTCTAAAAATAACGAGCAGCATTCATATTTATGGTTGTTGTTGCAATATTTTGCTAATCTTGTTAAGGTCAAATATGTAAGATTCGGCAGGAGAAATTCTACAGATATTTTATTGGCGTCGAACTCGTCATGAGCTTATTCAATCATTAACTGAAGGATTAAGATTCATCAGAATATTAAAAGAGGAAAAGGGTAAAATTTTCACACTGGTCTTTCTAGTAATTCTAGCATTATAAACGAAAAAATACAAGGACTGTTGCAGGTATCTGAAGATATTCTTTATCTGATTTTTTTTTATTGGTAATGGTAATGGTAATATTAGCCGTTTCCTTAAAAGGAAACATTCGGCATTCATTGAGAGAGCAGCCAATTCTACTGTGGTTACGTTTGTTTCATTCCCTGGCCATCGGACTGGGATCAGAGTGTAGTATCTGTTCTCCTCATCTCTAATGGAAATAATAATTTTTAGCCGTTTTCTTATAAGGAAACATTCGGCATTCATTGACATAATTGCCAGAAATAATTTTGAATGAAAATTCACAACACAGTAGCTGTTATCGCTCTTTCCTTTATTGATGCGGGTTTCTTCAGGGACGTGCAGAGGTTTGGCGATCTTTGGTGATGCTCGTGGCCTTTGATTGTATGTTTCTAAGACAGGGGTCTATAGGGCTTTGTACTGAGAAATGTGGGAAAAGAAGATATTTTAAATATGTAAAAACATATGAAACATGAATTAATTAATTTATTTCATTTTTTTTTTTTTTTTTTTTGAAGCGTTCCACCCCAAGCAAGGCGGGACGCCACGTGGATAGATCAAGGCAACTGGAGATGTCGATTGACATTACATTTGAAGTGGATAGAATTAAATATAAACTGAATTTATATTTCATTCTTTGATTGGATGACCTTCCGAGGCACTCACATTCTCTGACCCCTACTTCGTCACTCTACTGGGATTTCTTACTAACCATATATTTGGAACTTCATCATCATGATTATGTCATTATTTTCTCTTTGGGTTACGCACCATATCCATTTCATTAGTCGAAGCTGTTTACTGTCATCAAGTGATATGATTTCTATTATCTGGCACTTAGTTTGTGATTCTGTAGAGCCAGTTGACAATGTTCGAAGCAGGATGGCCTTAGCCAAGATACACGGGTTTCACTAGCCCAAAGCCATTTTGGACTATTAACCATAGAGAACGATTGTATAGAGCTGACAATTTTGATATTTCTTAACAGGTTCTGCGCCGTGCTTGGCATCCTTATAAAAGACTCTATATGACAAGGCTATTTGAAAACGTGAATCATGTTTAATTTCCTTGCAATTTGCGGTGTTGAGCAGGATTAACTCTAGCGCGGACTATTCTTCGCTCAATTTCCTCATCTCCTATGATGTATTTGTTATGACTAAGCTATTTGTAGCATTTGGTACTTTCCAACTTTGCATTCTAGAAATTTATGATGCATTCCATATATGGTCCATAACTGTTTTCATTCCAATTCCATAGAATTCTTCCAGTTTTGGTAAGGTTTATTTTGAATTCTGTTTCTTGGAATACATGGTAGAGTCTGTTGAAATTTTGTCCCAGTTCATTCTTACGCCAACTAAGGATTCCAATATCATCGGCATTGGTCCCTCATTGGTCAACCGGATATTGGTCTCAGGAAGGAAAATAGAATCCTTTGGGAATCTAGTATGAAATGCTTAAATGACCAGATCTTATCTCTTCAAATCTATTCTTGAAAATGCACTGGGTTAAATCAAGGAAAACTTTAAAGAGACTGGGGTTTCATTGTTTTCTATTCGTACACCTGACGAAATTTTAACCTTTCCGTATTGAAGTCCTCACGATACATGTAAGGCTTTGTCGACCAATGATGTTTCACTGTTAGATTAATGCATTCAGGGGATTGGGGACACGGAAGAAAAGAGTTTCAGATGAATACGAAGCGGAAATCTCTATTGATGTTAGCATATGCTTCTATAAGATAAACATGGAAGGTTTACAACTTTCTATGATAGAGAAATGCAATTTTATAAAGACGTTTTGGTTATATATATGCCATTATTGAATCCCTTCAGTCAGTTAATTGCCATACGTGATACAGACTTTAGTAATCATTCCACCTTCACTACTGATAATGCAGAACGTTTTCCTGTAACAGGTTGCCTTTTCTTTATACAGTAGCCTGGTTGGCGCACAGGGATATATGACCCAGTCTGACCTGCTATTTAACGCATACCTGTCGGGAGAATCGATGTATTTCACAAGGGTATTCACCCGTAAGTGAATGTAAATATCTCACCTGGAATTCCTAGACGTTTTCTATTACACCACAACACAGATCCTTACCAGAATTAAAACCAAACTGTCTTGACATTCAAAAAACTAATGAAAGTCTCGTTAAAATAACGTTTAAACTTTTACCATAATGTGTTCAAATGAGATGCCCTCTATGTGTGTGTGTCTAAAGGGATAGCTTTTTATTTCAATAGTGCATTACTACACAATGAACACCATTTTTAGGGATGGGTCTCTGATTCAAACGTTCCTTTATAAATGGAGACATTTTTTTTTGCTTTCTGGAATAAAGAAAACTATTTTTAAATGTTCATTCTCAATATCTAGTGAAGAATTATTATTTCTTAGTTTTATAATAGATTCCTTATTTTCCTCATCAGTACGTTGATTATTGCTGGAGAGGAACAGTTTAATTATATCTGTTTATTTCCTCTGGACAGTTTTAGTTTAGTGTCATCAGGGTTGAAGTGTGACCTACAGAATTATGGAGACCAGTGGATTTCTTCTGCGTTGATTTTGATTATATGAATTTATTTGGGATTTCTACATTTCTCCACATTTCAGTACAATGCATTTCGTTTTCATTAATTTCCTTTAGTTTTCTGAAGATATTGATTTCTCCGATTTAACTAGTTACTTTTAAAAAAATATTTTCTTTCTTTATTATTTTCCATTTTTCTTTGCCGTTGTTTGTTTCTTTCTTGTATCTGAAGATTGTTGTCCCACGAGAGTAGCTTTTTTACTTGTCGGTATTCTAGGAATGGTTTCACGCTCTTCAGCGAATGAAAATATGGTTTCACCATTTGATTTCTGTAAGTTTTATCTTTAGAAAAATTTCTCGGTATCAGTATGAACTCTAGTTTATTACGAAATTCTAAGTTTACCTTTTCATTTTAAGGACTTTTATGGTATATCTAGTTGTTTGTCCTTGTTTATCTGCCGGGAATCGACTTATTTATGTGGCGGTGTCAGTTTTGGTATAAATACTCTGTGGTTAGATTGTATACTCTATCATCTCTCACAAACTGCTGAAATGCTTAAATCAATAATCTTTTGTGTTATGTTATCTGGGCTATGGCCTCTAATGCTGTGTCTCAGGGGATGATCAAATTATGTGTTACGATGGAATACTTTTTGTGCAACTTTTGTGACGTACGCTGTTCATTAATAATTAAGTATAACTCAAGACTTCAATATTAAGATAAAGTAGTATTTAATTGCAACCGCAAATAAATCTTTAAAAAGAATAAGAAGTAAAAGTCAACGCACAATAATTCACACTAATTCGACTGGATAGTTCCACTTAATATTTACTCAATAACCACTACAGTCAGTAGCCTGACATCGCTATTTATACACCCGTTGGGAAACATATATTCATAAGGTCAGAGTGTCATGCTCGAACCTCAGTGATAGTAGTTACTCATCTTCTTCCTATATGACAGTAACGAAAATTTAACATGAGTGCTTCATTGCAGTTTGACGCTTCCATTTCAAAGGGTGATGCCTTCTTACAGTCAAAGGAACAGTGGCGCCCAGAAGCACATGTGGCATCATTACTCCCACCCAATTCATATGTTCTTTTTTTCTTTGGCTAATATACGAGGTTTAATTAATCCTGCGTAGATTTTTCTTTTTCTGAAATTATCCTTTTGTTTAATTGGGGCATAAGTTGATATCACTCGGTTTTTAGAGTCACATACTCCTACCAGGATTCATTATTAGCAGCCACGATCTTAACAACATAAGGTATGAGTATGAGGCAGTGTTGCTAGCAGATGCAGAGGGGGAACTACAGAAGGTAATCAAGCAAGAAGAAAGAATTAAACATCGACGGCAAGCAGACGAAAGGAACGGTTCTTAGCAAAAGGATGACCATAAAGTGCGAATTGCCAATCGGAGGTACCAAAATCAAAAAAGTTAAATTTAAATATCTGGGAATGTTTTAACAGAGGGACGGAAAGAACTACACTGAGATTCAAAGACGTATTTGGATAGCCAAAAAAGCATTCCAAACGCTAAGCGGCCTACTAAAAAATAGGAAAATTTCGAAAGAAACAACGATAAGGTTAATAAACTAGTATATGATATCAGTTCTGTAAGACAGTGAGTATCAGACGATCTCCTCAAAGATGAAGAGAAAACTTGAAGCAACAGAAATGTCGTTCTACAGAAGGATCATGCGGATACTTTTTTTTTCAAACATGTAATTAACGCAGGAGAAAATGAAAACATAGAGGAAACTAATGCTTAACATCAAAAGGAGACAGTAGTAAATTTCCGGGCATATAAAGAGGAAGAACAGATAGGAGACATGAGGGACAGAGCAAGACAACGTATAATATACTTAATGAGCTTGAGTCAATGGATGGTGGAACTTAGGAGAAATAACAGAATGAAAAAAGATCATGAAGTTGTGGATTCTTCTCCATAAGTCAGCGACTATGGTCGCTGACTTATGGAGAAGAATCGGAACATAAAGATAAAGAAATATGTCGGCTTCCATCAATCTTTCTGGCTACGACGATATTGTCTATTACAATATCAAGTGATTTGTGTATTACAATTTGAAGTCTATGGTGCTTTGGCAATTGTATCACTATGAGCAAACGAATATGTGCATTAATTCCTGCATGCCCTAAATTATGTGAAGTGCCAAAAAATCATACTCCTCACAGATTGCATAGATTTCTCTTCATGCAGTTACTGACTACAATATGTTTTTCTTCTGACGCAAATCCAATATCGTTGTCTCTTGAAGTCTCTACTTGAGACTTGAGATAATCTCTTACTACACAAAGCTAAATCAATAATAATAAAAATAATAATAATAATAATAAACACAAAGAGAAAAATAAATCTAATCACCCAAACATCGTGATCAAAGACCACAGGAACAGATTTCGCATTCTTACTGCAATAGCATCTCCTTCAGACGGTAATATCTCTTTGAAGATACAAGGATCTTGAAGAGGAAAGCGTAAAAATGTAGCTCATGAAGACATCGGTTTGGTTGGAAATCTTGGCCTGACTGAAAAATGTTCCAAAAGAATCGTCGGTTTTTGATAAATATGCTAAAGTCACAGTTTTTCGAGAATCACTACAACAAACCTCCTCTATTAGCTTAGACCCTGGAGGGTAACAATCAAATATTTAGAGCAAGAAGAAGCTTAGGAGTACCTCGGTGTAAACGAGCGTAATGGAATCCAGCGTAAAAATGAAAAAAAAAATCAAAAAGCGTACTATAGATGGGCGTGATTGATATTCACTACTGAATTGAATACTCACAACACAATTATGTCGATTAATGGCCTAGCCATCCCAGTTGTTCAATATAGTTTCAACATCTTGAACTGGTCTCCAAATGATATCAGACGAATGGATTCTAAGACAAGAAAGCTTCATTCTAAGCATAACATGCATCATCCTAGGGCTTATGCAGGCCGTCTATACATACCCCGTAAAGTATGTATAGACGTGGAAGGGATCATATTCAGTTAGAATTGTTGTACAAGACAACAGCTATTGGCTTAATAATATACACGGAAACAACAAAGGAGTGGATGATACAATTAGTTAAACAACACGAAAAGAAAGAAAAGTATTTAATCATAAAAGAATGTAGTAAAAACAACTGAGATTTATATTTAGCAGATTCTATAGAAAACCAAATCCAAATTCAAGAACCAAAGGCCGCATCCAAAATTATGAAAAAGAAATTCAGCTATAAGTCTCCTGAATAGATGAAACAATGCTGGCCAGACAAATCTATGAATGGTCAATATCCAAAACGAGGTTAATAAAACTGAGGTTAATTAATTTAACATTCTTTGATGGTTACGAGCATCTGGGTTAAAGGATAAAAAAAGGCTTTATTCTTGCAGTGCAACACCAGTCTTTGCACTAGAAACTTTCAGGCAAATATCATACATAACTGTGTGGATTCAAAATGCAGTTTTTGTGACAAATATCAGGAAACCATATAGCATCTAATTTGATGTTGTTCTGTAAATTAATATTAAATATCGTTACGATAGAGTGAGGGAATATTTACACTGAACAATGAGAAAACACTTTGGAAAAGATGTGAATAAACACTGGTATCAACATCAAAAAAGACTTGTTACAGAAACAGAAGACATCACATTTCTATGTGATTAGGCCATCGTTACAGAGAGGAAGATTAAAACAAATAAGACGGCCACAAAAACTGAAACGAAAAAATCTCTACTTATTGATATGAATTGACCAGCGGACTGTAACATAGCAACCAAGGAATTTGAAAAAGTATCCAAGTATAATGACCTAGAAATCGAAATAGAAAAAATGGTGGGAACTGAAAATAAGAATAGTACCAGTCATAGTAGGTGCGCTTGGAATGATAAAAAAGAAACACAACAACACATTAAAAAAATCTGGAAATCCCAGCTTGAGGGATACACAAAAAATTGTCTTGAGAAGTACAGCCCACACAATAGAAGAAATCTATTCATGCAACGCTAGTGTGGATATATAAGTTCGAAAAACAAATCATGAAATGTGTCCATAACAATACAACACAATCTATCTTAGATCATAAAGCAGACTAGTAGCATGTGTGGCCAGAGCAGAAACCTAAATAAAATGAGGATGATGATGATAACAATAATGATTCTAGTAATAATTGTCCTTGTCCCTCCATTTGTTAGCACGACCGTTATGTCCTGTCAATACGCCAAATATAATAGAATATTCTGCGTTTTGATTGCGTGAAAAGAAGGGAAAAGACATTATGAAATAAATGAAAGAAAGAGAGTATGGAACATAGAAGCGGACAGAGAGAATGAGATTAAGTTGATATGAACAGATATTACTCTGATCTCAGTCAAAATGCTAAGAATATTTTTCAGCGCACCAGGTCGCTCTCGAATGTGACAAAATATCGATTTTAAAGTGTGTTTAAAGGCAATACTGTGTAAAAATTGCCTAAGCTCCCATCGACATTTCCCCTTTTGAGAACGTTTTAGACGCCGAGCAATGAGGCCAACCCTATACTGAAAGAACTGGGGAAGGCTCACTGGAGCTTTTGAAATTATTTGAACATCCCCGAGAGAAAAAAAGCCGAGAAGAGATTTTGACTGCGATAAAAGGTAAAGAAATCAGTTATCATGAATAATAAAAAAAATCATTTGCTTAAATTTTGGTAAGAAGAAGAAGAAGAAGAAGAAGAAGAAGAAGAAGAAGAAGAAGAAGATACAGCAACAGACATAGCTATCATTATTTCGGATTTTAATTGATCTCGGGTGTTACCCCATACATGTTTTGGATTAGAGAATTAAGATGGGTGACGGTTAATATCATAAGATTTGTTTGTTATTATCGCGGCCTTAAACGATCGAATATATCTCCGAGGGACTGCTGGCTGTCCGTGTCTTTTCACGAGCATTCTGATAGGGTGTCGAGTGATTTTTTTTTAATACCAAGTCCAAAAAGACTAATTAGAATACTTTCATTTGGATGCCGTAAACCGACTGAGCTAGCCAACCTGAAGATAATTGCAACTGTCGATCCAGATAACAACTTATTGCTACATTTCATGGAAACCTTTTGCGATAATGCGCCTATTAGGATCACCTGATATACTGTCAGGGTTGTATTATATATTCTGATTGTACAACTCATTTAACTTCATAACTTCAGCTATTATATGTCATCTTAAATTATTAGATTTCTGGTTCTGTCTGACGTCATCTTCAAATCTATATGTCTAACGTCTCCACCTAAAACTCTGAACATTTATTTACTACTAGCAGTAGAGCTCGACGTTGCCCGGGGATGTTACAGTAAGAGATTGATCAAGTATCGACCATCATAAAGACTGAAAAATAAAATTGACAAAGATTATTTGTTTAAGGTTGGTGGACACGCATGTCTTAATTAGTTTTTTTTTTTTTTTACGAATTGGTCAAATCCAAACTCAAACAAAATCATTGTTTTCAATCGTTATGAATCTACCGATTGAATAGAATTTTATCAAAAACAATTGTCTTGTAAATGGAATTTTTAAAGCATTCTGAATGTAAAAATAAAGAAAAAGGTGTGCAAGACAATAAGAAACACTACCTACCAAAAAAAAGTGAAGTTTTGTTGAAATCGGTTGAAAAATGTAGGAAATCCGATCCCATATATAAACGAACACAAACACACACACACAAACACAAACAACCAACCTGGGTTTTATAATAAGTATAACTCGAAGTAAGTTGTCCCCCTTTCATTAATGCCTCTTAATCGTGTTTTCAAATTGATTTTGTGCAGAAACAATTGTGTTTTTCCAAATTTTGGCGCTGTTAGAACCACCGCAAGGTAATTTTACCTAGTCCTGTGAAGGTTTGTTGAAATTGGTTGAAAAGTGTAGGAAATCCGATCCAATATATAAACGTAACAGATACACACACACAATCTGCATTTTATAATAAGTAAGATGATCTAACAAATCTTATTCATTCAGTAGTCTTTCTGTAATCTTACAATTTATGATTTTTACTTACTGAATGGAGTAAAAAAAAAGCATATTTTGCTTGTGGTGATTCATAATTAGAATTCTGATTTGAATATATTTTCTACTCGTTGTTTCTAATACAAAAATACTAACTTTATTTGGGTTTATTAATTATAATCTAACAAATCTTATTCATTTAGTAGCCTTTCTATAATCTTTTACAATTTATGATTTTTACTTATTGAATACAGTAAAAAGAAATAGGGACACTATGTGTATTTATAGTAGTTTCCGGTTATTATTTTTAGTTAGGAGAACTTGTGTATGTTTAGATTTCATTTGTTTACTTTTTGTGTATCGTTCTCTGAAAATAAACGCGCTGAGTCACCGGAAGTTAACGGCATTCGAAGTAGCCGTCCGTAACTTCCGGTCGGATGCGATACACTTAACCGTGCTTTCAAATTGATTTCGTGCAAAAACAATTGTGTTTTTCCAATTTTTGGTGCTGTTAGAACCACCGCAAGGTAATTTTACGTAGTCCTGTGAAGTTTTGTTGAAATCGATTGAAAAATGTAAGAAATCCGATCCAATATATAAACGTACAGACATACACAATCTGCGTTTTATAATAAGTAAGATGTTACCAAAGGGGAACTAGAAAATAAAAAAGTGGAAATTTAAAAAGGTAAACCAAGTGTAGGAAATCAGATCCAATATATAAACGTAACAGATACACACACGCACACACTCAATCTGCTTTTATAATAAGTAAGATGATCGAACAAATCTTATTCATTCAGTAGCCTTTCTGTAATCTTTATGACATTAAACTAGGGGAAAGAATCGGTGACAATGACCGTGCCGTCTCAACACAAACCTTAGGTGAATGGAGAGAGAGTGACAATACCCACTCTCTCTTAGGGAATATTGCGTATACTGTTGTGTTGGTGCGTGTAATGGAGGCCGTCCGTAAGGGGAGGAGGGGGATGACCTTGGCGCCCGAAAAGGCACCCACGTGTGGACAATTATTGAAGTTTAAAAAGTCAATTATGAGTCGAGGTCCACTGAGGAAACGACGAAAATTCTCGTAAACCCCTAAGCAAGACACACAGAACTCCCTCGTAAAAGACTCACCTGCATGAACAAAAAAAAGAAAGAAAAAGGAATCAAGCAGAAAGGTCGGGTACAAGGTAAGTACTGTGTTCTTTCCTTAACAATTATCATCTTCGAAATATTTTTGTTTTTTGTCTATCAGATTTCTTACGTCGGCATTTTAAAATTATTTCTTAATACTTTCTTTTAAATATTGAATTAATTTCAAATAGAACCAATTCCTTATAGATGCCTTGTACCAAATTGCAAAGGGAATTATAAAAACGGCCCTAAAGTACGTGGAATTATCTTTCCCTAAAGATAAAGAATTATCCGATGTTTGGATTCGTACAATCAGTAGAGATCATTAGATTATTGTTTAAGTTTGACGGACACGCATGTCTTAATTAGTTTTTTGTTTTGTTTTGTTTTTTTTTTGTTTTTTTTTACGAACTGGTCAAACCCAAACTCAAACTAAAACCTTGTTTTCAATCCTTATGAGTCTACCGATTGAATATAATTGTATTATAAACAATTGTCTTGTAAATGGAATTTTTAAAGCATTCTGAATGTAAAAATAAAGAAAAAAGTGAGCAAGACAATAAGAAACGCTACCTACCAAAAAAAAGTGAAGTTTTGTTGAAATCGGCTGAAAATGTAGGAAATCCGATCCCATATATAAACGAACACACACACACACACACAGGCAACTTGGGTTTTAACCCGATGTGAGTTGTCCCCTTTTCATTAATGCCTCTTAATCGTGTTTTCAAATTGATTTTGTGCAAAACAATTGTGTTTTTCCAATTTTGGGCGCTGTTAGAACCACTGCAAGGTAATTTTACGTAGTCCTGTGAAGTTTTGTTGAAATCGGTTGAAAAATGTAGGAAATCCGATCCAATATATAACCGTTACAGACTCACTCACACACACAATCTGCGTCTTATAATAAGTAAGATCTATGTCAGTTGGGTACAGGAGTTTGTCCTTCCAGGGTTGAACAGAGGCAACCTGCCCTGATATTAGGCTAGTTTAGAATTTTTTTGTTTGAATCTTTAGTTTCCCGTTTCTGGTTAACTTAGCTAGGGTATGCATGCTCATTGGCCCCTTTTTTTTCGGTCCCTATTTTTCTTTTGTTTAATTCCCGATCCGCTCCCTCGTTAGGTGGTCAGTGATATCAGTTCTCTGGTTGTTGCGGGATGACTTTCGTTTCGTGTGTGTGTTTTCGTATTTGTTATTGTGTCTAAATAAGTGCGTCTTTATGGGTGTGCTTGGATTTTTATAATGTCATAATCCCGCAATTATTTCGTCCAGTTAACTGATGTTTCTGCCATATTTAGGGATTTTGCGGGGTTTATGACAAACCCTTTTTTGTTTGGTTTTATGTAAATAGTAACAATTCATATTGTAAATAATCATTCGAGTTTTTTAAATTGTTGCCCCCCCCCATACTTTGAAATGTACATATGGGGACTAGTTAGGATTTCATAGAGAATTTGAGGTATTACGGTGGACGTAGTAAGAAAGGTAAGAGTGTATGTGTTGTTTTGGTGAAAGGACTATTGTTGGTATGTTTGGGTCCGTGTTTGTGACTAGCTATGTTTAGAATTAAGACAGAAGACCGTCCTTCCCCAACCCGCTTTTTAGCCTTGTGCCACATTTTGTACATTAGTACGCATAAATATTAGGTTGGTGCAAAAATAATGTCGTTTTCTAACATATGTTACTATGTGAGAAAACGACATTGTTTTTGCACCAACCTAATAACTATTCCCATTGTTTACAAAATATTAATATCTTTGCCTATCGTCATGTTCACAATCCTCTCTGGTCTTTTGAACAGGAGTAGAATTTTTTCCCTTATTTTCTATTTAGAATTCGATATCTCGTTCACTCTAAGGTACTTCTTGTTTCTCTTCCGGTGGTACCTTTCGTCTTGGTGGCATTGTCCACTTTCTTGCAATGTTGCCTCTTACTCTGTCACCCATTTATGTCGTCTACATGTGAAAATATTCGTAAAAATTCAGTGTATAATCTCAATACATCCGCACAATTGTCGCAGGCTGTTGTGTTCGTGTGGTTTTATCGAATGACTATTTTCAAGCAGATTTTTCTATTTTTAATTGATTAGAAAAATATCTGCTTTTTATTGGTTAACGGTGATATTTCTGATTGGCTATATATATATATATAAAAAAACTCTTTTTCTGTTTCTGATCAGTTAAAATATTGTTGCCTATTTCTGATTGGTAAAAAAACGAAGATCACAAATTTCAGTTTCATATTTGCTGATGGTCAAGCTGAAGGTCGTTTAACGTTGCACACGCTCGAAAGGTCTTGATCTTTCATAATTTTCGTACTGACATTTAATTGGGCCCAAAGGTCTGCTAGAAGACCAACGCATTCTCTAGATGACATATTTCCCGTTCTTTGTTTTACAATATGGCCTCTTCTCTATAAAATAGAGTCTGAAACTAGAAATATGAAAATGCTTGACTTTTTCCTGTAGGCAAAGGTAATGTATTTTTATTTGAAAGACAAGGCTAAAAACTTTATACAAAATTACTATATAATAGTATCATTTTAGTCTTTACGTTTTTCTACTTGTGGTTTTATCCGTCGCACATTGACACTATAACTAGGGAATGATATTCTTACATATTCTCTTTCTTCTTTTACAACTCTGGTTATAAGATGTAGTCCTACGTAGGGTAGAAGTACTCCTCCATTGGGGGAACGTTTAATTTCATTGTCTCTCTCTATTTGCTCGTGATTTTCGTTCTCTTTCAAGTACGTATCTATCGCGTAGACATACTCAAATTTCATACACACAAACATTCTCTAATTTAAATGTTTTCTTTTTAACTAGTTTTTTTTTTAAATGTGTTCTTCCTTTATTTTAAAAGTAATTCTTCTGCCATAAATTGTCACTTTGTTTTATATACATTGTTTTCCTCACCGGTCACATACGCTCTTAGCCGATGACTGTCACGATATCGTCGGTTTCACTATCAGGTGAGTAAAGTGGTAGGTTTGTAGCTTAATTTTGATCTGAAATTTTCACTATATAATGTTTGAACTATATTATTATGCGCATTGAGAAAAATATTTTGATGTGCAAAATGAATGCCTTTACCTTCATTAAAATATAGGTTCTAATTATTTAACTGTTTTGTATATTGTTAGTAAATTTATCCGCAACTATTATTATTATGTTCTTCGGCGCGTTTGTCCGTCAGTTCGTTAGCACATGCCATAAGCCCTGCCATCATCTCAGAAAAGAAATTATTACGCTTCGATAGACCAAAGAAAAAGAGATGCTATTGGATTTCGTGAGAGAAATAAAGCGTACATAATATTAGAAATATTGAAAGAAAGAAAGAAAAAAAAAACGAAAGAAAGAAAGATAAGAGTGTGGAGGCGACAATGCTGTCGCGCGTCTAATGTCTGCTTCAGTGAAATGAAACATTCTCAATTTTGAATGATTTCGTTTGTTCCCACTTACTGCATTAAATAATAATCAGCATTCTTAGAAATACCGGGGAATTTCTTTTATTATAATTTTTTTATTATTATTCTGCTTAATTGGTGATTCCTTTCCGAGATTTATACGTCATTCTTTCTCAATATTGTACTGGTTATTTAAAGTCAGAAAATATTTTAGATTTATAACTATTTTTTTTTTTGGTTAGGGAAGGATATGACAATGATTTAGTGATGAATGATTTACTAATAAATCTATAGCTGATGGGGAGAGGGAGATAAAATGGATGCGGACCATTCCCAGGTTTATTTGCGCGTAAGTGAATTTAACGAGCCCAACCGGAATTGGAAATTGGCTCTCCGATTAACAATTCCGTGCCATTATTCATTGCATCCAACGCACACTTATGCTTACAACATGTTTTATTTCGAAGCCGTCAACAATCTAATTTTTGACTAGCTTCGACAATGATTAACATTGAAAATCGTACGAGAACCGACGTTTCAACATGGGGCGGTGTAAGCATTGAACTTAAGGAATTTTGTAAATATGTACATTCTCTTACCAAAGATTTTGATGTAAAGTGATACTTAACACGGAATTTTTTTTTCTTTCTATTGATAATATTCTCCTAAGATGATGAGCAGTTTAACATCGTGTAATCGTCTGCATAGCTTCTAAACAGGGACTAACATGTATTATATTTATGCTCTTCTTTGTAGCATTTTTATTGTCTCAAGAGGTCAGATAATTACAACTTTAACCATTAATGGCATCACAAATTTCCAGGAACCGCTTCTATAAAGTCAGGTAATCTTTAGGAACCTATTGTGCTTATTTCATTTAACTCTGAGAATAGAAGCAAATCACTTTATTTTATCAAAATAATAAAACCATTTATTTATTAGTCTCTTTCCAAAGTGAAATTCTTTCCTTATCAATTATTGTTTAGAAACATGATGCTTTTTGATTTTAGTTTCATCAGGTGTGTTATAGTTTCATAGCCACATTCGAACTGAATCGTTGCAGTCCCAAATTTTTGACTAGAAGATTTGTCATATTTTTAATTTAAAAAAGATTTTTTTGTCATAATAAATTAAGTTAATCACAGAAAACCCTTTTTTCAGACACCGCAGAATTTACAACAATGGTATTAATTATATTTTAGGGATTTTGTCTTGAAACTAATATTACTTTTGGTTATATTTTTTCCATTCTTGGACAGGTTTATCCTTCATTCTTTCTCATTCTTGTTTGATTTATTCTGCAGTGGCATTATCTCCGTTTAGATTGCTCCAAATATTCTCCCAAAAGTATTGCGCTTCTTTAATAAATCGTGAATTTTTGACGTTTATAACAACTTTTCTAGTTTCATTGTAAAATACTTGAGATTCATTTGGAATATTTTATTTTCTCAGTAGAGTTCACATTTTCATATTTGTTTTTATTATTATTATTATTATTATTATTATTATTATTATTATTATTATTATTATTATTATTTTCTTTGATTTCTGGCCTTTACACATTTCTTTCCGGGTCCCGCCCAGGGACCTAAGGTTAGAAATGGCATCATGACACTTTCCACTGACAAAAAAAAAAAAAAATTACATAGATAAAGCCCTTCGTAAAGTGTGGGCTGTACTTGTCAGAACAATCTTTTGTATTTTCTTGAGTCATGGATTTCCAGGAATCCCTTCAATTAGTCTACTGCAATCTTTTCCAACCAGTCCTAGGGCTCCAACTACAACAGGGATTGTTGATGTTCCCATACGCCACATTTTCGAGATTTCTATTTCAAGGTCTTTGTATTTTGACAACATTTTGAATATCTTCAAAGATACATTGCAGTCAGCAGGGACTGCCATATCAATAATAATAACAATATCTGGGCGGTTGGCTTTGATTGTTCTGTCAGTGTGTATTGTGTAGTCCCATAGAATTGTAACAGGTACTTTTCTCCGTAACCGGGTTTGGGTGGTGTTCGTACCAGTTTCTTTCAGTTTCCTTCCCTTAGAAGTTGCAGATTTTCCAGTGCAGATATTGGCCCAGTCTGTCATGCCGCGTTTTATATTCAGTGGGTGCCAATATCATGCAATCTGATACAAGATGATCAATCGATTCTGCATATTTATCACAGAATCTGCATTTTGGGCTGACACAATATTTTAGTACATGTGCTTGATAATTCCTAGTTAGCAAGCATTGGTCCTGTGCAGCAAGGATGAAACCTTCAGTTTCAGCTTTCAACCCTGCACTGCGTAGCCACTGATGGGTACGGGTTTTGTCTATGTCAGCTTGTTTTGTACGGGCAGAGTATTGGCCATGAAGCGGTTTATCTTGCCATCGCTTCCGTATCTGCTCGGTTGCATTCGTCTTTGCTGTCTTTTTTAAGTATTTTTCAGTTTCAGCCGGTGTATTGTCCTGTTGTTTCATCTCTACGCCCATTTGGAATTCAATTTTGAATATGTTGGCTTCTTTTATTACGGAGTAAAGACGCTTACTACTTTCATGTTCCTTCACGCATACCCTCATCCAGTCTTCTGTAGTTTCCAAGTATCTTTGGTGGCCAATTATTGTAGTTTTGTAGAACAGTTCTAGATTAACTCTGCCTCCTTCGGATCTGGGCACATACAGACGATCAACATCAGCTTTGGGATGATTCATGCGGTAGCAAATGAGAAGCATTCTCGTTTTGGCGTCCATTCGCTCAATTTCAGCTACGGTCCAATTAAAGACATTAAAGCTGTATTGCACCACAGGGTCAGCCAGTGTGTTTATGGCTGATACTCTGTTTTTTTTTTAGTTTAGCTCAGTATTTAGTACCAGCCGTACACGCCTGTAGTACTCTTTTCTTATTTTGTCCTTCATTTGTGGCTGTTGTATGCCATCTCCCTCGCTAATTCCTAGGTACTTATAACCTCCTCATGCTCCAATTCCCTAATCTTTGTGACAAAATCTAAATCTATAAATGTGTTTCTGTTATTCTACCTTTCTTGAATGTTAATTTTGCACATTTATCTAATCCGAAGTCCATAGCTATGTCGTCACTGAAGTATTTTACAATATTGAGGAGGCCTTTCAACTCAATGTCGTCTTAGGAAAAGAGTTTGAGATCATCCATGTAGAGTAGGTGATTGAATATTTTCTTATTTATTTTGTAACCATAGCTACTGTTGTTCAGTTCATGCGTAAGAAGGATTAAGGATAAACAAAACAGAAAGGGTGACAGAGAGTCTCCTTGAAAGTTTCCACGTCGGATATTCAGACATTTGGATATGGCAGTGCCCCCAGTGTGACTAAGGTATAGTTTGGTCTTGCACATTTCCGTGCTGTGCTTAAGGAAATTTAATACCATAAGGGAGACTTTGTACATTTTCAAAGTCTTATGGATCCAAGAATGTGGAGCATTATCAAAGGCTTTACGATAGTCAATCCACGCTGCACTAAGATTTCTACGTCGTCTGCAATTTTTCAGGATCATTTTATTTATCAGCAGTTGATCTTTGCATCCATATGAACCTCTTCTGCATCCCTTCTGTTCCAGCGGAAGAATGCTGTTTATTTCGAAAAATGAATAAGTACGGTTCGTCAGTACATACGTGATCAACTTATACGTTGTGGAGAGACATGTTATCGGTCAATATTTTTTCGGGTTGTCTGTTTCAGTTGTTTTTGGTATGAGGTATGTAATACCTTCAGTAATCCATTCCGGGATTTTATTGGGACTATTTACAAGAGTTCATAATGTTTTTGCAAGAATTTCATGGATAGATGCGGGATGATTAAGCCAGAAATTGGGCAACTTGTCATTTCCTGGATTTTTTCATGTTTGGGATTTCGTTAGAGCTTGCTTAACATCATCTCTGGATATATTTTCCCATTCTTGCAGAGATGTATCCAGCATTCGTTCTTCTTCACGACGGATCCATTCTGCATTTGGGTTATATTCCTTTGGGCTGCTCAAAATATTTTCCCAAAATGTCTGTACATTATCAATCGATAGTGGCCTTTCGACATGCATAGGTATTTTTCCAATTTCCCTGGAAAATTTCTTAAGATCCGTTCGGAATATTTTTTTTTTGGCGATACAACCTACAACGTTTTTCGTATCGTCTTCTTCTCTGTGCCTTTAGCTGAAGTTTCTGCTTCAGAATTTCCTTGATTGATGGAATATCAATTAGGGATTTAATGTTATATTTCCGCTTGATCTTTTTGCACTTACGTGTGGAAATATTAGTGATTCTGGTGAGCGCATCTAATATAGAAAGCTCACATCTGATTTTTTTTATTTCTCGTATCAGTTTTGTTTTCCAAGCTGGCTCTCTATATCTGTTAATTTTATTTATTGTCTTGACCCCAAGCTTCCGAGTTAGTGCTAAAGCTGTTGCGTATATGACGTTGTTAACTTCTGTGATGTTTCCCGGTGGTTTATCTGTTAACAGTGTTTCCAGTGCGGTGTTGTATATTTTCACGATGTGCTTGTTGGAATTCGTCATATGGATTTTGGGGAGGTGGTCTCTGTCTGACAATTGCATGAAAGTTACCGTGCTGAGTACTTGGATGACGTCATTTTTTCTCTTCGGTGCTATCAGCTTCGTGGTTTTCAAGGAATTCTAACTTATTGTCACTGAAGATGACTCCAGGTACATTTTCTGGAGAACTGCAGGTTGTGTTTAAGGTAGAGTCTTGGATTTCATTTCCTGGGAGATTATTTCTTATTTCATTCGCTTCAACCCCCAGCACATCCTCTGTCGCATTCCTTATTTCTACATTCGTCTCAATAGAGTTTGAGTGATGGGTCATAGTATTCTGTCTTATATCTAATTTTATCTTATCTATTTCTGCCTTTGAGAGTCTGTTGTTTCGCATGATATCCCTACGGACATTGGCAAGCATGTTTGGATTGAGGTTATGTCTTATATCATTTCACACCATACTCCTCCATATTTGGTATGTTTGATTGGTGGAGTTCTTTGTTGGATTTTCGAGTGCAGTGTAGAAGGATGTCATAACTTGTCGATACTCTTCGCGACTCTATTTCGTTCGTTTACTTTTTATTAGTCGATTTGGCATTGAGTCACTTGGTACAAGGTTGGCAATAATCCGGGTTTGGTGACGTAGTGTCTCTTCGTGTGTGGAAGAGTTTGTTCCAGCAACAGATTTTTCGTCCTCAGATTTGTGCCTCTCTGAGGCACGCGGCCCTTGTTGTACCGGGTGACGGTCGATCCGCTATGAAATTTTATTTGTATTCATTGAAATAGGTAGAGATGCGATTTACCCTTGACCACAAAGGGTTAATTATGTAAGTTTTAACTTAGTATAAGTCGGAGTGACCACTCCAAGGGGGAATATCAGATTTTAGTATACAAAGTTTTTAAGAAAAAAAAAAAAAAAAGGAAAGAGAAAAGGGAACTGAAAAGGAAAGAATTAACTTGAGTCAAAAGGATTTCGAATCATATCAAACTACAGGAAAAGTATCATTGAAAAATGGTAAAACATTTACCATTTCTTACATGTTCGGAGCATGACACAAGTGACTTTCCATAAATGTTCAACTTTCCGTCGCCAACGACAGATACTTCTCAAATTTTATGGGGTAGGCTGGACTTATACTACAGATTGGTAGAGGGGAATATCAAAGAATTCATTAAACAAAGGGGTAGGAGCAATGGAATAAAAGTTTAAAAACTTTTCCGGTCATCTCTCAACCTACTAGCCGCTAAAAGATATATTTTTAAATTTTCGCTCAAAGAGACAACAGTCAAAGGGCAGAGCATGGTAGGAAAATTACACCTATAGCCATGAAAAAAAAATTAAAATAAAAAGACAATATGATCCCTGTCATTGCGGATACATACACATGTACATTATATACGTGTATATACATACACACACACACACATACATACATATATACATACACATATATACATATACACAATTATTATTATCATTATTATTATTATTATTGCTGTTGTTGTTGTTGCTATTGTTGCTGATGTTATAGTTGATGATGTTGTTGATGTTGCTACTAGGAAAAAATAATCTTCAGAATGTTAGAATGATATAAATTTTAATCGGCATTTGTGCTTTGCGTCATATTACATTTGTGCTCTAATTAGTAACAAAGTTTTTCTCCGTGGCTCTGTGTCTACATTCCGAGTGTACACACCCCGGTCTACGTGGTGGGATCAAAGTGTCGTATCTGTTCTTCGCCTCGTTGCCTTACACTTCTCGAAAAAAATTCAGGGTTCGGAAATTACAACCCTGCATCAGCATCATGTACTTAACAAGAGTGGCTAGGCGCATACCAATGTCCGTGTGATAGTAGTCAAGGCTTTGTGAAATTTGGGGCCTTGGCGAGTATCTACTCGTATTAAATCATTACAGGAACTTTTACCGCTTAATAATGACTGAATAGTGTGTTCGATCCTCGTTTGATATTCCATACTTTTGGTCTTGTGATACAACTAAGCTACGCTTAGGAAATCGTTATATTCAAGCAATGAAAAAGGCAACACCCATGCACATCATATGTTAAGTCTATAATCTAAAGATATTTATACGTTTGTACGTATGTATGGTATTTTGACATACACCATACATACGTACAATCGTATTAATACTATTTTCTGTGATACCTGGTATCAAAGATAATGGGAGGGAAAAAGAAAAAAATTGAGAGATAGGAAAGAAAGAAAGGAAGAGAGAAACGTGGAATATTAAAAATCGCGAATGTGGTACAGAAAGTAATTGGGAGGCGTCATCTAAGATAATGATAGTTGCCTGTGTGTATAGCTAGCCACTCGTGTTCGAGGATACCCGTATACTAGGGCGCCTAGCTAATCCATTTTGCTTAGGCGCATTTGTGTTTATTCAACAACCATAGAGCCCACCTGTAGTTCATACTACAACTGAGCAGACCTTAGAGTTTCTTGTAAATAGTGTTTTATCTATCGTGATCAACAATTCGAACAAGGCCAGCACGCTCAATCCCTCGGCCACGATGAATTATGATTTCGTATTAGCACAGCTATCGATGCCCCCAAGGTTTCCGTCTACCCAGTTTCACTGACAATGCTTGGGTCAACCCGTGGTTTTGTTTCTATTTCGATAGCATCTGGAAGTCTCCTTCCTGACAAATCGACCATGGTGAGATTCGATCCCGGGTCTCATGGTCAGAAGTACTTGTCCACGTAGTGAGTGTTTAAATCATCTTTTGCAACCTAATGAGATGTTGAAAACAAAGTCGCACTTTAAGTGCTCTTGACCATTTGAAATTAAAATCTTTCTTACATGTTATTTATCTCTGATTTTGACAGAAATTGTGGCCGCAAATTTCTAACAGACCGATGAAATGCAATGAGAGTTTTTTTTATTATTCAATAGGGAAGGTGTAAGAGAGAAACGGGAAGGGATTGGAGATGGATCATCTTAGATAAAAGCAGGTGGTTTGCGGGTGGAGTTATATCATTATTTAGCCTAACGACACGTTGAGGACAAAATCGCCTCTGATCTACAGTTGACCTTTTCAAATTAAAATCTTTCTTTATATATATATATATATATATATATATATATATATATATATATATATATATATATATATATATATATATATATATATATATATATATATATATATATATATATATATAATCTTATCGCGAATTTGTTACATACTGATAACATCCAGAATGTGTTTTTTTTTTTATCGGCCGCGATGGAAAAAAGAATGTGAAAGATATAGAAACAGAAAGCGGTCATCTTAAATAAAAGTAATTCGTTGTCCCAAGAAGTTAAATTATTTTTCGAGACCTAACCATTTTTTGTGGACATTTCCGTATTTATAAGAAAGTCTATATTTCTTTCTTTTTATTCTTGGAAGAGTCATGCACTACAAAGCACAGAAAGTAGCATTAAAAAATGTATTATCAAGTCTGTGTATTACATCTTGATACAAATTTTAATGTTTAAAAGTAGATTTAGAGACAACATGCCCCTTCAAGTCAACTTAAACATTACATATGCATATAAATGTATTGTCCTTTTTCTGAATATTTTGTATATTTTTGCTATGCTCGATACGTTAATATAATTCTTTGGGATGAGCTGGGAAATGTTTCCTAGGTAGGTATCTTTCATAGAATATATTATCATTACTGAGTAAAAAGAATGGATTTAATTCCCATGTTTACAGATCTATATCTACGGGATTCATGGAAATTCGAAATTTTTGCAGCCGTTCCAGTTTTGACTGGTTCTGCATTAGAGGCATTACGTTTATTAAAAACAGACATGATTGAGGAAGATACACGAAAATAAAGTAATGGATTCTCCTATGATCTGCTTTCATAAATTTCTTTTTATAATATAAACGTCATATATTGAAATAGGTAAAAAAAATCCGAAAAAAATCTGCTTCTTTAGCGAAACAAAAAAAATCGATGTGAGTTGTCTAAATCCCCAAAACATCTCAATATAACACTAAAAGAACATACGATATTGATCCTGTGAGATATACTGTAGGTTTCATTTTCTCTACCTCTCTCGACATTTTACTCTCTCTTTCTATACAACAATGCATACACACGTAGACTGGCGCGTAACCAAGGGCTTAGAATGTTCGCTTTCCGGCTATGAGACCCGGGTTCAAATCTGAGGATGGTCGATGTCTCAGGAACGTGACTTTTTTTTAATCCTACTTTCCAGGGAAGCTATCCCTGTGCACGTCCACTGAAAAGCATACCACATAAGTGAAATTGCGTAGATGGAATGGTTTTATGCGCTAACACAGAGCCCCGAGCTTGCATGGCCGAGGGTTTGAGCGTACAGTCTTTTGCTCACACTTCTGATCAAACCAGTTGAAGCGTTCTCTCCCAGAAAATGTAACTAAGGTTCGCTCAGCATATTTGAAGCATAAATCACGCACACACACACACACACAAACAGGCGCGCACACATATACACACACATACAGACACACAGAGACACACACACACACACACACACACACACATATATATATATATATATATATATATATATATATATATATATATGAGTGAAGGAAGTGAAAATAATAAGTGCGCAGGTATGCAGAAAATAGAAAAGAACACGCGTTCCTTCGTATTTTTGTTTTTATTTTTAAGAAGACAGTCCTCCACACAGAAGTAGAGCTCTATTATATTAATTTTTTTGTTTAAAAATATGATTCCTTCGCTACATAAGAGTTCTCATGTTTCAAAAACGAGATCCGAAACCATTTAAATAATTATTAAAATTAAGTTGAATTGAGGTGTTTAGTTCCGTTTCATCTTCAAGCGAAATTTTAGGAACAAGCTATCTCTTGGTTTACGTGTGTTTTTAGGCATGGTCCGTTACAACCTTCGTTATTGTGGGAGTGGCTAGACTAGTTTTCTTCGTTAAGTGGTCAGAGAGTTAATTCTTATCTATAGATTCATCATCTTCTGAGAGGTTATGCTAAGGTTGGGTAGCGTATCTATTTCAAGGCTAATATTTGCAGTCATCCTTTAGTTGATTCCCAGTGAGGGATATTTTTATGGCGCGCCTACATTTGGTCATGTGTCGGGAGGATTGTGTTTTATTACTGTTCAGCTGATTATCTATTTATTTATTTATTTGTTTATTCAAGTGGATGTTTTATATACAAACCGTATTGCACTGAATTTCAATTTGTTTTCTTTTGTTTTTTGACGACTACAGAAAGGGTTTTTCCTATTTAATGATTTGGCAAAGCTTTTAAGACTTTTATTAAGCTATGGGATATTTTTTCTATGCTAATTATTTAATGCGAATGTTTGTTGATGTCGGCCAAAAAACCGTTAACTTCTGCCTATGGTTTAATAATTTTTCATTATTTTGAAATTTAATGGGGTGTAGTTTTTCGTGTAGGCATAAAGGGCATGGGTCATCCCAGGTTTTACAACTTCTTGTTTTATTTACTATTTTCCATTTTATACCTATTAAATACGACTGACAATGAATTACGTTGAAGATTTTATTTAATTTTTCCTGGTTTATTATTCTTGGAGAATCAAGTTTCTGTTATCCTGTTATTATGTTCAGTGATCCTTCTTTTTTAAATACAAGATTCATTAAAAACGACTGACACGAATCTCAGGTTACGTTATACTAAATTAAGTTATTCAATTTGATTTTTCTTGTGTTCTAATTTCTAGTAATAAGAAATATGAACACCAGAAATATCTCCGACAAAAGAGCTAGTGGAAATGTTGGTTATTCTACAGACGGCTCATTCGACACAGGAATGATTCATGGACGATTGCACAACATCTACAAAAATATTTCTCTCCTCTTTCAAAATTTAGAACAACATTTATCGCCAATACTTGAATACTTCGCCAAGAACTTAATAAGCACAAATTACAAATTGTTGAAGGTATCTTTATTAAAAACTAAAAACCAAGACTTAACAGAATAAATTATGAATATATCACGACTGTTCCGAAATGCTTTTAGTATATAGTTCTTTAGAAATATCTAAGTTAAAACTAAACATTTAAAAAAAAACAACAAATTATAACCTTCTAACAAGACAATTTTAAATTAAGTTACCTAACTTACATAAAATAAATCTTTACAACATGGAAAGATAATAATTAAAATTGCCGTTTGCGATTTTCCGCGTGGCCGGGAATTGTTAACGGTTTAACCAAAACAGCAAAAAATTATTTCGGACAAACACAATTATTTGTCTTAGCCATCATAACGTTGATGGATATTATTGAAAATAAACAAGCACAATATGTCTAAGTTGTTTAATCTGCCAAGCTTAATATATATATATATATATATATATATATATATATATATATATATATATATATATATATATATATATATAGTCAGCCATAGACAGACTCATCAGTGAGGCCAGACACCCGATTACTTCAAGCCAGTATCGAAAACTGACCGATCTGGCATCAGCCAGTGATTGTATCCCCAAGCTATCGTCGCATGGCGGAGCGGAAGGAAGATTACTATGCGAAAGACGCCATCATTTAGCTGACTATAAATGTTTCCAAGTGTATGATTCATGTGAGAAATTTGAATTTATATATATTTATATATATATATATATATATATATATATATATATGTGTGTGTGGGGGGGTGTTCGCGTCTAAAAACCTTTATATTTAAGGATATGTGTTAATATTTATGAAGGAAGTGTTTCTAATATATATTGCTTATTGATACATACAACGTTACCAGGGCAAACAAGACTGCATGTTGACTATCCTTTTCACGCCTACAACTGGCCAGAAGTGTCATCAGTGGCCTAGACTGGTTAAGAACCAATAAAAAATTCTGTCCTGCTATTTAGCAAATAGTTACGAGGTTTCATGCCTTTCACAATAGACAAAGTTGCGAATGTAAAAGTTAAAGACAGGGCCGAAAATTTGCACTCGGCTTTCAATTTCTATTTTGGACGGCGATAACCGTTACGCTACACTCAATTCCTGTTGACTATAGGATCTGAATGACAAATTGTCTCATATGTAAAAAAACAAAAAAACAAACTATATCTGCTGTTGATCCTTCAGTTATCATATTAATATCGAAAACAAACCACAAATGATAATAACTGCATTCCTCGTTATAAAACCGCCCTCCTCTAAACTAGTCCCAACAATTCCTGAAAGTAATATTAGACTAGATCGACGACCGCAGCATATAATTAGCTATATGAAATAGGTTCACCTCTCCTTAATGGGAGTAGATAGATTCACATATCGTCCGGTTCAAACACCTCCCCAGTCTTCTGAACAGGAGTAGAGGTTTATCCTTTGTTTTCTGTTTGCGGTTGAGTTTCCGTTTCTTTCTAAACTCTACATCAAATTTATGTTTCTAATGTCTCCGTCTTAATTCTGAAATTGTACTTACTAATTATTTTTTCATTATTTACATTATTCTGACTATTTTCCTCATCTTTGTCGCCATATTTATTGCACCATTTCGGCCGTTGTACGCTCCGGCCTTCTTCAGGTGGTTGGAATCTCGAAATTAACCCATTATTTCGCTCACAGTGTTAGACTGTTCTATTTCCCCGGGCCATATTTTAATGGATGCCAGTTATCAGTTATCTCCAAGTTAATTGCCCTCTGAATGCTCTCCACTGCCTTAATCGGGTATTGAACTCACACTCTGTGGGTCCTGTCACTGGATCTAACAAACGGCCTTATCCACTGTGCCATGTGTCCTTGCGGACCCAAAGACTCTGGGCAAATAGCGAACCTCCAAACAACATGAAAGTATAAATTACATTTTATTCTAAAATTACCAGCAATATATTTTTATACTACGAATACCAGTATTAGCATTATTTATAAGCCAGACACAATTTACCGACTATCTAGTGCTTTCGTTTTCCTGTACATTGAGTACTAATATGAGCATTAGGTACCTGTCTATATTTCTGAGATGGGGTATTATGTACACTATTTACATTATTCGGACTATTGTCCTCATCTTTGTAGCCATATTTATTACAACGCTTCGACCCTTTAGTATATGTCTATATTTCTGAGATGGGGTATTATGCACACTATTTACATTATTCGGACTATTGTCCTCATCTTTGTCGCCGATTTATCACAACGGTTCGGCCGTTTTACGCTTCGGCCTTCTTCAGGTAGTTGGAATATTTTATTTCGCTCACTGAAGTAGACTGTTCTATTTCCACGTGTCATCATTTTAATGGATGTCAGTTATCATGTTGATTTCCCTCTCCAAGTTCTTCACTGCTTTAACCGAGTATTGAACTCACACTGTTTCAGTCCTGTAACTGGATCTAACGAACGCTTTTATCCACTGTGCTATGTGTCCTTGAGCATTAGGGTAGTCAATGATACTCTAATGCTGAATGTGAATATAGAAAAACGAAATACACGCCAGTAACAAACACAACATTTAATAATGCAACAGCTTACATTCACATATTAAAAAGATTTACACATGTTCCAAAACAAATGATTGTTCATACTGTCCAAGGGATGAGAATGTATAAAGAACGAGAACAAAGAAATAGCATAACAGATTTATCACCTTTGACCGTCCGTAGCTAGGTGAATCAAAATTCCTTTTTCTCCACGTTAGGTTGTGCGCATGTTCACATTCTACGTGTGGACGCCCTGGCAGTTAGGAATGTATTAACCTTTCCTCAAACGGAAGCAAAGTAAAAAGGGCAGAAGAGTTATTTTCTCTAACAAGGTTGAACTCCCATGCCCTCATCCCAAGGGAAAACAACTCATGCCTCACTACACCAGCAATACATTTTTATATAAAACAAAACTACCAACGATGCATATTTATAGTAGAAATGCCATCAATAAATGTTCTAACGAAATGACCAATAACACGTTTAATTTGTAGTTAAAGCCATAAAACTATGCTCAAAATTTCGGTATTAAATGAGGTTTCCTCTAAACAAAATCATCCAAACCAATCCTTAACTTATAATCAATAAAGATTTATTAATAGCAATAAAGCGTCGACGGTTTTAAAATATCACTGAGCAAATAGGCGACAAACTACAATACTTATTTTATTTTATACAATATTCTAGAGCTTAACTTACGATACATTTCCGACATCTACGTCCCTCATGACAACCATATCGATGGATCCCTATTTTATCAACGATTAAATCTGTGGGGAAAAGTTAAAAAAAATAATACAGCAGTTTCGGTGAGATATTTAATTCCTGAATTAATAAGATATTTGTCATTTTGACCTCAAATAGCGACTGCATATATCCCGGCGTCGACGTTCTAGCAGCAACACTTTCTTTTCCCCTTTTATATCTGCGCAATGACAGCACAAGTGAAGTGTTGTCGTGAAGTTTCGTCGGTGTGAAACGTCAAGGAATTAACTTTTATTCCTTACATTGTTTTTAATTTTCTTTCATTTATGTATATCATCCATTTGCCATTAATTATATAAGTGTAGGCAAACGTTGGGCGATATAAAGAGAAAAGAATTAGTCATGTGACTAGACACTGAAAAATAAAAAGACAAGATTAAATGACTTGGACATTGGCGGAACATACAAAATCAATGTGTCTTCCTGCGAAATACGTAAAAGTTCTTAGGTTCTGTATTCGTTCATGCTTTGAGATATTTTAAGAAAAAACTACCAAACAATATGTATTATAATAGAAGGATTGTTTTCTATCTGTTACACGAATCATTATGTGGGAAATACAACTGTTTCTGATATCCATGTCGGCCATATTGAAAAAAGAAAATGGAGCAAAGAAAATAATACTTCTTTTTGTTTTGTGGCCAAATCGAAGGACTTTCTAGAGGTCTTCGGAGATAGATCTATGAATGAAGAGGAATTTGTGTTGATCAAGTCAAAGGCACTAAAAAATAATGACCAAACCAAGGACGCTCCTTATTTTGTGCTTAAAACATCTTACCTCCCCAGAAAGCTTCTTACCTACTCTCTCACTTGTAACCATCCATCACAATAAAATAAAATTCCTTTTTTTCCAGCACTAAAGCTGAATGAGTTAAAAGAAGTACCATAAGCTTATAACTTAGAGATATTAGTATATAACACTGTAAAAAGTAATGTTTTCAGCAGGGGCTTTATAATAAATAGTTTACATTTAGAAATAAAAAATTAGAAATAAAATAAAAATTAATTTTATATTAATAGACTCATAGCTGAATTCTATATTAAAATACATATGGTCATTAAGCGCATTGTGTTGCGGATTGTAGAAAAACTTAAAGATAATTACAAAAACCTTTTAAGCCTGAAATAATGAATATCTCGGTTAAAATTTAGCATTATTTAGTTTTTGAAATCTAAAGTTCAATTTTTATAAGATTGGTGTATAGACATTGTTTTGAGGAGCTTTATTTTCAATATTTCTCCGTTAGTTTAAATATGATCAACCTGGCACTCACATTTGCGTATGTTTTTCGAGTGCAAAAATGCATTTCGATGTCGTTTGTACCTTAAAAATATATTGGGTTGAATATTATAAAATCCAGATGGAAAATGTCACGGAATAGACAAAGATAGTTCAGTACTCAATAAATTATTATTTACTTTTATATAATTTGATCTTTTACACATAGAATTTGATGGCACACATATTTAAAGCTTGAGGATATTTAAATTAATGACTTTTTAACTCTTTCAAAATGTAATTAACTTCATTATTTAAGAATATATATATATATATATATATATATATATATATATATATATATATATATATATATATATATATATAGTCTACGATAGTCTATACGGAATTTCCTCTGGAATAATCATTGGCGTCGATGGTCAAATAAAATGCAGGATTTCAAACGCTGATTTTTAAGGAATTCATTCTGTCACTAATGTGAAAATAACTCTCACTGCCTTTCCCTTTCATAGTTTGTAGATTGATGTAAGTTTAATATATATCTACAATGTTTCTATAAGATGCTTCAGAAAAATTGATATAATTTCGCAATCTAATAACTAAATGAATTCTCGTTCAAATGAACTGAAATTTCAACACCATGTGTCAAAATTATATCTGTATAGTAATTAAATGCTATATATATATATATATATATATATATATATATATATATATATATATTTCAACCAATAAATTCCCATCAGAAAGTTGTTTGATAAACTATCATTAAATGTGCAAATACCATCAAAATATTTTCGGAAGAAGCTGTAAACCTACCACGTGTAATTTTTGGACCATTTCGAAAATAACAACAATAACACATTCCACCACTCCCACAAATTCCAGAAAATATATTTAAGAGCTAGTATGAAATTATTTTCTAGTCAATAAAACGCTTGTATTTAATAGTTCATAAATCTATGCAAGATTAGATTTTGAATCTCTCTTACGGATATAAAAATAGAAGCATACCGCTTCTCGAAGCTCATATCAATTTTGGAGGTCAGTTTGATCAACACGTGCATACAAACAAACCCAACACGTGGGTACACATGCAACCACACGAAGACGATGGAAGAGAAACAAAATGTAACCGACCTCTAAGGACACGTCCACACACACTATAGAAATTATTAATCAGCAAACGCCTACTAAGATTTTGTCAACAAACTTGCAAACACATTAGATTGATCGTCATAAAGAAACCCTTTTCACGCAAGTCACCCAATGCTAAGAACTGTTAATTTCTTTAGAAAACAAACTTCACTGCAAGGAAAATTAAACTTTTTATTGATAGTGTGTATTCATGAAGAGAATATATAAATTTTATTACAACTGACGTTCTGTTTCTACTTATCCTCCCGAAAATAACACACACACACACACACACACACACACATATATATATATATATATATATATATATATGTATATATATATATATATATATATATATATATATATATATATATATATATATATATAATACTAATAATCTTATAAAAATATAAGCAGCTATACTCGTCCGGCAAAACCTTAGGTGCTTTAGCTTGTAAATTAACAAACCAATACCCAAGGGAAAAAAAGGAAAAAAGAAAGAAAGAACTATGAACATATACTTGAGTCTAGATTATAAGTTCAGAGTCCAAAGAAAAGAAAAAAAAATTCCGACACGAGTAAAGTAAAAATAACTAAGCAAAGTGCTCAATACGCTAAGCAGAGCAAACTAAGTAAATATAAAGAACCAGACAAACCTACCTAGGTTTCACCTCCGCGGATCGTCAGGGTAAATTAGCCAGTTTAACCTGACAAGCCGCGTAGGTGAAAGCTAGGTAGGTTTTTACTGGCTCTTTAGGCTTACTTCTGTATATATATATATATATATATATATATATATATATATATATATATATATATATATATATATATAATATATATATATATATATTCTTAAATAATGAAGTTAATTATATTTTGAATGATTTCAAAAAACATGAATTTAAATATCCTCAAGATTTCAATATGTGTGCCATCAAATTCTATGTGTAAAAGCTCAAATCATATAAAAGAAAATAATATTGTATTGAGTACTGAAATATCTTCGTCTATTTCATGGTATTTTCCTTCTCATTTGTTAACATTCAACCCAATATATTTTTAATGAACAAACGATATCGAAATGCAATTTTGCACTCGAAAAAGATACGCAAATGTAAGTGACAGGTTGATCATATTTAAAGGGGGAAAAATATTGCAAATAAAGCAGCTCAAAACAATGTCTTTACAGAAATCTGATAAAAAATGCGATTCTCTTTACAAAAAAAAAACAAATAAGACGTGTACAGTCGCACTTAATAGCGATGTATAAAAGACGAAAACAAACTGAGTAGATGGCAGGTGACTTTCGTAACATTAATAAAAGGGAAAGAACAGATAACGCTAGAATATATTGAAGTAAAAAAAAATGTTAAAGTAAAAACAAAGAAACAAAAATAACATCCGAAATAAGTATTGATAGGCAAATGAAGAATGGTTTAATGAGAGATGTTCCAAGATCGAGAATCTGTAAACAGGTAAAGTAAATGTGTAAAAGAAGAAATTGAAATGAGAAACTCTAGAGACATCACGTTCTACGGCAGAATCTCTAAAATCTAAAGCGTGTAAAATACAGTGATTGACTAACTCGGTATCTATGCTAATGACATAGCCATTTCTTCCTTTTTTATAGTAAGTCTGAAGGGTTCAATAAGATCAAAGTGGCAGCAGATCGTAAAAATAATCTACATTCCGTTTTTATCTGATGTAAGAAATGAGTTCTTAAATCTAGCGGCCCAAAACGTAAAACAATTTTAATACCAAAAACTACTCTATCCTTATCGTTTTAGAGAACTCGTTTTACCGTTTATAAGAATGGCTGATGCTGACCGCCAGGAGAGTGATTCTTTGCGCTTTAGTGAAATAATGTTTTCCGCTGTTAGGGAGTAGAAAGATTATATTTAATCAATTGGTTAGTATACAGTTAAGAAATTTGGTCGTTCTAAATTTCATTTCTCTTAAATGTTTATAAGTCTACAATTCGTCTTTGCTTTGAATATTTCTCCACATCTGGTCTGATGCTACAACTATATATCTAGATATCCTTGATAAAATCAAAAGTGGCATCTGCAATGACATTTCGGTTCCAGTGACACTACCACCGTCGTGCAATAGCTTCTTTATGATACCTAGACTTTATCAATTTAAGGGCAGTACCAGATTGGCGGAAAGGTTTCATCATTTTACACTTGAAATAGATAGATCTAACCTTAAGTTCTATAACAGTTTCTTCTGTCGTAAATATTATTTATGGAAACCTCTTTCGAATTTTTGCTTCTCAGTCATCTTTGATCTTCAAAATTTTAAATACAACATCAATTGTTACCTTACGTCTTCTTTATTCCTTTTCTTGTTCTCTCTCCTTAATAGTATTTTCTTCATAGTCTCTAACACTCAGTAATCACTTGTGTCTTATTGGCTTTATTGCTTTGCTTGGGGTGACATGGTTAAAAATTGATAACAAATGAGAATAAATTACAAATATACATGTATAGAAGGACTCGTATATATTAAATTGTATAGTTTAGTTAGCACTGACCAAGATGATAGTGGCCGAATGTCAACAACAGAGTAAGATTGTAATGGAGATACATACTATGTGGACGGAAAAATTTTCCGAACAGATAAATTAAAAATAGCGGAGATAAAATAGCTCATTACCTCAGTAAATCAATTTTTTTAATCCTCAAGTTTCTTCAAGATATGATCGATCATGGCGCTCTACAATTTCCTGTCCTTTGTAGCTCTTAGTAATGTTCGTATTTTTGCTATAAATCCTAATCCTAGTTTTGATAACACTTTACTCAAGATTTGTTAAGTCATACGGCGTTTTTTCTCTTTAGGTCTTGGTTTCAATATATTTTGCAAGTGTCAGATTTTCCAAGGCCCCTGTCTTCATTATGTGCCGGACAGTCTACACAAAGATCAAGAAGAGATTTGAAGCAACAGAAACACCGTTCCACAGAAGGATGCTGAAAATAAAGATATTCACGACGATTTTTTTTAGAGAAAATGGAAATAAACAAAGAAGTTTATATTTAACATCAGTAAGCGACAGATGATTTTTTTTTAGTATCCTAAGGATGAAAGTGAACTTGGAAATTTTGATAATCAGATTACTCAGTGCAGATTGAGAGCGTGAGTGACCGAGGAAACAACGTATAACCTACCTATATGAAAAGAGTTTAGGAGAACTACAAAGAAAAGTAAATGGTGAAGAGACATGGTCGCCAACATCTTGAATGTCTAAGTAATATAAAATATAAAATATATTTTCTGTTGTAAACAACTACAGTCATGCCTCAATTAATGCGCATTCGATTAGTGTTTTTTTCCCTTAGTCTGCTAAACTTTTTATATACGAAAATTCGATAATACGCGATTGGTGCATTAAAAGATTCTACAGTTTAACTATAGTAATTGAAAATTGATTTTTTATAGTTTCATATGTACACATTAGCCGCATTAATCGAGGGATTCCTGTACAATAATCAAAATACTATTGCTGCGTGCATTAGAAGTATAGAACTACTTGACTTATAGGGCACCACACGTGGATAAATTTAAATTATTAGTAAACATTGGTTTACAGCGAAATGATAATGAAACAATCCAAATCCATACTGAGAGGAAATAGCTTGGATTAGGATAGAGAACAAAACTTAAGTTAATCAACAAATATGAGAAAAAACCTGAAAATAAGTGTGTACTTATAATTTTTATGTAACCTGTACAGGGAAATGTTTTGTGGTTTGGTTTGGTGCATTTTTATAGTTTCAATTAAATATGCACTAGACCTCTGGAAGAGAGGTTTTGAGGAGCATGGAACCACCTGTTAATTTTTGTTGCTGCCAGGTCCAAGGTAATATCACCTGTTAGGGCCCCAAGTATGGGAAAGTACTGAAACCCCAAACAGGAGACAAAACATGAAAATATAAATATAAATTACAAAAATTACCTGCTATAAATTTTCACAGTAAATAAAAGTAAGAAATTAGCAGCACTACATTATTGAAAAAAAATAATAGCAATAGATTTTTGGAAAAAAGACGATTACCAAACCTCACTTTAAAATAAAATTTCGGCATTAAATGACCCATAGAGGTGTTGGTATGCTATTAAACAAACAAACCAAACTGAAATCAATTAAATATATTTTGAACGCAATTGTATGCCTTTAAATACAAATAAAATATATTCTAGTTAGTTTTACTAAAAAATGTATTTCTGGATATTTGACTTTAAATTGTATTGTCGGTCATTTTATATAATATTTTATCGCTAGTATTTTTCCTATAAAAAATATATATTTTATAATTTCATAGTGTTTCGGTTTGCTCATAGCCGGGACAGGTGATAGCAGCCCGGATCAGCGTGATTAGGGTAAGAAGAGCAATTAAGACGTGGCTTCACGTCGTCATCCCGATCATAGAATTTTGCCACTGGATTTAGTTTATCGTCAGAGATGAATTTTAAATGATTGACTGCTTGATTTGTTTTCTACGACGAAGCAACCCTTTGCCGGTTATTTTAAATCCTTTTTTTGTAGGAGATCCTAATCCTTTAGTGATACGAGTCTTACTAATTAACCCCTCGCTGGGGGAAAGAGTTGGATTGCTATATTGATTTGTTTTCTACGGCGAACCAACCCTTTGCCGGTTATTTTAAATACTTTTTTTGTGGGAGATCATAATCGTTTAGTGATACGAGTCTTACTAATTAACCCCTCGCTGGGGGGGGGGGGAAGATGGGGATTGATATATTGATTCGCTTTCTAAGGCTTATCAAATCTTTGCATTTTCTTTGAAGCCAGAAAATAATTTTTGATTGTAAATTTTTTTTATTTTGAGATAATAATGATTTTCTGAAGCAAGTTGTAGTTACCTATAATTCGACAGAATTGAGGAGAAGTGGTTTCATACCATTCCCAAGGCTATTTGTACGGAAGTGAATTTAACAACCCCAACGAGAACTGGAACTCAGCTCTCAGATTAATGTCAAGAGTTTTATGGAGATAATAATTAACTCATACAATTCCTACTAATTAACCCATAGCTGGGCGAGAGAAGATGTGGATTCATATCTTTCCCAAGTGTATTTACACGAAAATGAATAAAATGACTTATGAAATTGGAACTCTGCTCTTCAATTTCAAATTCTGACATATTATCTATTACACAACCCACACATTCAAGCTTACAGCACCTTCTGCTCCAAAATAGTCAATGATCTAGGTACCGACCAGGTTCTTCGTTGATCGTAGGGGGCTGTATATAGCTGTGCTATAGCCGTAAACGAGAAGTGGATCCAACCTTTCCTAAGTGTATTTGCACATAAGTGAATATAACGAACCCAATGGGAATTCAAACACGGAACCCTGATTAATAAAAAACGGTCATTATCTATTACAATAACTGCACATTCAAGCTTACACTACCTGGTATTACCAAACGGTCATCCATCTATTTAATGATCAGGCACGGTATTGCTTAACTTTTGTGATTGTAAGGGAACCTGTATTTCAACATAATGGGGATGTAAGCAAATGATTTTTATGTAGAAAACAAATACCAATCAGTATTTATTTAAATGGATATAACTATAAAAATGCGTTTCGCTGTGAACTGAAATTGCCTATAGAAATAATGAAAATAATTCACAATTATTCTATAACGTTTATTGTACAATGAGACTTTTGGTATTTAATAAAGAAACAATCACTGCTACTCGAGTTATTTTTTTTTATTTCTTGGCCATTAGGTTAGAAGAATGCTTTTATTGTCATCTATAATTCTAATTGTAATATTAACCGTCCCCCTACAATAAAACATTTAGTATTCCTTAAACGAAAAAAAACAGTGATACACGTGTTGTACTTTTTTCACTCCTTGACAATCGGGTTGATATCAAAAGGCTGTATCTGTTTTTCTCATCTGAAATGTTAATATTAATGGTAATACTAACCTTTTCCCTACAAGGAAACATTTGTCATTCAATGACCGAATCTCCAGTATTGGTTTCGGTTGAAATATATAAAATCTTTCCCTTAAAACATATTTTGGGAAAACGGGTTTGTCAAGTTCAGTAGATTTTATCTCTCTTTCAGCTAATGAGGGTTCCCTTCCTAAACTCTTATTTGAAGTGGTGTGGAATGTTAACGCCTCAATTAAGTAATAATTTTATATTTGAATTACATACACTGTCCATTTTAGTTGTTGCTGCTGTTGGTATTCTTCAAGTAATGTGTTTCCTATTCTTTGATAAGGTTCTTTGTGATTATGTCGCAGCAGTCAACAATGTTCAAAGAATTACGGCTTTTCCAAAGCCCTCAAACTTTACTTGCTCAAATCCTTTTTCACTATTGATCATAGAAAGCTGTTGTATACAGCTGTTATTTCAGATATGTCTGAGCGGGTATGATGCCAGACATGACATCACGATGAAAGTTTCGTCCTGATGGAGGTATTTATTATTTGAGTTTTCAGTTTGACGTTTTAGTTTCGTAGCATTGTGCAGTGAAGGGTGAAGCTAACTCTGACATGGCCCCTTCTACTTACACTTATTTTCCCCTCACTACTTTATTAGCAAGTAACCCTTGACATGTTTCAGCAAAGCGATGAAAGAACAGACACTATAAAATCATTGTTGACCATATCAAAATATTGAAAAACTGTAACGAGTCAACTTCCTGAAAAAAAACATGAGAAATATGCGATCTGACAATTTCATCCGCGGAATGACCGAGACCTATCATGCTGGCATGAGTCAGGTAATCATTTGTAGTGACTACGTACGTTCAGATTTCAGGATCGAATTTGTAAGACAAACTCCAGATGAGTCATTTGTTGCAGGGCAATAAAGGAATTCTTACGTGTTCATGTCAACCTGCTTACGGAAAAAAATAGTGAAGAGAAATTCGAGCCATACGGTTTTATTGTCTCCGGTCTCCCCACTGAGGAAGGACGTGACACAAACTATGGTTTAATATGGGGAACCTGAGTGCATACACTCTGGCCAGGTACAAAATTACCTAGCCACTTCAACCGTCGGTTTAACTAACATCGGTATGACTACTAACCCCACTCTCTAGTGCAATATATATATATATATATATATATATATATATATATATATATATATATATATATATATATATATGTATGTATGTATGTATACCCAGTCTGTAGTCATTAAGAAAATCATAAACTTTAATAATTCAAATTTTCTTTTGAAAAAATTGCCAAATTTAAAACAATCAGTTTATATGTCAAAACAAATCTTGTGTTAAAAGCTTAAGTAGTATATAAAAGTTTTATTAAGTTATTGAAGTTATTCCATTTATTCTAAAGAACTGCCCTCTGAAGTTGTTAGGTAAAACAAAATATTCACATTTTACTTCAATAAGAATGTGAACAAAATTACCAAAAATTGATCAACATCTATTACAGAACAAATAAGAAACACGAGGTAAGACTTTGAATCCTATATATTTTAATACAGTGGCTTTTCTTCTGAATAACAGCCAGTAATCTATTATACATTAATTTTGTGATTTTTTTTTTTTACTTCATCGAGTTCAATTTCCAACATTGTAGTTTTAATTGTTTTCCCTCAAGTCTGTTTCGTTGTTATATTTTTTGTCTTCTTCGTATAATTTCATCTTCACAATTGACACTAATTCTTCGATCGGATTCAGATTAGGATTTAATGGTGGACATTCCATTATCTTCTCGTCTTTTATGCTCAAAAAATTACCGAGTAAGCTTAGATAAATTAGAAGGAGCAGTGGTGTGCATAGAGGCACACTTCAGTTTATAACTGCGAGACTTAGGATTGTACCGTGCAAAGAAATTCTTTATTTATAAAATCACAGTAACGAGCACTGTTCATTTTAAGTCCTTCTTCGACTTTGAATAAGTCGATAATTTCTACCCATATAACAACACTATCG
>OZ010605.1:12096616-12101616 GCA_963932145.1 Acanthosepion lycidas
AAAACTAGATATTGTGAGCGCAGATCACCCTAAACATTGGGTGGACAATGTTTTCCTTGTGTTTGATTAGAAAAATGTCTGACATTTTTACCGGATTGCATTGTCATTGGTTTAAGTAATTGTGTAATTTTTAATAAATTTTTGAATATTTTTTTTCATATTTATTTCATAGAATGTTAAATGATAAATATTTACCAAAGGTAAGTAATAAATATCGCATTGTATTGTTCACATATTTTATGGTCTCTTAAAGAAACATTACCGAGGGGAACAAAATATAGAATAATAGCGACATCCATGGAACAAAATTGACACAACGTATTTTTTTGGGCGGGAACAAAGGTTGCTAATATTGCTAATGTTTTCATGTTGGTTCTTTTAATGAGTTCTCCTTCTTTGTATCTCTGTTGCAAGAATTTAAGTCTCAGCCAATTTCTTATTTCCCTACAACCTTATAAAGTAAAATACAAACAAAGTAGACATCTTCACTCTTACTTTATCCTGCTCTTTTATTGTTCTCTTTCCTCACTAACGTCTTTTCATTCTCTTTCC
This sequence comes from Acanthosepion lycidas, assembly GCA_963932145.1. Classification (NCBI taxonomy): domain Eukaryota; kingdom Metazoa; phylum Mollusca; class Cephalopoda; order Sepiida; family Sepiidae; genus Acanthosepion; species Acanthosepion lycidas. The sequence continues at coordinate 12,097,169 of OZ010605.1, forward strand.
TTCTCGATAAGTTGTGGTGTCTTTTTTGGAATGATATTAATATAATATATAGGATTATGTTTCCAATTATCAATAACATGAAAAAAAGAAATCATTTCATCGCTACGGAAGAAGAATTAATCGATCATTAATAGTTAACATTCTTTCCTTTTTTTAGAAGGAGAAAACGTTGTCTTCACTTCTTGCGAATAGACGCTTCCCACTAATTTCATCTCGCTCACAATTATGCACTGAAGCATCCGTAACAAGCAAATTCAACCATTATCTGTTGTTCATAGTGTTTCCGCTTAACAGCTTCGTGTTGAGCGATTTCTGATAGCTTATATAAAATCTTTACACGGTCTTCTTTCCTTTTTTTATATATGCGCCACTAAAAAAAAAAACAAATGTGTGTTAAACGGTATTCGAAGAACACCTTTTCACGCAAAGCAATAGAAAGCACAAAGTCATATGACCTGAACGTTGCACAAACACTGACTTTTGATTGGCTGAATAGGATCGGTTATGTAAATGGTTATCTTTCTACATACTATGTGGCACTCCTTGAAATGTATCGATTACGACTTGGAAAACAATAGAATGAAGAAGAACGTTGCACAGATTTTCCAGGAGGTCAGTGTACGCTTTGGAGTAATTTAAAGCAAGAAGATTTTGCCTAGCAGTTCTCTAGTTTTCAAAGGTTCTCTCCGAATGAAAGTTCCACAAAACAGGCTGTTTGTCCTACTAAGTGATTTTCAGAAACTAAATATTCGACACGTAATTTTTATTAGAACGGAATTCTTCTGCGAATATATATGTTTAGAAAATAATTATTTGCATTTAGATATATTTAGAATTTAGTTTTAGGAGGAAATGAATGGCAAAATGGAAAAAGAAGTAACGAGTTTGAACCTCTAGAATTACATTGGCTTACTAAAGTAATGTTTTTTTTTTGTTTTTTTTGTCATGGAATTAGTTATGCATAGTGGAGGAAGAAGTAGATAACAAAATGTGCATCTTGACCATAAACCTGCTTCTGCACCCTAATTTTAACGAAGTCCGCAATAAAAGGATAAAGTCAGAAAAAAACAACTGTAAAATCTTGCTGGTTAGAAATGCCAAAGCCATTACTATAAATTTCATTTAATATGTTGTTTGTTTAACAAGTGGACAATCTCTACACAGACATACTGATACAAATTATTAACACCCCACCCCTGCCTATTCTAAACAATCCGCCCTTGATGTTACCATGGAAATTTTGATTTCAATTCTCAATATACTATTAAAACTCGTAAATTTCAGAAATGTTATTCCCCAAAAAAATTTCGCTTGAAGATGGAACAGAGCCTACTTTAACTCAAGTTAATTCAAATATTATTTTGAAGTTTTCGGCTCTTGTTTTGAAACATGAGACCTCTTATGTAGCGAGTTGGAATCATATTTTTAAATAATTATATTTATGCTCTACTTTCGTATCTAGCACTATTTTTTAAGAATAATAACAAAAATACTAAGGAACTTTGGATTATTTACCAAACCAGTTTCTTTCCTATTTTCAATAATATTTTCACACACACACACACACACACACACACACACACATACATATATATATATTAGGTTGGTGGAAAAATATGTCAAAACACGATATTATTTTTGCACCAACCTAATAGTTTTAATGTGTGCTATATTTCTGGGATAAAATGCTCAATATCAGAGATTAAGCGTATGTAAATATAAAAGTGAACATAGAAGTCAATACTCAGAGGCGACAGACTGTTTCATGCTAGACGCAATCATCAAGCCTGATTGCGTCTAGCATGAAACAGTCTGCCGCCACTGAGTATTAACTTCAATGTTCACTTACACACATATATATATATATATATATATATATATATATATATATATATATATATATATATATATATTGCGTATATTTTGGAAGCATATTTCTATTAAAACATGTCTTATTGAATAATATCCGTCTTCAGGGACTTGTTTTTTTCTCAGACAAAAATTTGTTGTGTGCATCATGACGATATTGTCCTAATATCGAAAGTACTCAGAATAAAATGAATATGCTTCCATATGGTAATTCTTTTTCTTCCTTTAATAAATATAGTAAGAAACTTGTCCGTAATTACTAGAAGAACCTACTAAAAATAAGCAGACAATACTTGTTTAAATTAATGCAAACATACTCGATTCTCCCATCGATTTGACGTATGAGGGCCAAGCACACTGGTTCCTAGGAAACCGACAGCCCATGAGATTTGATTATAGTGGTGAAGGTTTTGTACAGGACCATCCACACCTTTTGAAGGGCCGAATAGGGAGACCTGGTGCACTACGTGCCACAGGGTCCCAAAACGACCCTCCGCAGATTTTGAATTCAGAGTTGTCCTTCTCCTAGAGCAGTTGCCATCCATGGCTATAGAACCAAGTCTGTCCTGCTGCAGGGAGAAGAAGAGGATTCACACCTTTCCCAAGGGTATTAGCACGTAAGTAAATGTAATGGATTCGACTGGAATTTGGACTCGTTTCTCCGATTCCTCAATGCACTACGCCACCGTGACTCCTATATATATTGGGGGCGCCTCGGTGTGGTGTAATGGTTAGAAAGCTTGTCTTGTTTGATTAATTACTACTGAGTAGTGAGTTTTATCCTCACTGGGTGACCCATACTTTCGGCCTTGTGTGTGTAAAAATATATAGAAAATAGGAAATAACTCGTTATGGAATCATATTGTTAAATAAATAATTTTATACATATATATATATATATATATATATATATATATATATATGTGTGTGTGTGTGTGTGTGTGTGTGTGTTGGTGCAAAAATAATGACGTAATAATGTCGTTTTTTGAGGTTAATACGTCAAAAACGACATTATTACGTCATTATTTTTGCACCAACCTAGTACATATATATATATATATATATATATATATATATATATATATATATATATATATATATATATATATATGTGTGTGTGTGTGTGTGTATGTGTGTGTTTGTGTGTGAGTATCATCATAGATGCCTGGTCAGGGTAAGGTGTGGGTGGCTAAATTAACGACGGAGGAAGTTTTCGCATAGTCTGGCTTGAGCGTCTATGGAGATTTATTTATTTTTTTATTTTATTCTTTTATTATATCTCTTTATGAAAGGGATTTCTGTATATAAATAAGCCGTAACGTTTGTTTTTTGATGACTTCATAAACTTGCACACACAAGCAATAATATGTAGTGCATACATGATTAACTATATATTACTAGGTTATATAAAATATAAAAATTTGCTGAATCAAAGAAATGAAATAGCTATTCTTTGATAAGTAATATTTGAAAATAAAAAAAAATTAAAACTGATACTATACATGCTTAAATTTAATAATTTAAGTAATTCTATTATATTTATTTGTTTTAAAAATAAATAAAGTCTATTAATAATTAAAATAAAAAAAATATATTTTAAAGTTGTAGTTCAATGCAACGTATTCTAATCCAAAAAACCCTTTTAGAAAAAAAGTCTTTATGTATGAATTTAAAGGAAAAAATGCCGAAAAAACATTTGTTGACGATAAAAAAAACAAAAAAAAAAAACAGACGACACGCGTTGAATGGATGTCATAATTCGTTTAAAAAGGCACCCCTACCGTACCTAGACGTAACTCATAATTGATACAATAATAGTTAATAAAAATGAACTCGCTACCGCCCCTGTTTAAATGATTGGATTTCTCTGTATCCTTGGAAACAAAATTTATGAATGTATGTGCTTAGTAAATTTCAAAATAAGTTATTCAAAAATTCGCTTGAAGATGAAACATAACTAATGCTTTTGATTTATTAATAAAAACGGGGATTGCTGTTTGGTAGTTTAGGGTAATATAAGCGGCCAATCGTGATGGGTATTAGTTGGGTAAGAGAATAAACAGAAAGTCCAGCAACATATTCTGATGATTCTTGAATCATTCTTTCTTACATATCTAAAAATGAGCAGTGGATATTAATTGGTTATAGGTAGAAAAGTCTCCTTAATACTGGATTCTATGAAATGGACTCTTCTCAGAGAACTTCGGCAATGGAATTTGGTATATCAATGCTATAACGAGAAACAGCAAATTCTTATAACGGCCGCTCACTCTTCGTGAAAATGTTCAACGATACACGCAAAAACGACCATGAAGTGATAATTAATCCTAATCTTTGATTAGCGATTAGACCCTAACCAAAAACAGATGTGAGCTATCAGTTACTAATCCAACAGGTCATCGTGATTATGTAGAAAAGTTACTTAAAAGATAAAAATACTGCAGGTGAAAATGAAGAATTAATCTCAACGTATTCATTGATAATGAACAAAAGGCAAAAACGTGTATTAGAATTTGGAAAGAGCCGCTCCTTCTTCCTGGAAAAGTTCAAGGATACGACAGAAACGTCCATAAGGAGAT
>OZ010605.1:12104116-12131616 GCA_963932145.1 Acanthosepion lycidas
TTTAATAAAATATATTATTTTATTTTTAGTTAATAAAACTGCGTGTCAAAAGCATACTCATTTAAAAATATTATTGTTGAATTGTTATGTTTCTTTTTTCATAATAAATATTGTTTTAAAACGCCTGTACCAACCCAATAGTTATTTGCCTTATGCCAATTCTGATAATGAGAGTAAATGTGTACTAACGTAGGTTTTTCGTAAAATGCAAAAAGGGGTTTATGTGAACCTCTGAAAATCTTTGGCAGTAAGAAATTTTAATTTTCTTCCATGCATATCTATGCTGTTTATTTTGTCCTTTTACGCTCTTTCGGATAACGAGAGTAAAGGAATAATGATATAATTTTCGCATAAGCGAACTGACGTAAAGTGAACATTCGAAAAGCTGTAGCAATCTGTGTAATTTCAAAATATTGCAATCATTTCTTCGCTTTTTACCATCTCGAATTGTGTGGATAAACTTAGACTAACGTACGTTTTTCGGATAAGCGAAATGACATAAATTTAAAATTCGAAAAATATATATATTTCCTTTGAGTGAAATTTGATGGTAATTCCTTTTTCGATTTGTCATTTCCGGTGGCGGGGGAAGGAGTAAGCGTGTACTAACGGAGTCTTTTCGTATAAACAAAAATAAAGTGGAATTTCACATCAGTGTAGTAGTAAGGAAAATGTGACGCTGAAACCTGAAGACTTATAGGGATGGCCAAAAAGGTATTCCAAAATCTAGGCAGAGTAATACGAGGCAGGGGGATTTTTTTGGGTACTGAGCTGCTACGTGTTATCTGTCCTTTACGGCAGCGAATGTTGGACGGTCTCCTCAAAGATGAAAACAAAGACTCCAGGCAACGAAGATATAGTTCTACAGTAGGATTTCAAATATATCATGAACTGAGCGTGTATGCAACGATATGGTTTAGGAGAGGATGCAAACAAAGGGGAAGCTTATACATAGTATCAAGAAGAGGCAGCTGAAATTTCTGGAACATATAATGAGAAAAGAGGGCTTGGAGAAAATGATATTTACAGGTCGAATAGAGGGAAATAGAGAAAGGGAAAGCAGCGCATGACATACGTGGCGGGTTTGAGCAAGTGGATGACAGAACATGGCTTGGGGAAATAGCAAAGGGACAAAATTTATTGAAAACTAAAAGGTATAAGATGTAGTGGAGAGCCATGATCGCCTACGTCTTGAACGGATACGTCACATAAAAATGAATAGCAGTCATGGATACCTCGAAACATTTTTACTGTCTGAATCAATAGGAATTATTTCATCAATTTATATAATTTCAGATAGTGGGTTCAACCGGTACTAAGTTTTCTTTCTTAACACGAACTAGCGTAAATTTGAACGTTCGGAATGGTTTTATAGTCAGCTACCAAACCAATTTTTTCCTGTATACATCAATGGAATTCAGTTCTTCTTGTTAAACAATTTCGGATAATGGAATAAACGTGTATTAACGTAACAGTTTCGTAAACGGGAACTGTTTGAGGTAGATTTTGGCAAAACTATGGATATCTGCATATAACTTTTTGCTAGGCACGATTTATAAATTTTGATCGAGAAACATGCTTCGTCTTTAATAATCCGCAGTATAATAAACCTAAAGAGATACGATCATTAGCTCTAATGATAATGGCTCGACAGTAGCCTTCATTACTCACCTCCTGTACGTAAACATAGGTAGGCCGCCATTACACATTGAGAATTGAAAGGAAATCGAACGACCTCCTATGATTCAGGAAACATTGTGCGGTCACATTCGAAATTACCCAACCGGATTCACCAATGTCAAATCTCCGGAAATCTTTGGGATCGAGGGCCTCGATGATGTTCAATCGACTCCACCATTTAAAAGAAGGTTGCAAGCAACGACATGAGAGTACTTTTGCGACGCGGGGCGCCTTCTACATGGATACCAGAGTTTATAACTTTGTTCAAGAATAAAACATGCTTAATGAATTGTATTAAATTTATTGAATCTTTATGATCGTTTAGATTGAAAGCCTACTTGATGCTGTCATGGCGTTTCTTAGCAGTTACTACTCTATTTTGTTCCAAGCTAAGGATAACGTAACCGTTTATCTCTTTGAGACCTGATGTCATCTCTTCGCTCTTGCTGAGTTCAACAATGCTTTCGTCCAGAGAGCTATAATTGTTCACAGACTTTCACTTTATTTAAACTTCTTATTAGTTTTCTTGTCCAAACTAATAAAATAATCATGGGGATAGTTTATCTATCACAATTGGGTGTGAAACTAATGTAAGATATGAATCTGTTGCTACAGCAAAATTATCCAAATCGTGGAACAGTATAATATACCATGTTTAATATTTTAAAAAAAAAACGGAACTGAGTTTCTTCTTCCAGGTGTTCAGACAAGACGTTTGACCATCTTAACACTATTTGTCATAAGAATCACTGAAAAACAATTTGAATTATTCCTCTAGAATTAGAAGAGTTTAAATCGCTTTGTGCCAGTCACATTATCTTCCCACATCAACAATGGCGAGAGAAAAAAGAGTGTACTGGTACCAACTTTCATATTCACTCAAGAACAATTGGTAAATAAGTTTTAAAAAAGGGAACAGTAGAGAATAAAATTGGATCAGGAGACCATAACAGGAAGAGGGATCATCATTCCAATCTAGACTTAGATCAATTAGAAAATATCCAATTCTAGCCATAAGACTTGTCGTACGTGAGAGAGTAATTTCAGCTATGCCAGTCCAAATAGCAGTAAAAAAGACTTGAAGGGGAAATTGAACGTGAAACGTGTAAGGCAATTTTTTACTCCAAGACGGAAAGTAAGAATGTTAGAGATGGCGAAGATCATCTTGAATAAATTGGAAAATGATCCTTGAATTATATATATATATATATATGAACTTTATTTGAATCCTTCATAAGCTTCCTACCCTTAAGTAGGATTAATTAATGATGAACATGTCATTTTCGTTTATGGTCTATTTCATCACGATTCTTTTGATAAGCTTAGAGATTATTGATACATTCTTATTACTCCAAGTAAAGTCTAAGTGGTATAAAAAGCTCGGAGAATTCCACTAAGATATATTTAATCATGTATAAGATCAAAATTTAATTTACCAAATGGAAAACTTTGCTGTTTTACACGGTATGTGCGAAAAGTATAGCCAGCGGGCCGAGTTCAAATTTCAGCTTTCTGTTGTAGTCAATTTCTACAAAAGCCCTGATGAAAAGTCTGGAATCCATCCCTTCTCATCCCCAAATAGTGGCTAAATATACTGTAGAGTAGACTGGGTTTTATAGCCTTGAGTATCAACAGGGCTAACAGAATGAAAACTGTTGCAATATGAGTCTGCTGAAGCATTGTTAAAATTGAAAAAACAGCTGGACCTGTAGAAAAACCGATACGGAGCATTTACTTTTAAATGATGATTATCAGTAAGGCAAGCCGACTTCAAATAAAAAGAAACAGTAGAGAGAGAAAGCGAGAAAGTCCTTCATAAATGGTAACAGACGTAATTTTTTTAAAATGTGTGACAGTCAGAGAACGCTCTGTTTTTACCGTGTAAACCAATGGCAAATATTATGTTGGTGCATAATTAACAGGCGTTTTTGTAGGCGAGTTATTTGTTGATAAAAATTGCTAATTTTTTAATGTTTTTTAATAAAATATATTTTATTTTGAGTTTATAAAAATGCGTGTCGAAATCGTACTCGTTTAAAAATATTATTGTTGAATTGCTCTGTTTCTTTTTTCTGAAAATGTATTGTTTTAAAACACCTGATAATTATGCACCAACCCAATAGTTATTTGCCTTATATCATTTCTGATAACGACAGTAAATGTGTACTAACGTAGGTTTTTCATAAAATGCAAAAAGGGGTTAATGTGAACCTCTGAAAATCTTTGGCGGTAAATTTTCTTCCTGCTACTTCAATGCTGGTTAAAGTTGTCCCTTTATGCTCTTTCGGATAATGAGAGTAAATGTGTAATAATAGAATTTTCGCATAAGCGAACAAACGTTAAGTGAAAATTCGGAAAGCTATAGCAATCTGTGGAATTTCCAAATATTGCAATCAGTATTTACATCTCCGGCCATTGTTACAATGACCACAATGCACCCGAAATAAGAAATTTTTATAATCAACATTCCATCGAATATTGATTAAATAGTAAGCAACACTTGGTTCTTCAGCCTCAAGTAGCAACAAGTCTGAGAGGATAAAAAAATCCGAATCCAATACCTTACTAAAGAAACCACAACAGAAGCACGTAGTGTAGTATGGCTATGAAAATAGTGTAACTAAATTCAGTGAATCAGTAAGTGAATTTGAATTATTTATATGACTTTGACTGTTGTCCTCATGTTAGACTTACAACGAACCTGAGATGGATTATATAGACTATCATTTGCGACTTGGATCTTCACTTCACGGCGTCTTTGAGATGTGTAATTCATGACACTCGAACATCGTGAATTAAACCAAGCGTGATTGCATATGAACGCTGACATGTGAGCATTGACAAAAGTGCAATTATAATAATCGATTGCAGTGGATCTTTCGAAATAAGAATAACTTGGAATGTAAACAGCCATTGGTACGTAAATCATTTTCGTCATAAAACGACCCATGTTTTTCATATGCCATTACATAAACCAAACCAAACAAAACAAACGCGAACACTATTTAATAAGGACAATAATTTATCATAGAAATTAAAGAGTAACTGATCTCAGTAATTCCTAATCCTCTTGAAGAACTTTGACAATAAACAAACAGCAAAAAAGGAAATGTTTTTGAATCTGAATTATCAGTGATATAAACAGAAACAGCAAATCCTTGTAACGACTGCTCTCTCTTCTTTGAAAGGTTTAAGGATAAACACACAAACGACCATGAAGAGATAATGAATCTTCATCATTCATCTGCAATTAGACCGGAACTAAGAAGATGTTATCTATCAGTTGCTAATCAAGCAGCTAATCATGATTATACAAAAAAAAATCACTGACAAATTTCAAAATGCTGCAGATATAAATGACGAATTTCTCTCAACATATTGCAACAATGGAAAAATAGCAAAAAAGATTTTTTTGGGAAATTGGAATATTAATGTTATAACGCGTAACAGTAAATCCTTGTAAGGAGGGCTCATACTTCGAGGAAAAGTTCAAGGATACATAAAAAAAAACGACCAGAAGGAAATAATTAAACCTAATCTTTCATCAGTAGTTAGACTGGAACCAAATAACGATGATCTGCCAGTTCTTAATTCAACTGGTAATCAGGATTATCTTTAAAAAAAAATCACTCAAATAAATTCAAAATAATGCAGTTTCTTATAATCACCGCGTATCTGACATGCGTAAACCAAGCGCGAATGCATATGAAAACTGACATGTGAATATTAAAAAAAAAACTGCAATTATAAGAATCATTTGCAGTAGAACGGTGAAAATATGAATAACTTGGAATGTCATCAAGCATTTGTACGTAAATCAGTTTTCGGCACAGAATAACTCATAAGGTGTTGATATGTCATTAAGTAAATCAAACCAACTGAAAAAATAAATATTTGAAATAATTCAGAATCAATATCGATAGGATTGAAAATATGTTAGAAACAACGTTCGTTTCGGTACGGTTCGGCGTCTTGTAGCATTCTGTTTATTGATTTTGAGCAGTTGCGATTATATTATAAGCATATTTCCTTTCTGACAAAAAAGAAATGAAAAGGATCTGAATTTGATTTTGATTTTAACTTTACATGCTGAGCTTTTATTGCATTAAAAACAAACATGAGTGCTAAATGCGTAACACAGAAAACTGGATCAAAAAACAAAAGCAAGACACAAAGAAGGATATTAGCACTGTAGCTTTGTTTTAAATTAATTTCATAATGAAAAATAAATTGTTAAATCTATAAAACCGTATATATATATATATATATATATATATATATATATATATATATATATATATATATATATATATATATATATATATATATATACCAACGAATCAAGTAACATGTTTAAAATAGCACAATATAAATTTATATGTTTGTCACTTATATTTCGACCGTTTTCATTTTGATTCCCCAGAAAGAACATAACAACTTTTGATAAGTTAGATTATTCTAGAGGAACATCTTCACGAACAGCTTTTTTGCATCGTATGCGAAAATATTGCCTATATTCTCCTATCTTCAAATACTGAAAAAAGAAATAAAACCTGCGCTAACGTTTACATTTAAAAATCTACGTTATGACAGCTGTCACAATACAATGAAAGACGTTCTTTTTAATATAAAAAAAAACTAAGAGCTCCTGAGCCAATCTAAATAGAAAAACAATTTCTGAATGGAACCCTTTATGAATATGTTTATAATATTATACAGGGTGATAGAAAAATAACTACTTTTTATGTATGATGGACTCTTCCGTCCAGTAAAAAATTATTGCTAGACGAGAGAGACCATGCTACATGAAATAGGGAGTTACTTTTCAATGCATTCGGGGCATTTATAGAAGTGTGGTTTGCAAGAGAAACTGTCGTTATATCCGACGTGTTTATGCCAAGTGCGAAGCAGGTTCGAATCTTGCTGGAGAGCGCATATTTTTATTTCCTCAGATTTTTCGAATATCTTTGGCATTTGGTGAAGATAATTAAATATATTTTTAAAAAATAAATGTAGCGTCTACTCAAATATAGGTATCTACTATAAAAATGTTAAAGTAATAAAATATGTCGAATTAAAAAATAAAATATCTATTATTTATGACCTTTAAAAAGTACACACGCACACATACACACACACACACACATACACACACACACACACACACACATATATATATATATATATATATATATATATATATATGTGTGTGTGTGTGTGTGTGTGTGTGTGTGTGGAAAACTATCAACAAACTGCCCGAACAGATATAAGACACGTCTAACTGCAGATGAAGAAACGAATGTCCCTTGATTGCTTACAAAACAATGTATTCTACCAACCCATGTTAAAATCATCACATAATGAAGAAAAAATATACATAGGAATAACGGAAACAAAGAGACTACAGACAAAAAATCTTTCACAAATAGTAAATACGCGAACAGGACAATGATTTCCGTATCCAATAAATTAAAATAAAAAGAAAATCATACCAGAAATATCATAGAAAATAAGGAAAAGAACATCAGCCTAGAACACTCAATTCAAATTTTGTTTGGAGAAAAAATGGGTAAAAAAAACCTTCACGCACCAAAGAAAACTACTAAATAAACGATCAGAACTCATGTCAAAATGCAGACGCGAAAACAAATTTTACTATGTTACTTAAAAATCAAAAACTGAAAAGAATGAATAAAATAAAAATAAATAAGCAAAAAGAAATAGAATAAATTAATCGAAATAAATAATGTCAATAGTAGTCAAATTAAAAGATTACTACTGACAAAATAACATTTAGAACAGGCTAATAGTAATAGACTACCCAGAATGCATCACTGACCCATATATATAAATAGTCAAGAAAAGAACACAACGCATGTGGATTGACGATGGCATTTAGCAGGAAACACTTTGTCGCTTCTGAGTGTTGGCTTCATTGTTCACACACACACGCACACACACACACACATGTATATATATATATATATATATATATATATATATATATATATATATATATATATATATATCATAATACACGTATAATAATAGAAATTGTGAATAACTATATTAATACAATATCCAAAAAATAGCATTGCCCAAAAATTCTTCGCACACCTTTTAATAAAACATTGAAAGTTTTCCCGAAATTACCTGAAATTGATAAAAAAATAATATCTCTTCCTGAAGATGGTAAATGTTTTACCGAAAGTACTTGCAATAGGCACCGAACATCTAATCCATTGTACAATTAATAAAAACAAGAATCGTTTCGTTCACCGCGTGGTCAGTTAGTTAATGCCTTTTTAATCTGTTAGTGAAGTGAATTCGCCATTAATTATATTAATTTTATTGATTTATTCTTTGAATGACTACAATATTAAGTTGCATCATTTAATAATACATATGTCTATGTGTGTGCTAGTTTCTGCACTTGCTGCTGTTTAATATTTGATGCGTATTAATGATTGCCAATGCCTCTGATGAAATGTTAGCATATTCACATATCATCCGTGTTTTAAGTTGTATAATTCGACAGGTTATTGCTAAATATATTGGTATATCTTTATAAAATCATTTCATCACTGATATGAAACAATATATGACGACGTATTTCGTTACATAACTCTACAGCATTATCACCCGGACATGGTACACTCTATAATGCTGGTACTTTCACTGTATTCGTTGATTGCAGTGGCATGTATAAATGTGTTTTGTGATGTCAACAAACACTCGTTGCCACTTTTGTAAAGGTCAAAGAATACTCGTTTTCACATTTGCAATGCTCGTTGTAGTAGAGACTTTGTAATCGCAGATAAAACTATATTAACGCCGTTGAACAATACTGGTGTCAGACGCCTTAGAATACCACTCCCACTAATAGTACTTGCTCGACAATACTCGCTCGAAAAGTAACCACCGAATAGTAATCAGTATATTGAGATATTCCCTAACCGTCTCAAGCGACCAGATTCGGCACAAAGCTAAGTTTATTGTGGGGTGTCCAAGCCTGTAGGCCCGCGCAAACATTCTTTGTATACCGTGTAAAAACGGGGTCGGGTAGCTGTTTATCAACCCAGACCAGACACTGCCCCTCAGCACAGCCTTTTTTGGGTTCCTCTCTGTCTGGCGGGCAGAGAGTTTGACAAGCCAGTGAATATTTCATTAACACTTTTGAGAACAATAATAATTTTACCGATATAATTCCTAATGTTTAACGTGTACGTGATTGCAGGGAGAAGAGATAGATAAACACGTTTCCCAAGTTATTTGAGCATAAGTGAAGGCAGCGAATTCGATAGGAATTTGAACTGGACCACTCTGAATTCTCATTCTGTGCCTTTATTTTTTGCTCCATCTGGGTATGCAGAGACAAAAATAATGATAGACTGTAACTTTCCCTACCGCAGTAACTCCATCCGGCAGCAAGGCCTTTGATCTGGAGATTGGTGGTTTTGAGGAGCGTGGAGCCACCTAATAATTGCTAGTCATGGGTGTGACGTTAACCTACATCTGGAGAAAGGTCTTTGATCGGTAGATTGTATGTTTGAGGATCATGAAACCACCTCTTAAAAGCTGTTGTTCCCAGGACCACTCTGACTCTGGGTGGTAGTACCTTTTAGGGCCCCAGCTATGGGCAAATATGGATACCCAAATAAATACAAAACACTACGAAAGTATAAAAATATGTTTTTATAGTAAAAATATCAGCAATATATTTTTATATCAATAAAACTTATCAACAATACAGAAATACAGTAACATTATGAAATTACTTAAACGCTCTCAAAAAAATTAATTTCGGCATCAAATGACCTATAAGATGTTGATATGCCGTTAAACAAACAAGTCAATCAGTCAATCAATGAATCATCCCCACCACCGTAATGTCACTCCCCTGTATTTTTGCTAGAGCTCTCCTCTATGGTACCTAGATTTTATATAGTTAAGCGCAATACCAGATTGGCAAAAATGTTTTATCAATATACATTTGAAATGGCTAAATGTAACCATACGGAAACCAGTCCAGATCTGGGTGTTTCTGTCAACTTGTCAATAAAACCAACGTAAAAACCAACAATTAGCGATGGTCAGTTTCTGTGACACGGTATCTTGTGAAGTTGGTACCTTAGATATTTTGTTCCTCAAGTTGACTACCGCTTGCCGAGCTATGATCTCTGTGAAATTGTTCTTTTTGCTTCTTCCCGTCTTTTTACCGTAATCTGCCTGTTACCCCGTAGATGTTGGGAGAGCAATCGGTTAGGTGTGTCCTCCAACATCATCACACCCTTGCCGTCTTTGACAGCACAGCCTGAATTTGTAAATGGCTATGAAAACATTTACAGAATTTCTATAATACAGCAGTGTAAATTTAACTCAAAATATGGTGCCAGTTCAGAACCGATAAAGTTTCAGATTCTTCTCTAAAGATATTTATATATTTCATCATCATCATCATCATCATCATCATCATCATCACCACCATCATCATCACCACCACCACCACCACCATCATCATCATCATCATCATCATCATCATCACCATCATCACCATCACCATCATCACCATCATCATCATCATCATCATCATCATCATCATCATCATCATCATCATCACTTTCTACCCCTTAGACATTCATTCATATGATACACTACATGCATCATTATCGTCCTAGGTATAACGATAAACGATATTAAAGCAGTTAAGTCTCTGGTCAGGAGATTTGGAAAAGCATGGAACTATATCTTGATTGTTGTTGTTCGCAGTTCAACCCTGACCCGGTGTGGTAGCACCATTTAGGCCCTCAAATGTGGGAAAATAGTTAACACCAAAAATGCGTTTCAAACACTATGAAAGTATAAAAATACATTTTCATAGTAAACAAATACCAGAAAAAAACATTTAGTCGTAAAAAATACCAGTTATACATTTTCATAGTAAAAAATACCAGTTATACATTTTCATAGTAAAAAATACCGCTAATATTTTTCATATTAAAAATACCATCATTACATTCTTCTAGTAAAAAATACCATCGATACATTTTCATAGTAACAAAAAGGCCAGCAATACATTTTAAATACATTTTGCCGTATTTTACAATATATACGAAGTTTCTTTTCCAGGAATATCGCTTGTGGAACTATCTTCTGGTTTCTTGATTTTCAATCAAGTCTGATCTTCAAAAAATTAAATGCAATATCAATCGTTATTTTCTCTCTTTTTGATTCTTGTCCTTTCATTGTTCTCGTTCCTTAATAAAATGTTTCTTTCCCCCATATTCTTTGACACTCAGTATTCCCTTTGCGTCTGGGAGGATTTATTGTTTTGCTTAGGGTGAAGGCATTAAAAAATGTATTGTAAAATCATGTTACAAATATCAGTAAAGAAAATAAATTAGTAGAATGACTATAATGAAAAGGAATAGATTAATACTGCCGAGTGGTAGAAAGAGATTTGTAAAGTAGAATAAAATGAATGCGCTGATGAATGAGATTCTAAAATAATAATAATAATAAAAAAGACAGACGAAATATGAGTAACACAAGAAGAGTATATGTCTTACAAATGAAGAAAAAGCAAAAATGTTGAAATGTCTAGATCTTATCATACGGGCCTCTCAGCAACTTGTCCAGATTCTGGTTTCTGTCAACTGTCTTCTGTCAATAAAAACTTCCAGAAAACTGAACAGTCAGCAGTGTGCAGTCGGCGAAACTCGGTGTCTTGTGAAGTTGATCCCTTAGGCAATTTGTTAAGAAATAAAAAAAATAAAAGATAAAAAATAAAAAATAAAAAAATAAAAAACAGAAAGAGAAACAGGCGAAATATGAGTAAGCCAAGAATGGCAATGTCTTACATACGAAGAAAAAGAAAAAAAATGGAATGATTTGGGAGGGAAAAGAAACGAAGAAGTATCATGTTTAATACCAAAGAAACGAAAGACTTTCAGAATACAAAATAGATTAAATCGAGGTTATCGTTCGATGCTGATGAAATAATCGGCATTGATTCTACTCTTCCTAATAACAACCAGCTAGTAAGCATCAGCTTCTATAGGCAACATCAGAAGGTTCTAAGAGGAGGACTTAAAAAACTGCCATGGTCTGTCTCCCTTAATGAAAAAAGATTCTGATCCTCGGTCCATAGAACACCAGGAGGATATTCTTTATTCTTCCAGCTAGAGAATCATTTTTGACGGCTTACAGTAAACTTCACCCTGTACAAGGCCTGGGTGCCACTCGAGATATATTGCTAAGGGATATTTTATATGTATAACAGATGAAGATAACAGTTAACTCTAGACGTGAACATTGTAACATTGTAGTTATCAGGGGAACATAGGCTCTCTGGAAGAAGCTGTTTGGGTGTAGCTTACTTCTCGTCGATAGAATATGGAGAGAATGTGGGTGGTTTGATACAATGTAAGTGCCAGGTCGGGTCCTAGCCGTGAAGGTTAAAATTAGGGGAAGTAAGAAATGCAGTTCATCCGAGCACTTTCCATGTTAGTAGCGATAGAGCAGTGAGAGACTCACAATATCCGGCCTGTGTGTGTGTGTTTGTGTGTGTGTGTGAGAGAGAGAGTTTGGAGTGGAGAAAAAAAGGCTCTTCTCCA
The DNA here is from genome assembly GCA_963932145.1 of Acanthosepion lycidas. NCBI lineage: Eukaryota > Metazoa > Mollusca > Cephalopoda > Sepiida > Sepiidae > Acanthosepion > Acanthosepion lycidas. The sequence continues at coordinate 12,116,413 of OZ010605.1, forward strand.
AAAAAGACACGTAGATGAATTCAAATGAATGTAATCTCAAAACGTTAGGCGATGACTGAGGTCATTATACAACACTTGAGTTAAGACATTAGGAGAAATGCTGCAGAGACGTCAACAATTATTGAACTGCCTCATGCATATCATACTAAACTCGAACTTATGCCACATTATGTCCTGACGTGTAAGTTTAGGTAAATCTCTAAATAATCATAACTCTATTCAGATGTAGCTCTATATAACTGAGAAATATCTGCTGATTCAAGCCTAAAACCACAACATGGCAAATAACTCTGTTTACTCCATTCCTTGTTGGTGTAGTAAAGAGCTGTGTAAATGTGTTAGTGTATCACGGATATACTAATGCCTATTATGACCATAGAAGACAATGGTTAATGGAGGTAGTTATTTACTGTTTGTAAGTACCACGTTCAAACGATTTTCCTGTTATCACTTAAGTAAATACAAGAAGTGCATTCAAAGTATTAAAATAACTGACCACGGATAACACTGGTCAAAAAAAAAAAAAAATGAAATGGTGTCGAAATACCAAACATCTTTTTTAGCTAATTTGAGGGCACTGATTCTTAGTTAGCTAATATTTTTGCTATACAAACCTGTCTCATCTGTTTGGAAATATTGACGGATGGCAATATTTCTTAAAATAAATCGTAGAAACATCTCAATTCATATCTAAACAAAAAAATATTGGTCTGCTTTTTGAGAAATACTATTTTTGAAATAATCAGATCTTAAGTATTTAAAAATAACAAGATTGAATATACTAAGACCAACAAATATTTTCATCAAATCATTTAAAAAACTAACAGCAGAAAGAAAACCTTCGTGAACATAAGATTATGGTAAAATTCTTCTCTTTCTTCATTGTCTGTCATATTCAATACTATTTAAGTCCCTTTTAATATCACTATCACGTACAATGGAATCGGTTCATTCGATTGGGATGTCTTGAGATGCAGCTTTTTTCCAAGTGTGAAAACAAAATATTTGGCATCCTTTCGTAGTGATGAGATAAATTTATGAATATCAAACAGATTTTAGGGTCTCAGTTTTTTTATGTCACCTTAATTATCAAGTTTACGAAATTATATTACTGGTATAGCTTATCAGTTAATTTGAATTTTGTCAATAAATTGGAGAATTTCTGTACTTTTTTCCAGAAACATTTGACTCAATTTTTTTTATTATATATAAATAGTTTGTTTCACATGGCTGACATAAATTGCTCGACCTACCTGAAAAATGAGGGGCTTCTACGACATTTCTTAACTAAATTTTGCGATCAGCCACGATCGTAAATTCATCATTTGTTTTTTTAAATGAACACTTTCAGTACAGCAAAAACGGTAGCTAATCATGAAACAATAAGGCTATCTTCACAATCAGCATCATAACATTAGCTAAGAAACTTGTTTTGTTTCTTGGCACCAAAAATTAAGTTGACCTTGGATAATTAAAGTTAAGCGACGATACATCTTAATCCCACTATATTTGGAAATTTAGAAAAACAAAGTGCCATAAAGAACGTATAACCTTGTACCAGACATGAAAATCTTGTAGAAATAAAAAAAAGTGACATAGTGTTTTAGGCTGAGAAAACGTTTATTTTAGAAAAGGCGTCAAAATAAAAGCTATATGATACTGGAGGAAATAAACTCTTCTACATAAAAATAAAGAATGAAACCTTTAGTAAAGAAATGATTGCGAATTTAAGGAGATTAAGGCGAAAGAGAAGCAATAGCTGAAAAAGCAAAAGATTTCCAGAAATCAAAAGAAATATGAGAAATAGTAACACAACTCCTTACGAATAAGGAAACGATCAATATTAATGCATTTTTTTTTATCGATATTGTGATAGGAATAAACTAGACTGGCACGAAAATAGATTGGCAAAGTAGAAAATGAAAAGAAGAAAGAAGAATGAAAGAAAAAAAATAATGAATATCAACGTGGTTGATCGAAATAAAAAAAAAGAAAAGAAAACAAAAACCACGTGATATTAATGAAGCAATTGAATATACAAAACAATAACATGAGATAAAGAATAGTCCAAAATGAGGAACTCTGATGAAAGAAGCTAATACGGTGAGAGAGAAGAATCGAAACGAAACGGATGAAATATGTAGATAGGGAACGTGTGAACTTATTTGAATGGCAACCATCACAAAGCAAACAAAAATGTTCGGCCACTGCAAACGGGAAAGATAAGGAGGTCATGTTCCCATTGTCTTTCTTTCTCTTGCCAACAGTACAAGACCGGCGCCAGAGAGTCTGAACAGCCCTCAAACATGGCGGTTACACGCGGGAAAACTGATGCGCACATGTGAATATATTGGACAATAATCAATCGGTGATTATATTCTGACAGTGTCCGTAGCCAGCCATCCTCATCCAGAAAGTCCAGCGGTGGCCAAAAATAATAGACGGCCCAGAATATTTAGCCCAATCCCTTGGGTTACTGAATAGGGGGAAAAATATATTTAAAAAAAAAAGAAATCGAAAAATACTTTCTTCTGACTTAGCCTAAAAATAAAACGCTACGTTATGAAGATACGATACTGCATTGTAAACCATGGCGTTGTAACACCGCGTATTGCTGTCTGATGTTTCGCTGTTTTTTTGCATTATGAAGGAGATACAAGAATTGAGCTGGATTGGTAATATCAAAACTCGGAATTATGGTAACTTTTTTTGAGTGCTAAATCCTTGTCGTCGCCTTTATCTCGCATCTAATATTTTGATTTTCTCTTTGGTGATGACTTCTTTTATGATGATGTGGTTGACGAATAAATTCGCCACGAACGTTCAGGTTCAAGACTAGAAAATTCCAGTTTCACCAAACTTGCCCCCATCCATTCTCCGTTGCAGTATCGCTTAGCAAGAGTTGGTTGAAAGTGAAATAAAATCTGCTTAGACGAAAGTGCCGATGGCGTGAATTTGTTTAAGGTGTACCTCAACTTTGCTGGGAAGTGATTCACACACTTGATTTCAAGACCTTTCTCTCCAGATTATATAGAATGAAACATGCAGAATACAGTCATGAAACTGGTACGGACTGTTGCTGACTGTCATATAATGTTGTGTCGCGCCTTCTGTAGTATGTCCGGCATGCGTAGCCCTCATGATGTTCTGGTTCTACCATTATCTCTGATGGTTCTACCATTATCTGTTGTAATCATTATCCATTTGTTCCACCGTTGGGTTGACGCGTTACGTTTGTTCGCGCTTAGTCTGGGTCCTAGTCTTCGAGCTGGCCACCAACTAGAACCATCCAATTTCGTAAAACTTCGAGGATATACCTTATTGTGTGTGTATGGTGTTGGATGTGATCTCTAAATTAGACTCTCATAAAGCAAGTGAATGTGACGGGATACCAGCTGTAGTTCTAAAGAAATGTACGCATGAGCTTGCTCCAGTTCCCTCTAAATTATATAACTATTGCCTTGTTGACTCTTGCTTTCCAGTCTGTTGGAAGTCCGCATCTGTTGCCCCTGATTTTAAGAACAATTGAGACTCTTCTGACCCATATAACTACCGTCCTATCAGTCCCCTCTCACTCTTCGCCTACGTCTTTGAGGCTTTAATCAATGACGAATTGTTTAAGCACCTTACTTCTCATGATCTACTCTCTGACAAGCAACACGTTTTCTTCCTTGCCCGATCTACCGCTCACGTGCTTACAGCTATAACTGAATTTGTATACCAAGCGATAATAACGGCGAAGCTAGAGTTGTGGCTCTAGACATCTCTAAAGCGTTTGACAGGGCTAGATATACGCTTCAAAGATACTGTATCACAGGCTGATTATTTGATTTAATCCAATCATTCCTATCAAATCGTGAATTGAAGGCCGTAGTAAATGGGTTCTCCTCTAGTTCCTTTCATACGAACGCTAGTGTTTCCCAAGGATCTATCTTGGGTCCTACACTGTTTCTGATCTTCATCAATGATCTTCCTTTTGTCATCAGTTCTCGAGAATGCATCAACGCAGACGAAACTACCTTTTACTCCTGTCTCAATAAAAAATCCGACATTGCTGACAAAGTTCCCCTGGCCGTTTGTCTCGAAAAGAGCCTCCAGTCTGCCGTTGACTGGGGCAGGAAATGGCTTGTAAACATTTACATCCCAAGAGAAAATGCTCTCATTTAGCCGCCATAGAGAAACCTCTCTGCCTCTTATCAGCATGGCTGATAATCAACTCCTTCACAGCGCCTCACATGCCTTCATAGTTTCACGTTTTACATCGACCGGAGAAACACCTACATCTTGCACAAGGAAAGTTTTTCTCGTATGAGTTCATCTTTCACTTCTACAAATCTGCCATTCCTTCATGCAACGAATACTGTTGCCATATATGGTCTGGTGCTCCCGCTGTTCATCTCGAGGTTCTCGACAAAATCCGAAGACGGATATGAATTGTGATTGGCCCTGAGCTGGCATCTCGATTCCAGTCATATTCTCACAGACGTTCTGTGGCTTTCCTCTGTCTTTTCTACAAGTATTTTCATGGTAACTGCCCTGACAAGCTATTTTCACTGGTCCCTCAAATGCATGAATTTAAGCGTGCTATTAGATTGGCATATCGGTCGCACTTTTTTACTGCCAAAACAGTTAAATGTAACTGAGTCTTCTACTCCAACAGCATTTTCTCTCACTCTTCTCGACAGTGGAACCCCCTTCTTCATACTTACTTCGATGATAGCTATATTCTTCAAAAATTTAAATGTAATGTCAATCGACATTTTCTGACGCCTTGATCTTGATCCACGACCTTCTATTTATCCTTTCCTCAAAGACTCCACCTTAGTCTTACATTCACTCTCTGTAACCCCCCACCCTATTTACACTTTCATCACTCTATGTGACCATTTGTCTGCTAGTGGCACTCCCGCCTTGCTTTGGGCGAAATGCTAAAAACATAAATCAACCCAGGAACAAATTACATCCTTGGGTATAATACTACTTCGTATTAAAGACATCCCTACGTACATTTAAAAAAATGTATTATATTATCCATTAACGTCTCAATGGCGTACATATATTTAACGAAGATATTTATTTTTTCACGATATTAAAAAATATAAATGAACCGAATGTTTAGACAATGCGTGTTTTTTTCTGAAAATTCACATTTATAACTTATGCTCGAATTTTCTTGGAAAGGTCCTTTGTAGTAACATTAATGTTATCAAAACATATCAGATCTTGTGTATTCCCATGTGCATTTTTTAATAACTTTCGGAGAATATCCTGTCTTTGAGACAAAATATATTCAATCACGCTAATCCTTAAAGAACAAATATCCCTAAAAAATAAATACTGATCAAATACCTTTTGTGAACAATTGTTAGCAACACCTGCCTATTTTATGTTTGACTCGCTATTGTGCCGAGGGTATTTGCCATCGTGCTGTTTCAAATAAGATGTTTTCAAGATGATTAAACATTTCGGAAAATGCGTACTTGTGTATAATAGGACGCTCCTTTTTAAATTTAATTTTCGTTCTAAATTTCTGGTAATTTACACGCGAAAATAGTAAGCGTCCATTAATCTCGCGAAATAAAGGTAGCTCCATGTTTGGTCAAAATTCAGTATTTTGAATGTTGAAACTGCTGTGACCTGTCAATGACACAGGATTGACCAATAGTATATGGAGGACAAACGCTGCCATGAATGTAACGCCTTGTATTTCTTTGGAACTTGTCAGTAAAGCGCACACAAGGAAATACGATACTTATATATATATATATATATATATATATATATAGAGAGAGAGAGAGAGAGTCGGAACTAATATCTGCGGTGTTGTTTAAGTGAAATCAAAGGACAATATTTACATATTTGTATATAAATTTATTAACCCACATATGTGCCATGTGTAACACTCTTCCTGGTTGAGTTTGCAACAGCTTTATGTATTGGCCTTTTTTCTTATTATGTACATGTTTAAGTGGTTTTACATTACATAGAATAAGATGTTGTCTTTAGAGAAAGCAATACAATTCAGATTTTTTTTTAAGCATTTCACCCGAAGCAAGGCGGGAAGCTACTAGGACGCAAGGGGTTACAGAAAATTTAGACCAAGATCAGATAGGAGTGAGGGTAGTGGATAGATCAAAGCAGCTGGAGTTGTCGATTGACATTACACTTGAATAGCTGGAGATTATAGCTCTCAGGGAAACAGTAATAGGGAAGGGAGTTCCACAGGCGAGAGGTGCGAGGTATGGAGCTATTGGAGTAGAAGAGACGACTACATTTAGGAGTTTCGACAGTGAAGGGATGAGAGCGGTATGCCAGCCTCGTAGGGCGCTTGAACTCATGAAGTCTGGAAGCCAGTTAATGCAGCTCCTCGGAGCAATTACTATGAAAGTATTTGTAGAACAGACAGAGAGAAGCGACGGCGCGTCTGTAAGAAAGTGACTGTAGATGAGATGCCAGAGCAGGGCCAATTATATTGTATATCCACCTCTGTAGCCTATCAAGAACCCCCAGGCAAACAGAAGAGGCACCAGACCATATATGGCAGCACTACTCCATGGAAGAGCGAAATGTTGATTTGTAGATCTGAAGGATCGATTCCGGGGAGAAAAAATTAGTATATGTCTTTCGATTGGATGGTTTTCATAGCCTTCAGCCTTCAATCATCCGAGGTGTGAAGAGTGATAGCTTGAATTCAACATCTTCTTTTTACAGGTGAATAGAATGCAAAATACATTTTCAATCCAATAAGATAAACAGCGTCTACGATTATTTAGATGTGACTCATTTTTGTCGTCCACCGTGTTGTAAGCGTTTCATATTTCTTACCCTGATACATTAATACTTTAGAATCACAAATGAATATGTCGACAATTAATTTATATATATATATATATATATATATATATATATATATATATATATATGTATGTATGTATGTATTGTACACTAAATTCAGAGCCGTGCTACCGCTTATATATATATATATATATATATATATATATATATATATATATATATATATATATATATATTACTATTATTATTATTATTATTATTATTATTAATATTATTATTATTATTATTATTATTAAGATATACTTAATAACTCTCTTATATTACATCGAGCATTGCTTTATCAACACCAAAATTTATAATATATATATATATATATATATATATATATATATATATATATATATAAAGAGAGAGAGAGAGAGATAGCGGGAGAGAGAGAGATAGGGCGTCTTCCTCACACCAAACCAATGAAAAACTTCACATAAAATGTCCACAAAACTTTATTTAGTTACTAATTTTAAGAAACTTTAGGGTAGATGTCGCTGTGTTAACATAAGACTAAGATATTTTTGCCAATCGTGTAAATTTGTGACCAGTCGGTCCTCGTGTGTAGAACTGAGGTAATTGCAAAGTGTTCCGTATAAAATGCAGGGATATTCATATCGTGAACATGATTTTTTACGGTTGCACGTCTGTCGCAGATTACGTTTCCCGACGAAGGCATCCGAGTCATCCACCATTTGTTGCCGTTTATTCTCGCGTTGTTGAGAGAAGATCCACGGCACAACAAAAATGTGAATCGGGGACAACCTATTCTACATTTAACAGCATCTACCGTGAACTTTAAACTTAAGAACCTTAAAACGAAGGATTTGCGGACATATATTTGTGTGGCATGGTGCAGAATCATGTTGCATGTCATAGGTTCTTCCAGCGCCCACGCTCTTGAATCAGGGCAGCACTAACTCCTCCTGGAAAAGGATGTAGTTCTCCGTTTTGAATCTGAGGACATCACCAACATATTAGGGAGTTCCTTTCTTATTCGAACGATCAGAATGAGTTTTCTGTGCTGCCGTACCTTTGTAATCACCATTAGTCTCATTCAGCACTTTCCGAATCCTCTGTACTGTTCTCAGATGGTCAATCAAACACTCTGAAATGTTCGTATAGGAGATTCCGGAGCCAATTTCAAGTATTACAGCATAGCGTTTTTCAAATTTCTGGCGAAGTAAATTGTGGCAGGTGCTCGTTTCCTCACTTTCGGTGCCCAACTGTCCTTACTGTACTGTGAACTCACTCGTTTACTGCGCATGTGTAGACGTAGAACCAGCAACAATGCCCAGTCTAATGAAATCCTAACGGAGGAAACGCTTCACAATAACTTCTTTTACAATTTATGATATCATTTTTCTAAAGTTTTCTACAGTTGGTTAATATATAAAATTATATATAGTTATATCATTTATACACTGCGTGTCAAATCATTATCGAGATAACTTTTTTTCTAATATTTCAAAAACTCTTGAATGAATTCACAAAAAGCTTTCACACAACGTTTGCAATACTGACCTGCGCAACCACTGAATTTTTCGTACTGATCTGCGCAATGTAAACAAACTGGCGCCATATTTGTTATCAGCACCGTGATTTGAGAGTGCCAAATTATTAAAAAGGTTTAGTAAAATTCCGAGAATTGAACAAACAAAACGTTTAATATTGCACATGAATGTTTATGATCAAAAGAAGCTAATAAAAAAGATAATCAAACAAATAATAACACATACAATCAAAGGCACAGTTTTAAACAAATTAATAGGGAATGTCCTTTCCCTGTTTTGAAATTATTTGAAGAAGTCCGCGATCCATAGAATTTGTTAATTCTAGGATATCATCTGCTGTAATGCCGTGAGATATGTCAAGAATTGCTTCCCACAACTTCCCGTTGCTCCTGAATTGTCATCAGTTGGCCTACAGTCTTCCCTTCATGATGCTCCAAAGGTTTTCGATTGGGTCCAAATCCGGAGAATTTGCTGGCCACTTCAATTTTCGAGGTTCATCAAAGCCTTACTGTTTGAAATATTCAGTAGTATTGTGAGCAGCATGTGAGGGAGTATTATCTTGCATAAAAACAATGGCCCTTCTGAAGGCAACACTTTGCCCTTTCATCCACGTTACAAGATGCTCCTTCATAAACGCTATGTATGCATCAACAATCATATTGACGCCATCTGGTACTCTCCATGGGCCCACTAATGTTTTTCCAATAATACCACCCCAGATCATTATGCCTCCACCGGCTTGTTGGCGTCTCAAACGCTGATGGCGATTCCAAGCCATTGCACCATTTATCTGACCCATCAAGTGTAGCTCGAGTTTCGTCTGTGAACAAAACTTTAGAGAGGTCAATCTTCATATTGTCCTAGGCCCATTTCAATCGATTTTGAATGTGATTTCTCGTCAGCGGAGTCTTCGATACAGGTTTGACTGTTGTTGCTATTTCCCTCAGATACCGACACAGTAGGATCCCCAATACGACTGCAAAGCTCTTGACTGGTAAGTCCAGGGTCCTTCGTGGCCTCTCGTTTAAGTCGTGACATGAGACGACGCGAAATAACCTTCGGCTTGCCTTTATCTGCCCTTTTGCGTACTTGTGTAGGGTCGGTGGTGAACTTTTTTTTTGATGACACCTCCCTATCATTTTAGAAATGTCCATGGTAGATTTACATTTTGAGAGTTTTGAGGTGATAGTTTTCTTTTCAGCATCGCTTAAACTGCTTTTACGACCCATCTTTTCACTAAATTCTTACACTTTTCTAATAATTTGGCACTATCAAATCACCGTGCTGAAAACAAATACGGCGCCAGTTTGTTTACCTTGCGCAGATCAGTACGAAAATTTCAGTGATTGCGCAGGTCTGTGTTGCCAACGTTGTGTGAAAATTTTGTGTGAATTGATTGGAGGGTTTTTGAAATATTTGAAAAAAAGTTATCTCGATAATAATTTGGCACGCAGTGTTTATATGTGTGTGTGTCCAACTGACTATTACAATATGCAATCGACAAAATAAAAAAAAAACACAACACACATGAGCGAAATTAAAAATATAAAATGGAGACAATTTACTCATCGCATTCTGTAGATATAATGACAGGTTAATTCCTGATGCAGTCGCTTCCTCAGGAATATTGTTTTTTTTTTTTTAATAGCCACAGAGTATAGCTGTGGTTTATACATCAAATATGCTGAGTAGACCTTAGTTAGAGACTAGAGAGCGGATTATTTGCCCTGATAAACGGTTTGTATAAGACCCGCACGCACGATGTCTTGGTTACGATGAATTGTGATTTCGTCGCAGAAGGCCAATTTAATCAAAATACCTCCATGACAAATCGGCAACGGTGATGTTCGAAATCTGGTAATAATGGGAGGAAAGCGATCATTTCAACCAACGCTTGAAAAACTGTGGTTAATCTCAGGTGCGTAAGGTCGCCTCAGAAGGAGAAATGTCGAGGGAGTTTGACCATAGTTTTCTCTGGCCATATGTCTACCCCGGGAATTTCATTTGAAAATCGAATTTTTGCTGTATTCCATCCGTGTAATTGTGGGAGCGTATACTGTGTTTTCTTCATTTCGAGATTCCTAGAGCCACAGACCGGATGCGAAAGAGTTACTTGAGAGAAACCTTCGAGACATAATTAGAACTTAAGACCAGAATAAATAAGACTTAATCAGAAATTATATGCAATAATGGCAATGAGGAACATCAAGTATACACCAACAGTATTTATACTACCAGTAAAGCAACAGTGGAAGACAAAACAAATGCATTCTATTTCGCGGAGTAATAGTTTTTTTTTTAATTTTACGTTCGCGCATATATCTTATCATACCTGTATAAACAGAAACATCTATCTATCTATCTATCTATCTATCTATCTATCTATCTATCTATCTATCTATCTCTCTCTCTCTCTCTCTCTCTATATATATATATATATATATATATATATATATATATATATATAGCAGTGATAGATTGATGAGTTTGCGACCCAGAAAAAAAGCAAAAGAGTGAAACCCAGGGTCACAACATAATATCAATGCGACAGAATATATATATATATATATATATATATATATATATATATATATGTATATTCAGTCGACACACAGGGTCATCAAACAACCGACAACAGGTTTTGAATTCAGAGTTTTCCTTTTCCCAACAAAGCTATAGAACGCAGTCTGTCCTGCTGTTTACCCATAACTGGAGCGAAAATAAGTAAAGTACACACACACGCACACACACACATATATATATATATATACTTTATTTACATTTAATAATTTAGTTATGCATTCATATTTTAAATTAATACTCGCGTGCCCACACACCCACGCACAGGCAAACACAGACACACACACACACACACACACACATATATATATATATATATATATATATATATATATATATATATATATATGTATTGAACAATAAAAAATTAAAACCTTCAGACACACTGGGTTGTAGATTAATATTCTTTTCTTTATTTTATTATTACTATTTCCTTTAGATTCCTCGTCTAGTTTCGGCCCCAAAATGGCCATCATCGGGAGGAGAAATATTTCTGCTTGCTGGTAGCAGTAAACTACAGAAATGAATGTCTTGAACTTTTGTCTGTAGTTTTCATTTGTTTTGTTTTTTTTTTTTTTTGTTTTTTTTTTAATCTTTTTAATATGAATCTTTTAACATTTATTGTCTTGGTCAAACAGTCTCTTTTAAGTTCTTGTTTGAGATAAAAGCTGGATGGATGTATGCTTCTCTGAATTCCCGTGGTCAGTTTATATATATATATATATATATATATATATATATATGTGTGTGTGTGTGTGTGTGTGTGTGTGTTTGTGCTTAAGTTATACTTCATAGCTCTCTTATATTACATCGAGCCCTGCTTTATTAGCACGAACGCTCTATGGGATTTCTAATATATTCATACATACATGCATATATATATATATATATATATATATATATATATATATATATATATATATATACGCATACACAAACACACAAACACATATCTGAAAACGATATATACATCTTTATATATCTAGAACAGTTTGAAGGCAAGAATGATGACAAAGTGGAAAGAAAATTTCGTGTGACGAGTTTCGTCCCCTAGGACTTTATCCGACTGGGTTTGTTTACGTTGTCGCCTCATCAATTTTATTTAATTAAACTGACACAATGTGTTTTTTAATTATTTTATTTTTGTATTTATTACAATTTTCTATTCAGGTGTCTCTCAGTATTGAAACTGTTGATAAATTATCCTTCATTGATTTTTTTTTTCTGGGTCTTTTGAATTATCTTTGAACGACCTAGTCATTATTAAGAACCATGTGATGTCAGTAGAGTAAGTAATATCATATATCTTAAAATGTGTATTAATCGGTACCTTAACAGGTTCTACCACGTCAGATCAAGGTGGATCTGGAAACAAGAGCAATTAAGAGGTGGTTCCATGATCCTTAAAACCTCCAATCTTTTGATCAGAGGCCTTGCTGCCGGATGTAGTTTATCGTTATACCCAGGACTATATATTCTCTCTTTGACTGGCAATACCAGGTAGCACTGACTGAACATTATAGAAAGCCAGGAATTTAACTGAAAGCACAGAATAAAACAATAATAATTGAAAAATAAATGTTTTAAGGACTTGCATCTGAAAATTTAATAGTATCTTCATTTTTAATGATATCGGTAAATTAATAGGAATATATTGTTCAATTTGACATAAAGTGAAGGATCAGTTTTCTATTGTTATCAAGTAATAAACTAATCCTCTACCCATAATTAATAGATAATAATCTAATTTAAAAAAAAAAGAACAATTCTTTGTTAAAAGTACTTAGAGGGATTTCTGATAAATATTTTAGCATTTTTTTTATCCACATTAGAGGTACTTCTGGCCAAGTGTCGCACAGAGTTGCCCAACAAAATCAAATTCACACAAATGACCTCATCAAATTTTGATTCACAGCCATCTCTGTCACCAGGACAGAGAATGATGATCCCAATACTAATATGTTAGTGGGTGCTGACAGCAACAACAATTTTACCAACTATAAACACAACAAAAAATGATCGTACATCACTAACTTTTATTGAATCCATTCTTAAAGAATCTAACCTGTGTTTATCTAAATCTGTTTATGTACAACATTTCCATATCTATGTGGACAACTACCAAGCAACAGTACCTTGTCGTTTTTAATGAATCATGTATAAAGGAGGGAATACTACCCAAATACACATGTGAACGTCAAAATTTTTTAATTAGTAGCTGCGTCAGTAAACAAAAATAATTCATATTTAGGCAGTAAATATCTGAAAACGGATTCAGAGAATAATGCCCTAAGAAAAAAAAAATAAAACCACTCTAAGATAACACGGTTCTTGATAATAACCGTGACACTCAAAAGTACTTGACCAAAGATAGCTGAATAAACATGCATTTTGGACAGATTATTCACAATTTCGATCAATATGTTGCAGAGATTTCTTCATCGCCCATGAACTAATCTAAACCATCGAAGAACATCCTTAACCTCTTCTTAACTTCAACATTAAAGCTTACCAAAACATTTACCTCCACTAGACACGACATATCATTCCATAATAAGTGTCTAGATTGAATGCAAACCTAAGGTACCCCTAATGTAACGTTCCATTGAACACTTTTTCGCTATTCGAAAGCAGAAATTTCAATCCTACACGATGGAAGCTCCCCTCTCCCTTCATGCATGCTGCCGCCAAAACCACTGCCCTTACTACTGGTTGAATCCTTTCTGGAATGGACAGTTTGATACGCCCCCATAAAAATCCAGCAAACATCAATGATCAATCCTGGTTCCTGCCTTAATGCGTTGCATTTATAACTGAATACAGTATTTATCACAAAGGGCGATATAGTTCAGCCGTCACTGAAGAAATTTGCATTCTCTTGGTGTTCGATGACCTTCTTGCTTTAATATTTGCTCTATCTATCCATCATACGGAAATCCACGGAATCACTGAAAAAAGTTCTAGAAAACATCAAGTGAATCTACGCACGAATTGCCTAGACCAATGTTGAAAAGAAACAAATTGGATCCTGTGAATTCTCGAAGATCGCCGACTAAATCATGAACTGAGATAAAGTGGATGTGCCCATAATTATAAACTGTCTCCATGTCTTACCTTTTTCGACGGATAAGTCGAACCTGTACGAATCTCAGCCCCCAAATTAATTTAGATGACAAAAACCATTCCCTTTAAAAGTCCCTACGTTTCACTAAGCAAATTCTCAGTAATATTACCATTATGAAACGAAACTTCACTAGATTTATCAAAGGCCTTGACCATAATATACCACTGGCCCAAAATTCCAGTAGTTGTCCTTCAGAATATCAGCCCGGAATGTTTTCAAACAGCAAAGTTATTCAACAGATGCTTGTGCGTAAGCCCGGCTTAAAAGATCACCCCCTTCCCAGTACAGCCCCATCAGTTCCCTCAATATCACCAGTAAGCTTTTTGAGGCCATAATAAATAAGAAGGCCGTGGAACACCTAAACAATGCAAACCTCTTCAGCGACGAGCAGTATGCGCTTCAGTTAGCGACATCATAACTACTGCCACACACAAAATTTGTGATGACAAACACACATTGAGGATAATAGCACTAGATATCTGAAAGGACTTCGACAAGGTGTGGCAAAAAAAAGTTTTGTTACAACAGCTCTCCAGTTATGGAATAACTTTTAGGCTCGTCTCGATTATATAATCCATCCTAACAGGTAGGTCCCTGAAGGTAGATAATAATGACCAGCCCTCTGGAGCCCCAGCGACCTCATGGGTCAGTTCTGGGATAAACCGTCTTTTTGATCTACATAGATTATCTACCTAATAATATACTCAGATTATTTGTAAACATCTATGCCGATGATATGACTGATCTATCTTCCGATGTTGTATATACTACCAAGTGCGGTAAAATCTGGCTGGTTACATTTGATGGCTCGAAGACGAAGCTAGTAAAATTCCATCGTGGCCAATCTGACCCCAAACTAACAATAATTAGGATGAATAAAGGTCATCTCGATTAAACACCGTGCATTGAAAGACATATAGGCCTCAAACTCTCACCTAACTTCAACTGGAACTTGTACGTACGATCCATTGTAAAAAAAATGATCGGCTTTTTGACCTGTCCAGTAGCTGACTCCTCATTATAACATCTTCCTTTGCAAGAGCGATTTCAGGCCAAATAAGGAATACTGTTGTCATATTTGGGCAGAATCTGACCGGAACCCGCACTTCTGATTTGATAGGATCCAAAAGCATCATTGAGCCCTGG
>OZ010605.1:12141616-12161616 GCA_963932145.1 Acanthosepion lycidas
TTTGGATTTTTATTGTATAACATATATATATATATATATATATATATATATATATAAAGAAAGAACAGTAAGATATATAATCCGGTGTTCTTAATTTTATATATATATATATATATATATATATATATATATATATATATATAACCCTAGTGTGCGTGGTATTGAATCTTTTCTGAACCAGTCAGTTAAGATGGGCAGGATATGTCACTAGAATGAGTGATGATCGGATGCCGAATATCCACATGTATAGCCAACTTTTTCATCTTAAGAGTAATGTAGGCCGTCCTGGGTTACGCTTCAAGTATAAACTTAAATACAATTTAATTGCTGCAACCATCACTATGGGGGAATTCGAACTTGCTGTTAAAACCACACCAAACTGGAGAAAAATCCGCTACCGAGGAATAACTAACTTTTTCAATAATCGCCTCAACCAACTGAGAGAATTAAGAATGCATCAGCCCATATTACAGTCAATCCGTCATTATGCCCTTCGAGTGGATTTGTTTGCAAATCCCAGGAATGATTGTTGTGTCATATGAAACATAAACATAAAAACTAAAATCACAGACGCGCGTACGTCGAAAACGACGGGAGAGTCCATTATATATATACGGAGCTTGACAACATTTGCCGCCGAAAAATTCCCGATTCCAATATTAGTTACACTTTTCCAAACTTTGCGATCCAAGGCAGTATTCTCCAAATCAGTGTGTGCAATATTTGCAGCTGCAAGGTTACTCTTCAGCTTATCTTTGAACATGAGCAAGGGCCGGCCAACATTCCGTTGACCACCTTCAAGCTGGCTGTACATGAGAATCTTTGGAATTCTATCATCTTGCATCCGTACAACATGACCGGCTCATCGTAACTGTGCTCTCATGAGGAAGCTCTCAATTACGTCAATGTTACACATCGTTAGAAGGTCGGCATTGGATTTTTTTTCCTGCAGGGTTAGTCCACAGATTGCTCGGAGACATCCTTTGTGAAAGACATCTAATTGCTGAATCTGCTTACGATAGATGGTCCAGCCCTCTGGTCCATACAAAAGAGCAGTGAGGACAACTGCCTTGTACACGTCGATTTTTGTCGCAAGACGAATACCCCTGTCATTCCAAAGACGGTGACGTAGTTTTCCAAACGCGTTAGCCGCTTTTGCAATTCTATTCACAATTTCGTCATCCAGAGTCCCACTTGCATTCACTTTACTGCCTAGGTAGTTGAAATTCTTCACATAGTTGAGGTCATTTCCGTCAACACGAATCGGTTTCATCAGGGAACCCGCGAGCAGGAGGGTTTTGTTTCACGCTTCGCACTTGCTTGGGTGCAGTTGCAGGCTGGTGAACAACTTCTGTTTTTGAGATGCTGATGGTAAGACCGAATGCTTTGCAAGCAGCAGAGAGCTTGTCCATCAGGCGTTGAGCTACTTCAAAAGAAGTTGCTACCAGCGCAGCATCATCTGCAAACAGAAGATCACGAATTATGCCGATCCTTGTCAGAGTTTTGGCTTTGAATCTCTGGTGATTGAAAAGGCCCCCACTTGTTCTAAACTGAAGTTTAACGCCGTCTTCCACTCCTGCAAATGCATGTTTCAGCATGACAGAAATGTAGACGGCAAAAAGAACAGGGGCCATAACACAACCTTGATTTGTGCCATTCCTCACAGAAAAGGAATCTGATATTTCACCAGTTGACACCACCTCAGCCTTCATCCCATCATAGAAAGAGATAATGACCTTTAACATATTTTCCGGTATTCCCAATTTCCTCAAAACCTTCCACAGGGCAGCACGGTTCACTGTGTCAAACGCCTTCGTGAGGCCAACGAACACCATATACAACTCTTGATTCTTCTCACATAGAGGAGGCACGGTGGAGTAATGGATATCGGCTTGGATTGAGGAATTGGAGAGCCGAGTTCAAATTCCAGTCGAATCCATTACATTCACTTACGTGCTAATACCCTTGGGAAAGGTATGAATCCTCTTCTTCTCCCTTCAGCTATGGGTAAAATAGCAGTACAGACTGGATGGCAACTGGTCTAGGAGAAGGACAACTCTGAATTCAAAACCTGCGGAGCACCAGGTCTCTGTATTCGTCCCTCCAAAAAGTGTGGATGGTCCTGCACGAGGCTTTCACCACTATAATCAAATCTCATGTGATCTGTTTGACCCTCATACGTCGAATGTCGTCGGGAGAGTCGATCATATATATATATATAAATAGATAGATAGAGAGAGGTAAAGAAATATAGTTTTAAGGTGCACTATGTTCAATATCAAAGATAGAACGTATGTAAATATAAAAGTGAGCATTGAAGTCAACACTCAGAGGCGACAGGCTGTGAATGCTGGATATTTCCCCGGCTATTAATATATATGGGTTAGTGGTGCCTTGTGGTTAATCTATTCTGGCTGTTATTTTTGCGGTAGTGGCTTGTTTGTTTATTTATTTGTTTGGTTTAATTTATTTTACTAGTTTTTCATTTTCTTTTTGTATTATTAATTCTTTTCTTTCTTTCTTTTTTTTTTTTTTTTGGGACGGAATTGCCTAGGACGCATATTTAATAGTTTGTTTTGATCTGGGAAGATAATTAATGCTATTTATTCGTCCAATGTTTAGATGGCTTGCCGTAGTCTATTCTGTTGTTTGGCGGGTGGACAGTTTTTTAATTTATTTATTTGGATTGATTATTTTTACTTGTTTTGCCTCTTTATGCTTATTTTTATTAGTTATAACGGTTATTTTAGGGGTGGGGGCGTTTTGCTAATTTCTTCATTCATGTATTTATTTGGATTAATTTGTATTAGTTTTTTTTAATTTATTTACTTATTTTTTATTTTGTATATTTTATTTTTTCTATTTGGTTTTCGATTTTTGAGTAACGTAATGATGTTTTTTATCAATATATAGAAGTTATAGCCATTTTTACGTCCAATTTTTGGATTGGTTGTTGTAAACTATTCTGATGGTTATTTGGTGGGATTTGTTTGTTAATTTGTTTATTATAATTTCCTTTATTTACTTATTTGGGTTGATTTTTTTTACTTGTTTATTATCGATTTTATTTTTTTATTTTTTATTTATTCTATTTGGTTTATTTTAACGAAAGTGATTTGTTAACTTGTATATTATTTGTTTGTGTTAATTTATTTTACTTCTTTATTATATTATTTTATTTATTTTTATTTTTTCCTTTCAGTTTTCGATTTTTAAGTAACGAAGTAAAAATTTGCTTTCATGTTTGCGTTTTGAGATGAGCTCAGATCGTTTATTTAGTAATTAATTTTGGTCTTGGAAGGTAATAATAACTATTTTTTCTCTAAGCAAAGGTTGCAGGTTTTTTGTGGATTTTTCGTAGGCTGATGATCTTTTCTCTGTTTTTTATGATATTTTTGGTGTGATTTGTATTTTGTTTTTAATTTTCCAGATGTACTTGGAAAGGATTCTACTGTTCGCGTAATTGCTATTTGTGAAAGATGTTTTGTGTGCATAGTTTCTTTGTTTCCAGCTCCTTGAGTTACTCCTATTTATACTTTTACTTCATTATCTGGTAATTTTACCGTGGTTTCGTATATTACGTTGTTCTGTAAGCAATTACCGTTTAAGTAACATACATTCTTTATTCGACAGTTACACATGGGTTTAAATTTTTCGGGTTCTTTGTTGATAATTTTTCTGCTGTGCTTTTTTATTATTTGTGCCATGTTCTCGGTGTAACTGTAGCTGATTTTTAAAGTGTTTTTATTGGATATTTTGTGTAAAATGCTTGATTCCGGGAAGTGTTTGTTTAGGAGTTTGAAGAATATTTTACCTATGTTTGTTTTTACTGTACAGTGGGTTGAACTATATGATATTTCTTTTCCTGTTGGCCTTTCTTGTACTCTGTGGGGAGTATGTGAATGTTGCCGGGAATCCACTACCTTTTAGGGCTGTTTCGTGGTCTTTCTTAGCTTCGTTAAATATGGTTTTATTGCAAGAATTGTCGGAGAGCCTGCGGTTAATCGATTTTGGTATCTGTTTGATTATCGAAGACGGGTAATTGGAGGATGTTTATATGTACAGTGGTTTATCATTGGGTTTTCTGTATGGTTTATATGTGCCTTTTCTTAGGCTGAAGGTAACATCTAGAAAATCTACTTCGTTTAGGTTAGTTTATATATCTATGTCAAATCCGTTATTTTTAAAAATCCTTATTAATTTTTTTCTAGTTTTGTCTGTGTTTTGTTTGTAGTAGTTTCTTAAGATTATGGGACCGTTGACCCTGTTGAGTCCTGTGTCGTTTTTATCTATTATTTCACTTAGTAACTAAATGGATTCATGCCTTTTCTAAGGGTATTTGCACATAAGTAAATATAACTACCCCAACGGTATTGAACCTAGTCTCTTTGATTAATAATTCTGTGCCATTATTCATTACACCACACGCACCCCCTATTTTACATTTTCTGGTATTCCATAGTAGTCACCAGATTAGGTGCCGAACAGGCACGAAGTTGCTTAACTTCTGTGATACGACGGGAACATGCATTTCAATGTGATGTGGCTGTAAGATGGAAGAGTTAGATCCATTTTCTTTCTAATCGTATTTGCAGATAATTGAATATAACGACTCCGATGGGAATTGGAACACAGCAATCCGATTAAAATTCCGTATCATTATCCATTACACTACCAACATATGCAAAACTGCTGTACTCTGTGTTCTCAACCGGTCTCCCATGTTGGCATGGACCAAGATCAACGTTGCTTGACATCAGTGATTGTAAGGGAACCGGTGATTCAACGTGATATGGCCATAAGTCAAGTGTGAAGAACTGTAGAAAATAGGTTGAGGATATGGAAGAAGGACCGTGTTTCGGAAATGGAGAAGAATGGAATAATAAGAAGGAAGGGAAGGTGCCGGAAGGAAAAAAGATAGTGAAGATAGAAGCGGGAAAAGGAAGATAAAGGTGGGGATTAGAAAATGATAATTATATTTAGGGGAGGAGACATGGGAAGAAGAAAGGGAAAATGAGGATTTGGATTTAAGATACAAAGTTGATATACGAAGAAGAAAAGAAGTACGTGGGGTTGAAGGAAGTAGAGAATGGGGAGATAAAAGAAACTGGTTGGGAAGAAGGGGAGTAAAAGAAAGAGAAGAATGGTGAGAAACTGTTGAATATATGTAAGAGATTGAAAGATTAAGATATATTGACGATGAGGAGATGAATAAGGAGGCAAGGTGAACAGGAAGCGATATAGGAGGGTATAAGATATATATAGTGAGGGAATATTTCAAAATGGAAGAAGGAATAGGAAAATACAAGAGAAAAGTGAAGAAGAAGAAGAAGAAGAAGAAGAAGAAGAAGAAGAAGAAGAAGATGATGAAAGGGAAAATGCAACTTCTAAGGAAGAAAGATTAATAGATTGTTGTGGTAGGATCCACCTAATTTGCATAGTGGAGTACCGACCATATAAATATGGTTGGTACCGGGAAGGAATGAGAGATTCAACCAGAGACTCTGCCCGACTGCGACTCAGTCAACACATTCTCCAGGAACGGTCTTCCCGGGAATATACAAAAGACTATATGTAAATATTGTGTACACTTACTTGTTTCAATACATTTTGTTCTAAGTACATTTTGTGTTGCATTATTATTCCATGCATTAGTCAAGTTTCAACTTAGATGAAGGATGCAATAAAGATGATGATAAAAAAAAGAAGAGAAGACAAGAAAAAAGTAGAATGAATGAGAAGAAGATGAAAAAAAGAAGAAGAATGGACGAGAAGAAGAAGGAATGGGATAAGAAGAGGAAGAAGAATGGGCGGGAAGAAAAAGAAAAAAATAGAAGGAAAATAAGAAAAAGAAGACGGGAATAATTAAAAGAACAAACTAATGCGGTGCAGATAAGACAGGATTAAAAGATAATGGATAACATAAAAATGAAGAAGAAGAAGAAGAGGCAGATAAGTAAATACGTAATGTAGTGTAGGGAAGAAAAAATTAATAGTCGAAAGATGAAATAAATATAATGAAATAGTAGATGTTGAAATGACGAGAAGAAAAAAAAGAAAGAAGTGGAAGAAGAAGATGAAGAACGTGAGGGAGGAAATACTTACGCGGTGTAAGAAAAAGTTACATGCTGTAGGGAAGAAACATTTAATAGATGAAGGATGAAGTGAGGAAGAAGAAAAAGAAGAAGCAGATTTTGAAAAGGATGTGTAAAAAAAAAATCGACCACAAGGAGATATAAACAAAAAATGATGATAATGATGACCACGTTTATGGGGACAGTAAAGATGGCGTCCTGAGACAGAACATCAAAAGAGACCAATTCAGAAATAAATAATATTGTTTGAAGTATTTCCAGAAATTCGATGAGTCATGTTGCATACGTCTGGAAATGTCCACATAAACTTGCATGTCATACATTTTGCGCAGTTCTCTTTACAAGCGTCTGTGATTTCTGTCTTCTTCTTTTTTTTCTCTCATTTTTTTATATGTATTTAATGCACGCGTATCTCTTGGCATTAGTTGGATGCATATATAAATAGAAAAAAGTGTGGCCTGTCTGTCAATCTATCTCCCAAAGTATTAGGTTTGTGCAAAAATAATGTCGGTTTTTGACGTTAAAAATACGTCAAAATCCGACATTATTTTTGCACAAACCTAATATCTGTACACGTCCATCTGTCTCCCCATCTAACTTGGTTAGATTTCTACTATTGATCTGTTTATACTAGGCTTTTTAAATCAATACATCAACCGTTTGATCGATATGTCTACACAATCGACTTATTTACAATAATCCAGCGTGTGTACACAAACACATACACGCACACACATACAAATATATATTATTATTTCAAATATTAATATATGGATAATCATATTTGAAACAGTCATGCCAGCTCCTTATAGGAGAAAAACCGGTGTGCTTTACCGATTGGATACGAACTATATAACTTTATATGTTCCCTTTAAGAAAAACACACTTCTGGGGCGTAAACACAGCAATTACTAAAGAATTATTTTTTTTAAATTTTAATTCGACATATTCTAATATATCAAAAGTTTTTTAGTGGATGATATGGTTTTAAGTAATAAAAACATTATATATATATATATATATATATATATATATATATATATATATATATATATATATATTATTCGACTGGATACGAAAATTCGGGATTACAGAGATGTAGTACTTGCCATCCTTTTGTATGTCTCAAATTCTTGGACTCCGTACAGTTACTATATACGCCAGCTAGATGTTTTCCATAAAAGCTGTCTGCGTGCAATCAGTGGAGTTAACCTTCAAGATAGGACATCTAATGTAGACCTGTTTAACAGGTGTAATATTGGAGGAATCGAAATTTTTATCATAGAATCTCAGTTACAGTGGACTGGTCATCTCTTGAGAGTGTCTGATGACAGGATACCCAAGATCCTAATGTCCAGCGTGTTAGATCAGGGCTACAGAAATGTAGGACGCCCATGGCTAAGATACAAAGACAAGCTGAAAAGCAATTTGTCAGCAGTCAGCATACCACAAAACACCCTTGAATACTTAGCCTTGGAACGGGTAGAATGGAGATCAACGTGATTTAGTGGACTCAACAATTTCCAATCTGGTTGTCTGAATCCTCTTCAAGAAGCAAGAGCATGATCTAAAAGGTCATCCAATCTAACAGTGATCTCATCTCACAATCCTCACACTTACTCCATATGTAGCCTCCTTTGTAAATCCCTAGCAGGTCTTAAATGCCACTTAAGATTAAGCTGTCAGATCATCATGCGTCGAAACCGACGGGAGAGATTTCATTATATATATATATATATATATATATATATATATATATATATATATATATATATATATATATACACACACCTACTGGTAAAGCAGGTCAGAGCAATAAATATTAAATATTACCTTAAATATTTGCGTCTATATAAATAACTTATAGCAATAAAATATATTAAAATAATTGTCGGACTTAGTCCATTGCATAATATATATATATATATATATATATATATATATATATATATATATATATATATATATATATATATATATATATATGTGTGTGTGTGTGTGTGTGTGTGAGAGAGAGAGAGAGTTAAAGTTCAAATATAGTTCAAATAAGGATCAGAATCCGACAGGATGATAGAATAAAGGAACAAATCGGAAACGTATATCAAACTAACATCTTTCACTTTTCTTAAAGTTTCGTCAGCCATTGAGAGAAAACAGACAAAAAGACAGAAAACAGTGAACTTTTCCATTTTGTTTAGGTCACAGTTCGCCTTGGTCAGACACGTATCACGTGTATTAAAACTGTGGATATTTCTGTGAGTATGTAGGTTTGTGAAGATTTTTTTTTTATGTTTAAGTGGGCAACGAATCGTAATATATATTTGTACTTGTGCACATTTGTATGTCGAGTAGCTGTTTCTTATCTTCCGCTTTGTTCGACCAACACTCGCAGATGGAAGTTCCCTGAATCTGATTTTATGCCTCGCCTCTTTAGGAATACATTCTTTGTATTAAATAGATACAAATTAGATTCTTTAAGAATGCATTCAAAGAATAGACGTGTTTATAGACGTTAATAATGTAATTAAGTTTTCAATGTATTTTCTCCTTGAAATATTTCGAATTTGACATTAGCATCGTATCTTAATTCACAATTCTTATTTTCCTGTACGGTTCTACGATTCATTGTCGACATTAAGTTTAACATCGAGATATTGAACATTTTTTAAACCTGTATCAGCAGTTATGATAAAACCCAAGTCTTTAAAAAAACGATTTTTTTTCTTCTGATATTATCAATTTTATACCGATACTGGGTGATCTCAGAGGAGATCGAAAGTTATTGAGGAAGAAAAAATTACAGCGCCTTCCCTGATGAATTAATAATCTGATTAAAGAACTAGAAATGATTATGAAAATAAATAGATAAAATATGTCTATATTATCTAATTAAATATTTTTGAATTTATATATATATATATATATATATATATATATATATATATATATATATATATATATATATATATATATATGAAACCTAACCTAAACAAAATCAACTATGGAATCTCTACGAATAACATTAAATGTCTACAATTGGTAACAGAAGCCATTGGTTTATACCATGGGCTTCCCTATACTTAAACTTCTTTAATTCACTCTCGCGTGGTCATGTGTGACGTCATGAGCTGCGGTGGGATTTTCACTTCTAGCGTCTTATATGCACGTGTTTATCGTTGCTTAGAAATCATTCATGTAAACAATAACAGACTATAACCACTGTCTTGTCCGTATATTGCTTAATATTATATATTGTACAGTAATTGATATCTTTGATAAAGCTTAGATTGGATTAAAAATATGGACTAATATTATGATTTGCTTTCTTCGTTTAATGATAATTTTATTAAGCTTATCAGACATTATGAAAAGAATAAATAGTCAATATATGTATATATTGTATAATTAAACATTTTTGAACTTTTATATATATATATATATATATATATATATATATATATATATATATATATATATATATATATATATATATATATATATATAATGAAATCGACTAAGTCCGACAATTATTTTAATATATTTTATTGATATACGTTATTTATATAGACACAAATATTTAAGTTAACATTTAATATTTATCGCTCTGTTTTATAATAAGCATTAATATAAACAATTAACTGTCCTGAATGTCCGACAAATCTCATAGAAAATATGCCTCCTCCTAAAGGGATCGAACCTGGTATCACTCCGGAACCGTCATATAGTCTGACTATGATGCAGGTTTGATTTGTGTCTATATAAAGAACATATGACAATAAAATATATTAATATATTAAGACCTTGAATAACTTTTCGCTGTTTTGCCACGGATGGCGTTGCTAGAACTTCGTTCGTGTATTTTCCGATAGTAACGCATCTATAAGGAACTACTATAGGCAAGCTTGATATTCAGTTTATGTCATTTCGTCGAAGTGTAAGCAACTATGTTTTTCATAGCGTTAAACATGTCGGATTTTGTGCCAAAATGTGTATTTGCGGGGAATTTTACTTCACTATTTTATTCAAACGAAATCTGCAACTGAAGCACCCAGAATTCTTGTTTAGACTTACTGCGCACTTGCTCTGTCGGAAAGACCTTCAGAGATTGGTTTAGATGCTTCAAAAATAATGATTTTTTACATCGGAGATAAAGAACACTCTGGCGCACCGAAAAAGTTTGACAACGACGTATTGGAGGCATTACTTCATGAAGACACATGTCAGGCGCAAGCTGAACATATACAAATATTGGGAGTTGATCACCCAGCAGTTTTGAAACATTTGAAAACATTATGAATGATTTAAAAGTAATGACATTTTGGTGCCGTACAGTTTCAAGACGTGAGACGTCAAATGGCATCTTGTCACGTATGAACTTTTGCTTCAACGGCAAAAAAGAAAAGTTTTTTTCTTGGATAGTATTGTGACCGCGGATGAAAAGGAGATACACTACGATAAACGACAGCGTAAAAGATCCTGGAGTAAGACCAGCCATGCATCGGCACAAAGCCGAATATCCATTGTTCAAATGTTCTGCTGTGCATTTGGTGGGATCAGCTGAATGTAGTTTGTTATGAGCTGCTCAAAGCAACCAAAACTATCACTAGGAGATCACTATCGACTACAATTTATGTGTTTGAGCCAAGCATTAATGAAAAAAAAAAAAAAACGGCCGCCATAGGAGCAGAGACACGACAATGTGATTTTGCAGCATCACAACGCTAGGTCACATTTTGCAAAACGGGTGAAAAAGTACTGCAAGCGGTTAAATTGGAAGTCCTATCCAATCCGCTGTATTCACCAGACATTGTCCCGTCCGATTATCACTTGTTCTGAGCGACAGCACATAGCCTGGCTGAGCAGTATTTTCATTCTTATGAAGATGCCAAAAAAAAGGGTAGACTCATGTTTAGCCTCAAAAAACGTGTTCTTTCTCCGACGTGCAATTCAAATGCTGCCAGAAAGATGCGAAAAAAGTAGTGACTAGCGATATTTTTAGTGACATGTTTCTTACTAATTTTGGTAAATAAAAAAATTACTTTTCATGAAAAATCAGAAACAACTTATTCAGGATCCTAATATACAACGCAAATATAGTGCTATTGTTGGAACAGTTATATATTATACTGGGATTATAGTATTTTTAATATTAAAAATATAATTGTTAGTTAAAGCGGTATTTGTATATATATATGTAAAAATATATCTTAGAGTTGTTAATATTATTTTATTATATTAAGCAAAAAGATAAATTATTTGTTCTTAAAAAACAAAGAATGAGACATTTAAAATTTATACACCAAATACTCGGCGAATTTGACACTCAAAATCAAGAAAGTCAGAGAAAAGGAAAGCATACCGTAGCTAATTAGTTTATGTAAATGGTTGAAAGAATAGTGAATAGGAATAAGGGTTACAAAGGAGAAAATGTTGTGAAAAGCGCTGAATGCCAAAGTCCTGAAGAGACTTAGCATATAGAATATGAATAAGAACTGTGAGAGATGAAGATCTCATCACAGTACTTGCGGTCACAACTAGTAATTTCACCTAAAAAATAATGAGACATGACTGCCAATCTAGTACTGCGCATAAATTCGTGAAGTCGCGGACCCAAAGACAGAAACTCACCAGGAGAGTTTACGTAAAAAAAAAACATTTCTATATAAAGGAAAGATACGCTGGGAAAGTGACTGAAACCTAGATGCCAGATCAGGACTCATAATATCGTTTTGTTTTTTGTATTTTTTACATTTGATTTTTTGAAAAATCCACAGAAACAAAAGGTCAGATATGACAGCAACATTCGATTCAACGACGAATGATTTCTGCAGGAAATTCTGCTCTCTTGGGAAATTGTAGTACTTCAGCAAATTTTAATTTCAAAATTCATGTTTGCTTGTAGAAGATGACAGCCTATCTCATTGTTTACATGCTTTGTATATAGTTGGTGATTGTAAACCGTATGGCGAGATTTTCAAAGAGTTCTTGTATCATATCACTAGCATCATCTTTCACACAGAGTGATCTTCTGTTCAACGAACAGAATGGTTTTTGGCAAACGATAGAATTCTCTGCTCGGTATATGGCTTGGCATGCGTAAATGTACCTCTTGAAGCATAAACTTAATGTTTGAGAACTTCGTGGTCTGTAATGAAATAACTTGAGTGAACGTTTATAAAGAAAACGAATAGAAGCATTCGATAGGCATACCTAGCGATGATAGGCAATCAAGATTTTTTTGTGGGCTGTACTCGTTTCTCTCTATCTTTCGGGAATTCTTCTAACTCTAAAATTTTAGGGAAATAATAATATAAACCAGCACATAATGTTATTGGAATCCGTTCGATTGAAATGCATTCTTTTCTACGAAGTTCTTGATAGGAAAAAGTAAAAATAACGAAAGAGCTAATTGAAGAGAACAGAACTGGTAGTAATATTTAAATTCTATCAATCTAAATTAAGAATTACATTAGGATTGGCCGTATACAAAATAGAGGGTATATTAATCAACGTAAACGTACTAGTTTACTAGGGTGGACGTTGATGTGGACAAATTACGGGGTCTGTTGAAAAAATACCGGGACAATAACAATAAAAAGAAAATTATAACATATATTAATTCAGAATTTAATTATTAGGTTGGTGCAAAAATAATGTCATTTTCTCACATAGTAACATATGTGAGAAAACGACATTATTTTTGCACCAACCTAATATTTTGAAGTAGTGTCAGTCCGAATCTATAAAATTTATTCAGTGTTGATTCCATTGATAGAAGAATGTCTGGAGCTCCTTTTTTAAGAAAGGAGGGAGGCATATGCGTCCTCATATTCTCCTGGATTTCTTAGAAGTTTTAAAATCTTGTTACCTTCAAGTGCGATTTGATTTTTGAAGAAGAAAATGTCATAATTGCTAGGCTGAGGAATATTGCGGTTGTCGGGCCTGCAGAATATTGTGCATGGACAAAAACATGCAGCAAGCATCAGGGGCAATGATAGAATTTCTGTATTGTAGTTAGACGACTACAAACTACAAGCTTTTTTTGGTCTCCAAAGCAATGCTATAAACAATGCAAGTGAGCGACAACTTTATAACTTAGTGTGTATTTAAGAGGAACAAGTCCCTACGGGCGAGATCTGGTGAATATGGTGGTTGTCGAACCTGGAGAATGTAGACCTTGGCGAGAAACTGCTGCAAGCTGAACTGAATGTGAAAGGGCATTGTCATAGTACCCTATGTTTATTGTTTGATTAGGTGCCGTATACTCATGTTGAACAATGAGATTGTAGTCGGAAAAAATTCTGTCGTGTTTTCACATTCCTTCGACTCATTCGTGCTTTCGTCAGTCTCGGACAGGGTGGTTTCATCAACTGCGAAGACTGAGCCTTGATTCTGGAGTCATATCCGTAAAGCTACGATTCCTCACCTCACGTTTTTACAACGGTTTTCTGTGGTGTGATGTGACGGTCACACTCTACACACTATCCTTCCACGCATTGCTACAGTAAACTGAAGCTGACGAGGACATTATAACTTAGTATTCATGTACGTCAATGTCTGTCAGTGTCAAGCGACTACTCTGAGTAATTTAGCTCTTTACCATAGCAACAATCCCGATCATTCTGATCAGTCTTCGTATATGGGAAAAGATTCATGCGATATTTAAATGGTTGTGTTCTTTTGACATTGGATGAAACTCAATATACAATGTTGTATCCTGATAAAAAAAAAACAAAAAAAAACAAATAGACGACGTTAATAATAATTAATATAGCGGAGATTTTAGAGAAAGCATCAAGATTCAAATTTAGCATTTATGTCGAGTATATTGTTCAGATGACATGACGTGCAATTTGCTAAAAGAGAAAACTGTCACTTAATGTAAAGAAAGGCATGGCTATGATTACACTAAGCCTTACAAGTGCTTTCTTTTTAAAAAAGAAAAAAAAAGAAAAAAGAAAAGAGATGTGATATCTTCAATGTCGGAGTTAGGTCCACTGAAATAAGGACAACGAACAACGTTAATATATAGTATACAGTATATATATATATATATATATATATATATATATATATATATATATATATATATATATATATATATATATATATACTGTGAGATTAACTGATTACATATAAGGATATATTAGGCATTCCTAATCTAAGCAGATAGGTTTATTTGCGGACAAAATTTATAAACATAAAATTTTCTCTTAATAAACTTCGTTCAGGAAAATGCTTTTTAAGTTGACAGTTTTCATTTTTAATTTAGTGTGGAAATTAGAAAAATTTGATTATGATATGAATAAATTCTGCACACTGACAACCATTTCATTCCAATGTTTCTATTAATTTAATATATATATATATATATATATATATATATATATATAGATATAGATATAGATATAGATATAGATATATATGTTTGGATGTATGTATTACACAGCAAAAATCCCAAATTATCTTGCACCAGTGTTTTCAACCTTGTTTTTTCCGGATGAAGAAGACTGGCGCAAAGTTGTCGATCAGTTTTAATATTTGATATTACTAGGACCTGAATTATATACCAACGGATCTATTACCTGTAACACACACACACACACACACACACATACATATATATATATATATATTAATTTTTTTTTTTGTGGTACAAAACTTTATTACGGCGTTAAAAACAAGAATATTTTTACATTGGACCATGATGTTATTAAAATAAAATACCAGCCGACCGGTTTCGCCCCCTCTCTTCAGAGCTGTAAACGGGTGAAAAATTATGAACAAGGAGAAAAAAAAATATATCGGTGACTTGAATGAACGGAAGGGACGGTTGTAACACCTAAAGATGCTAGAGACCCAGAAGAGCAAGCACAAGCAAACAATCTCTCTGTTTACAAAGAGAAGGTCGCCCAGACTTGATAAACAGCGTCTCCAACACCTTCAGATGGAACAACGAGTGTGAAGTGGACACCACAGAAAACCAATTCACACTGAAGTCCACCGCACAACCAGGACTATTTGTATGTGTTTCGAACGGTATCACCAATCGAAAAATTTTTATGGATTACCTAAAATTTTTATGGATTACCTAAAATTCATAAGGAGGGTGTTCCGTTGAAACCCATATCTATGATTGGGTCCTCTCAACATAAAGTCGCTAAGTGGCTAGCTATAATCCAGTGTTGCAGCATTATAGCTCCTTTTGTATTAAAGATTCCTTCTCGTTCTCTGAATTTATTATTTGACGTTAAAAATACGTCAAAAAACGACATTATTACGTCATTATTTTTGCACCAACCTAATAATAAAAAATACCAGAAAAGTAAAGAAAAATGCGTTAAAAACATATATGAGTTAGAGAGATCCCCAAAAAATGAAAATATCGGACAGAAAGAAATGATAAAAACAAAGAGAAAAATTAAAGAAAACAAAAACCAATAATGGAAGTAAGTGAAAAGAATAGTAGATAAATAATCAAAAAAGAAACAAAAAGAACATTGATTTTTTTTTTATTTCGCGGCATATGAACTTCTATGGGATATTTAATGCCGACATGTAAAGGCCGCAATCTTAATATTTTGAACATAGTTTTATGGTTTTAACTACAGATAAAATATATTGTTGGTAAATTTTCTATAAAATTTATTGTTGATAATTGTCGATTCAAAATCTATTGGCAATTCTATGAACTGGTCCGAAACTTGTCAACCCTACATAACATGATTTTCTATTTCAGATGGTTGGCACGAGCTTCTTCTGGAAACACCATCGAGGTTGTTCGATGTGAATTCATTAATATTTCTATTATTTTCATTACTTTTTGGCAGAGGGGGCAAGATTCTTGGACCACCCTCTACTATAAATACGAATCGTTGGTTATTTTCTGAAATATATTAGGTTGGTGCAAAAATAATGACGTAATATTGTCGTTTTTTGACGTTAAAAAATGCGTCAAAAACGACATTATTACGTCATTATTTTTGCACCAACCTAATAAATTGTGCTTATCGTTTTACTATAAATATGTATTTCTATAATTTCATACTGTTTGGGGGTTCACTATTTGTCCATAGCCTGTACCCTAACAGTTACTAACATCCTGGGTGAGGGTGGACCTGAAAACAACAGCAATTAATAGTTTTTTTTTTCTCACGCTCCTCAAAACAGCTACTCTCACGATCATGGAAACTGTCTATGTTTATGAGATGAGGTATTATGTACATTATTTGTATTGTTCAGACTATCGTCCTCATCTTTGTCGCAATATTTATCACAAGGTTTCGTCCGTCGTAAAACCCGCCCTTCATCAGGTGGTTGGAATGTCAAATTGAACCCTTTATTTCGCTCACTGTGGTTGACTGCTCTAGTTCAACGTGTAAGTGCGAGGTAATATGCTATGTAAGTAGTCCACCACAGTGGTTTACCTGCTTCACGTTGCTGGCGAGTATTTTAATTCGTTGATGCTATAACAATTACCATTTCATTTCCGACCTCCATTTTGGGTATTCCTTATTCAGTAACATTTTCTAGATTACAACAAAAATGAAAACAAGAAAAAAGCCATGGAGAAACATGAAGAATAAAAGTGAAAGAAAAGGCAATGAGAATAAAAGACAGAATAAGATTGAACGAGAGAGAGAGGGGGAGATTAAATTAAAAAGAAAATGATAGAAGAAAATAAGTGAATGGAATGAGACAGAATGTAAGAAAAACTCTAAATGTACGCGAAAAATAGAAAGAAAATTAAAAAAAGAAGAAAGATCCAAGATTTTCTATGTGTTTTTTTTTTTCTTTCATTCATTCCTTTTTATGGTATGACACATAAACAACTGAAGATATATACTTTCGAAATAAAAACATATGAAAGAAAGAAAGAAACAGAGAAAGAAAGAAAGAGCAAAAGAAAGAAAGAAAGAAAGAAAGAGAAAAAGAAAGAAAGGAAGAAAGTAAAAAGAAATAGTAAATAACATTACACGAGAATAAAATAAAAATGAAAAGAAAAAAAGAAAAGAAAATAGAAACTGAAAGAGAAAAAGTCAGAGAAAAGAAGAAAAAAAGAAACAGAGAAATAAAAAGGGGAAAATCTGTAAAGGTAAGATAGAAAACTAAATATTAAAAGTAGCGAACAAGAGAAAGATAAAAGAGAATAAATAGAAAAAGAGAAGAAAAATATAAAGAAAATAGAAAAAGAAAAAAAAAAGAAAGAGGAAATCAATAGAAAAAACTAAAAAGAAAAGGAAACGAAAAGGAAAATTAAATAAATAAAAAAAGAAAAGAAAAATAGAAAAGGAAAAAAAAAAAACAGAAATAGTAAAAATAAATATATGAAATAAAAACGGCAAGAAATAGGACAAAAGGGAAAGAGAAAGGAAAATGATTGGAAAAACAAAAAAGAAAATAAATAATAAAAGGTGAAGGAAAAAGAAAATAAAGAAAGAATAGGAAAATGAAAAGAAAGAGAAAAATACATAGAAAAAGGAAAAGGGCAAAGAAATAGAAAAAGGAAAAAAAGAAGCAAAGAAAAAGAAAGAGGTAAAGAAATACAAATAGGGAAAGAAAGAAGCAAAGAAATAGAAAAAAAATAAAAGAAAGGGACAAAAACATAAAAAAAATGAAAAGAAAGCGGCAATGAAACAGTTACAGCAAAATAAAAAAAAAGAAAAACAAATTAAAAAGAAAGAGAAAAAAAGAAAGCTAAAGAAAAACATTAGATAAAGTAAATGGATAAGAAAAGAAATAATGAACGAACACTAGAAAAAGATGAAAAGAACTGGAAAAGTGAAAGGTAAAAATAAGAAAAAGGAAATGGCAACAAAAGAAATAGGGAAAGGAAAAGAAATATAAAAGAAAAAAAAGAAAAGAAAATACATTGACAAACTGAAAGGAAAAGAAAAGACAACAGATAATAAAAAAAAGGAGGATGAAGTGGAAAAACAAAAAGAAATATATGGGAAATATAAATTCAAAGAACGTAAAAACAGAAACAATATAAAAACGGGAATCAGGAGATTAAAAGAAAAAAGAAATGAGAAATCAATATAAAGTATAAAAGTATATATAAAGAGACAATAGTAAAATGTACAGAAGCATTTTAAAGAGAGGGACATAATGAAAGAAATCGAATAAAAAAAAATTGAAGAATGAAATAAAGAATAGGAATGAAATCAAAGAAGAATTAAAAAGAATAAAAAGAAAGAGAATTATCTCAATAAACACGCAATGTGAAACGAGAAAAAAAAATACCGAAAACAATAAAATAAAGAAAAACGAAAAATATCAAAAAAAAAACAAAATTCGAGATCCAATGTGAGAATCAGAAAGAATGTCATCAAAATAAATAGACAGAGAAGAGGCCAAAAAGCGTACAGATACGAGAGGTCCCCAACTGACCACGGCATCTGTAATCCATCTCATATAGTAGATCCTGTCATGGCCGGAGGTCTGATTGCAACGCGACAAGCGTTGCATTAGCTTTTGGTCGCCATTAATATCAGCCATCGCCAGTGAATTGTAGTTGCACCCATCACCAAGTTTCATATGTGTCGTTGTATATCCGTGGGCCCGTCGTAAGGTAAGGAACGAAAAGAAACTGTACACCCGAAGGGCGTACACTGAATCATTCCACTATAAATATGTTCAGTTTACGACATACACACCTAACTGGGACGTGATAGCCGAAACTAAGGTCATTTCAAGATCGGTTGCCATGAGAAAAAAAAACACACAAACACACATACAGACACACGCGACCACACAGACACACATACGCACAGTCACACACACACACCTGCTCACAGACACATACACATATACATAAACATAAATAGAATTACATACACACACACACACACATATATATATATATATATATGTGTGTGTGTGTGTGTATGTATTTATGTATGTATGTATGTAAATGCATATATATATATATATTTATGTACATAAAGGCATATGCATTTATGTATATGTGTTTGTATATCTGTCTTTGTATCCATGTGTGTGTGAAATGTTTTTATAGAGTCCTGTCTGTGAAGAAAGTCCACAAATGTCCACAAATATGCCAACACAAGGATTATTGAAATCCTCTCTATATATTCCATGAACAATGTTATATATATATATATATATATATATATATATATATATATATATATATATATATATATATATATATATATATATATATAAGTGCGCAGGTATGCAGAAAATAGAAAAGAACACGATGGGTGCATAATCCGGAGTTCCTTAGTATTTTTGTTTTTATTTTTAAGAAGACAGTGCTCCATACAGAACTAGACCTTAATTATAATATTTTTTTTGTTTAAAAATATGATTCCTTCCCTACATAATAGTTCTCATGTTTCAAAAACGAGAGCCGAAACCATCCAAATAATTATTTAAATTAAGTTGAATTTAAGAGTTTAGTCCGTTAAAACATATGCAGGAGTTAACGGTTTTTTGCAGACATCAACACATTTTCGCATTAAATAATTAGCATAAAAAAAATCCCATAGTTTAATAAAAGTCTTAATATCTTAGCCAAATCATTAAATAAGAAAAACCCTTTCTGTAGTCGTCAAAAAGCAAATTGAAACTTAGTAAAAATACGGTTTGTATACAAAACACCCACTTGAATAAACAAATAAATAAATAGATAATCAGATAGACAATAGTAAAACAATCCTCCCGACACATAACGACTTGTAGACGCGCCATAAAAATACCCACCACTGGGAACTAACTAGAGAATGTCCGCCAACATTGGCCGTGAAATAGGCACCCTACCCAACATTAGCAAAACCTTTCAGAAGATGGTGAATCTATTGATAAGAATTAATTCTCTGACCACGTAACGAAGAAATCAAGCCTAGCCACTCCCACAATAACGAATGTTATAACGGA
>OZ010605.1:12164116-12176616 GCA_963932145.1 Acanthosepion lycidas
TTCATCTTCGTTTTTACAAGGAGTTTTGTTGGTCTTTCTCTTAACTGCTCACTGTATATAATAATCTAAATGTGTGTGTTGTCTCAGGAGTTAGATAGCCAGAATTAATGTGGTCGCAGAAATTGTCTGAGAGCCAGGACTGTGATCTCCTGCTTGTCTGAAATGTTGCAAAATCCTGTTGCCAATTGTTGTGTCTTCCAGTAGGCTTCTTCAGGGCGGCACTACATTCTCAAGGCACTTGATGTAGGCCACTGTATTGAATCTAAATCCCTGTGGGAAGACGAATAGAGCTATAGCATCGACATCACTAGTGATCACTCCAAAAACCTTTGTAATCAGCATTAATCTCATCGAAAACTTTCCGAAGATTCTTCACTGTTCTCAGATTAACACCGAAAGACTCTGAAATGTGCGCATTGGAGTTGTCGGTGCGAATGCCAAGCAGTACAGCATGCCATTTCCAAATTTCTGTCGGAGTTAATTTCGTCATGGTGTTTTTTTCTCAAAGACGGTGCAAAACTAACCCTAATATACTGTGACATCGATAAAATCAAAAATAAATAAAACGCATGGGCGGAATGAAAATATAAAAGGCTGATAAATACCCGTCGCTGAATGCGTATATATATATATATATATATATATATATATATATATATATATATATATATATATATATATATACACACATTAATAAATACACATTTACCTAAATTTGGTGTGCGACTAAGGTTTTGTTGTCTACCCAACTCGTCGGGCACAATGTATAGATTATTTTTTATTTAATAAAATATAAAGAAATTCATGGGACGCTGATTCATAATTCAAAATTAAAATATTACAAAAATAATACTAAAGAAATAATGCGGTTTAAATGCAGGGATAGAGGGTTGGCTGAAAAGCTCATAGGCTGACTAGGATGGAATGAAGCTAAAGCTGTAAAATCTTGCACGCATTAATTTGAAATCTTCTATATTAATTCATTGTTTCTCTCCGGATTATACTCAGCCTTTGGACATTTCATCCGGTCTTAGTATCAATTTATTGGTTATTTTCATTCTGGTTCTATACTGAGCAATTTCCTGAGAAAAATTATACACACATTGAAATGCCGTAAATTCTAATAAATGGTATTTTAGTATGTAGTATTGATTATTATTACTATTATTAAAAATAGATCGAAAACACATAAATAAATAATTGGTAAGAGAATCATAATATGAAAAAAAAATCAAAATGACCTATTTCGCTCGGAGAAAGAATGTCTCAAGTATAATGGAGGCTTTATTGATGAAATCAGTCTTATAAGTGCAATGGGAGTACGAGCGAGTAGAAAATGCAACAAACACGGGTTATATTCTTCATTTAACGTAAATGTAATATTAATATCCAGTTCATGTAGATGTTTAATATAACGTGTCTTATTCAGCTCATCCCTTCTATTTTTCTTTCATTCCTAGATCTATAGGCGTCATTTAAACCTTAATTTTCCCATTTATCATATATATATATATATATATATATATATATATATATATGTGTGTGTGTGTGTGTGTGAGTGTGTGTGTGTGTGTCGCATATTTTTCATAGGTAATTCATGATAGGTATTAAGAAAGACAGAAAGAAAGAAGCGAAAGGAAAAAGTGAAGAAATCTAATAAAGAGGAAAGAATTCACTTCGGTAGATGAAAGCAGAAATGAAAAATAAATAAAATGAAAGAGAGGATACAAGAATCGGAAATAAAAAAATAAACAAATGAGGAATGTTGGAATGAAGAAATATAGTGATGAATAGGAAAAGGAAAAAAAGGAAATAAATACAGAATGAAAAATAAATAAGAATTCACTAAAGAAAAAAAGAAAGAAAGAAAAACTAAGTCGGAAAAAAATGAAAAAAGAAAAGAGAAGTAAAAAGAAAAGAAAAGTAAAAAGTAGGAAAAATAAAAAAAAATTAGAAAGAATGAAAGAAATTATAAAGAAAAAGAAAAAAGAAAAAAGAAAAAAGGAATATATTAAATAAAAAGACAAAAAATAAAGAAATATAAAAAAAATATGAACAGATATCTAAAAACAATATTTTTTCTATATTTTTACCATGGCGACTAACGTCACCATTAACTTCTAAGTAAGACTCCCTTTGATTTACTGGCATTTCATCTCGGATTCAACAAAAGTTCCGCGAGAAAAAAAAAATCAACAACAGGAGGATCGTTGACAAACCTCATGTTTTACTCACTGAATTGAAATCAATAATTTGTTCTGATGTCTCGTATGATGACAACCGTTCGAGACAAACTCTAGCAGTAAACTAACTTGCTACGACCTACAGGGTGTCAATTTGGACGAGAAAGTTCGCGCAGGAAATAGACTTCTGCGGCCCTCTGAAGTCAAAACACTCAGACCCTTCTTTTGAATTCATGTATCTTCTTCAGAAGTTAGTGTAACACCTTTCTCATTTCTTTTGATCTGCAGGCTTGCATTCTTTGAATCTCTCTTTATCTGTCCTTTATACTTTGATAGATTCTTCCTGCATTGCGAATCTACCTCTGTACAACATAGCTCTTTATTATCAATTTCTTTATTTTAGTTTCTTGTATATGTATATATATATATTATTTTTTTCCTTTCTGAACTTACACATCCTCAGTTATTTTCTTCTGTCTTTTGATATTTACTGAAGAATTTTTATCTTCTTTTATCGATTTTGTCATCATTTCCTTTCTAATTTTCTTATCAGTTTTCTTCCCCATTATTCGACGTAAGTTTTTTTTTTTAAATACTTTCTATATGTTGGGATGATATAAGAAAGGTTTGATAACGTTTCTCTTCAAATACTTCGTGGAAATATTACATGGCATGTGTTCGCAAAATCATGCAATACATCTGTTACTACCTACAGACTGTCAGTAATAAGTTATGGAGTAAGAATCATTTTTTTAAGAAATGTAAGACAGATATCAAGATAACTATAGTCACATTCGTTTAGGCAGCAGTTAAAGGAACAGCCAAATATTAGAATTACAAATTGGCGATACCATAATAAAGCAAATATAAAAATTTAAATACCTGAGAAGTTTTATAAGAGATGAGAGATATTGAATTTACCTGTCCCCTGTCCCCTGTCCAAATATATTTGGTAGAGCAGCAGTATTAATTACGGTAAGCCGTATCCTAAGGCGGAGTGGCGCTTCTTATATGTATTTGTAGAAATAAGAAAAGAACAAACAAAAGCCTCGCCCTGTATATGACGGTAAACTAAATCCAGGAGCAAAATCTCTGATTGGGAGATTGAAAGTTTGAAGGAGAATAGAACCACCTCATAATTGGTGTTATTGTAAGGTCCAAGTAAGGCCACAGGAGATTGCTAGGCTGTTATAGAGTAGCACCATGGAAGTAAAATTTCTACTTTGTCCAGTGTAAGGATTTTAATGAAATAATCGAAGACAGAATCAGCCATAATTTTTTAGCTAAAAAGCAACATTATATTATAAAGCGTCATTATTTTCTTTCTTGTTTATAGCGAGATTCATTTATCCTCTCTATATCTTTTATAATAGGCATAGTATTGATGCATGCACACATATGCACATGCACACATACGGGATGCGATGGATAAACTGCCGGATAAATTACGCAAAAATTAAAATAACGCTGACATCTCACTTTAAAAGATAGATTTACCAACATTACACAAAAATAACTTTAAATACTAAAGAGTAAATTTTATTCAATAAAATCAACATTATCTTCAACCACGACGTCCAGACGACTTCGGAGTCTCTTGCGTCTCTTCTGGACGCTTTCCTTGTTTCAGGTGATGAATATGTGGAGGCATAGCCTGCGATTGATAAATTGTCGTCAAAATGACTCAAAAAATGAAAAGAAAACTGTCATCTCATTTTAACAGATAGATTTACCAAAATTACATAAAAAATACTAAATATTCAATAAAATCGCCGATGGGTATATTGTTGCCATATTATATTTTAATTTCGCGCAAGCGCGTTGTTTGATTTTGATTTTGTCGACTGCAATGTAGAGTAAGGTTCGTTCGTCAACGTCTGTGAGAAAAAGACTACCTGACAGAATTCACTTCCCCAGAAATTTAGTAAACGACATGATACACTACTTGGCATAACCGCCGAAAACTGCAATACGAATATTTCACTGTGTTTGGTAGTCAATCTGAGAACAGTGCAGAGCATTCGGAAAGAGTTGGATGATTACGAAGGTACGGCAATATTCATTTATTACGTTGGTCCTAAGCCTTCCGCTGACATGAGCTACCCTCAGAGTGGTTATGCAGACATCAAACAAAGATAACCACCGTCAGAGATGGTATTTTGTTATTTTCGCGTAGAAAATTGCGTTGTGACCTCAATAAAAACATCCAAATCTTTAACAAATTTTATCTTTATTTTCCCAACAAATTAAAGCAAATATTCGAACATTAGAACAGCTCATGATCAGACATAATAGACATTCATTGTCTGTTATATTTAATAATATATGTTTACATAATAATCTGCTGCCTAAATACACCATATATATATATATATATATATATATATATATATATATATATTGTATTGGGGCAGCATATTATTATGTAAACATATATATATATATATATATATATATATATATATATATATATATATATAGATAGATAGATAGATAGATAGATAGATAGATAGATAGATAGATAGATAGATATTATCACTGGTCAAAATATATATATATATATTTATGAATTCCCAAGAGGATAGAATCCAGGTAGGACTCAATGTCCAGGACAGAGTAAGAATATAATATAAAATATAATATTAGTGCTTGAGCATTTTTATAATGAGTATATATATATATATATATATATATATATATA
Source organism: Acanthosepion lycidas (assembly GCA_963932145.1). Lineage (NCBI taxonomy): Eukaryota > Metazoa > Mollusca > Cephalopoda > Sepiida > Sepiidae > Acanthosepion > Acanthosepion lycidas. The sequence goes on from OZ010605.1 coordinate 12,169,001, forward strand.
TATATATATATATATATATATATATATATATATATATATATATATATTCGGTACCATACTACGCCATACAGTTAATGGACTAGAATTAAAAAAAATATCGCATCTGAAGTAATAAATGTGATCTAATAATCTAAAATCTAATATTCACAAAATAACGAGAAAATAAAATCCAGAATAATTATAGTCTTCTATTTTAAAATCGCACAATGTGTAGTCCTCCCTATTTACATGAAGGGAAGTTAGTTGTAAATGCATTTAATTTCACTGAATAGCCTACCAACAGACTGGGAAACATCCGCTGAATCCGCTGTGTTTCAGAGAGAGAGAGAGTGGGGAAGGAAGAGAAAACGAGAGAGCGGGAGAGAGAGACGAGTAGAGAGGGAGAGAAAAGGAGAATTCTGCTTTCCATCATCAAGCCTTATTCAAACCTCATGGTGAGTGACTTTGGCTAAACTGACTCTTCACTGAATAACGTTCTCAGCACACATGGAATACATTGCCAGGTCAGCTGGTAAGAATGTTGACACACTAGGTCCTTCTAGACACTGTTTCTCTCCAACAATCTAACATTCTTCGATGATTAGAATATTTCTGCCACATATGGTCCGGCCGTCTTGTATATCTAGAAATCTCTGATAAAATCAAAAGAAAAATCAGCAATATAATTGGTCTTAATCAGGCAGGTGGACCTCAGTCACTTTGCCACTGACATGTCACCTCCTTTCTTGTGCTTGGAGAAAGATAGATAGCGAGAGAGAGAGAGAGAGAGAGAGAGAGAGAGACGAATGTGTAGCCCTCTTTATTTACATGAAAAGAAATACATTGTAAATGCATTTAATCTCATCAAATACCCTTAAAAGTTGATATATAATGCTAGGAGCAAAGCTTATTAACTTTATAAATCTTAGAAAATAAATATAACCAATCTTCATAAAACTGGACACATTATATTAACTTTTGTCTCAATAACGACTACAACAGAAATGCATTTATCTAATCTTAATCTAAAATTTTTAATAAGTTCTACAAAATAGATGCTATGTTGCGCCAAACCTTTTTTTTATATTTCAAGCTTTAATGAATAAAAGAACCAAAATATATACAAAAAAATTATAATCAAAATAAATGCCATGCTTTTTTTTCGTCTGTTGACATCGTTGTGCCAGAAGCACTTTCACGCTTATAACGGCACCCATTTTGAACATCATCCATTTTGTTGAGCCTCGATCCATGCACGAAATTATCCTCGGCTCGGAAAATGTGATAAAGATTACGTAATGGCTTGTCTATAGGCGATTTGAGGTACCACTTCAAGTCACTCGATTTTGCACTTGGTCACAATGGCAGTTTGTACTGGCACATTGTCATGCTGTACGTGTGCGCAACTTAATGACTAATGCCGGGTAGCGGGCTTCCAAAATTATATACTCACCTGCATTTGTTTGAATCCTAATAGCCAGCATTCACAGCATGAGCATCTGGTATAAATAGAAAGCATACCATTCCTGGTAAATTCAAATATACATACGACATGACCTTTGTTTGAGAAAAGTGTCTATAGCCGCCCCTAAATGAATTCACTGGGGCTTTTTATTAGGATTACGAAAAAAAGATACATTTTACACTCACGGTTAGAATTTGGCGTCAAAAACAAGCATTTTTCCAATATACTATTTACATTTTTCGGACTATTGTCCTCATCTTTGTCGTCATATTTATTACAACGTTTTGGCCATTGTACGCTCCGGCCATCTTCAGGTGGTTAGAATGTCGAACTGAACCTTTTATTTCGCTCACTGGGGTAGACTGTTCTAGTTTTTCGTGACATGTTTAATAAATGTCAGTTATCAGTTGTCTCCTGTTAATTCCCCTCTCCAAGTTCTCGACTGCCTTAACCGGGAATTAAACTCACATTTTTGGGTCTTGTCACTGGAAACGCCCTTATCCACTGTGCCATGAGTCCTTGTAATAAATATGGCGACAAAGATGAGGACAATAGTCTGAATTAGGTACATAGTGTACATAATACATCGTCTCAGAAATATAGACAGATTTTTCCAATAGTTGTTTGCAAATGTTGACACGTCACTGACACCGGTCATCCGTCATCTATTTAGGAATGTTTGAAAAAGTCTGTTCAAAAAGACGAAATTATAGCGGCGTCGATTGATGATGCTTTGTGAGGACCATGCTCTGCTCATAATGTAGGAGGGTTTGTGCTTGACTGTTGTTCATCTTCAAGGCTGGTCTCACCTTTCTAGAAACGTTTGAAACAGTTTTTTGCCACACGCTCCTTGGCAGTTCCTAGGCATTCCACGTCAATCATTTATTTGGCCATTGATGTTAGATTCGGTTCTTTCTTGCACAGGTAATCTAAAATGGCTTTAATTGTAATTTTGACACCTCTCATTATTAAAGCTTTAACATAAAGAATAAGTAATGTTTATATATTACACAAAATTAAAAAAAATGAATTATTTAGCGACCATGAAATAAGCTGAATAAATTAATGATATAATATGGAGGTACGGTTTCCAAAAATCATCAGTGAAAATCCGAAAAATATCTTTTGAATCAACCTGGTATACAAGAAAATAATGTTGCCCATATAATACTGATGACTCTATTATTGTAGCTTTGTGGCAGATTAAACTAATCTTAAGATTATTTATTTAGTTGTGCTACCTCGGACATTCATAAATCTATATATCGCTAAACATGACGACCCTGAATCAAGGTCGGAAGGTCATTAGAGTTTCATTCTCTGTTATAAAATATTTGGTCCACTTAGGTGGTTGCTGGGTGACCAACCCAACTTGCTCTATGACTTATGCATTTATAGTACTATTGGGGACGGGTCCCTAGAGCTATCATTTAGTTGGATGTTGTCTCCAGGAGATGTTAATTACAGCTCCCAACATTCGAATGTAGGTTACATCAAGCGTATACTGTAGAGTTTTAGTCAATGTCTAGGCAGTGGCACCATATATTAATACCACATCTACAGTAGCTCGAAAGAATCTCCGCTGAGTTTGTCAGATAGATCATATTTCCAGAATACATCTATTATTTTAAAGGCGGCCCAGGCTTTAGCTAAGCGAATTTTCACTTGATTTTCAGCAGAATTTATTTCACTTCCGAGGTATGTAACATATTCTATATAGTTTTTTATTCAACTCAGAGAGTTTGTATTGAAATGTGCTGGATAAAGCCGGTGAATTTAGTTTCAAAGACCTCGCCCATTAGAATCAAAAATCATTTCGAGGATTTTCTAGATAATGCAGGAGAATTGTGAAAGTCTTGATGATAAAGTCAAAGGAAAAGACAAAAAGAAGAGGATTTGATTATGTTTGGCAAGAGAAGTACTCAATATTCGCTTTTCTAGGCTTACTAAATAATTATAAAAAAATAATTCCATATTTTCTAAGATGACGAGTTGCCTTTAATTATTTTGTTAACAGTCAAACTGATGTACTTATCTTTGCTCTTCAGTATATGTTTATATTTCTGAGATGAGGTATTATGTGCACTATTTACATCATTCAGACTATTGTCCTCATCTTTCTCGCCATATTTATTACAATGTTTCGGCCTTTCAGTATCTGACTATACTTCTGAAATGAGGTATTATGTACACTATTTACATTATTCGAACTATTGTCCTCATCTTTGTTGCTATATTTATTACAACGTTTCGGCCTTTCAGTATCTGTCTATATTTCTGAGATGAGGTATTATGTGCACTATTTACATTATTCGGACTATTGTCCTCATCTTTCTCGCCATGTTTATCACAACCTTTTGGCCGTTGTAAACTCCGGCCTTCTTCATATGGTTGGAATGTCGCACTGAGCCCCTTATTTCGCGTGTCATGTCTAATGGATATCAGTTATCTCCTGTTAATTCCCCTCTCAAGGACACATGCCTCAGTGGATAAAGGCGTTAGTTAGATCTAGTGACAGGACCCAAATTGTGTGAGTTCAATACCTGGTTAAGGCGGTAGAGAATTTTGAGAGGGGAATTAACAGGAGGTAACTGACATCCATTAGATATTGCACGTGGAACTAGAACAGTTAACCCCAGTGAAGGAATAAAGGGTTCAGTTCGACATTCAAACCACTTGAAAAAGACCGGAGCGTACAACGGCCGAAACGTTGTAATAAATATAGCGACAAAGATGAGTACAATAGTCTGAATAATGTAAATAGTGTATATTGCTATTGTTATCACAAGTTAGTAGATGTCTTCAGGTATATGTAAGATTTAGGAATTTTCAAACTGAATCCTTTATTCAACTGACGAGAGTAAATCGTTCATGTTCTGCGCGCCAGTAACTGAGCAATAATATAGTTATCTAAAACACTAGTTATTGAGAAACAATGTATTCGTTACATATCTTCATATACATTCAGACTCACACTGTAAAATTGGTTCATTGTTTGCCTCTACCAAATTGCTGTTTTTATATTCGAATATTTTTTCCAATCCATACAGACATTTTTTTTTGTTCTACAATCTCGGGTTCAATCGTGAAGCTCATGTACTTTCAGCTTTTCAAAAAAAAAGAAAAAGGAAGATAATTTTTTTTTCTTTGAGCAAGATTTTTTAAACCGAGGCTAGTCTGGCCGCGCCCACGTTGCTGAGCGCCCATTGGCTGGATGATCGCATGAGCGTTAGGCGGAGGTAAGCATGTGAAGAATGAGGGGTGGCCTGCTGCGGCCCCTGAAGGGATAGGTGTGAGATGCCACTGTGAGAGAGAGGGGAAACTCGTTGACACCCTCTGAGGGCATGGTGAGCTACCAATATGAGAACAGAAGAAGGTGGGAAGACGAAAGACTTCCAAAAATGGAAAATAATAAAATTTCCTGACCGAAAACAAAGAAGTGAATTGTGGGTTTAGAATTATCAAGGAACCTCAAAGCCCGACAAGCCCACCCCGGTTTTGGTCGGCGTCCATATAAGCAGAGTCCCAGCGAGTGAAAACCAGTTCGAGTTCGAATTCCAGTTGAGAGGCAGTTGAGTGAAGTTCGCAGTTGGAGTTGCACCCGCCTCGCAGACTTGAAAGATTCCAGGCATCACGACCTCAACTTCTAGCCAAGAACAATTTATTTTTGAAGAACGACTTAGACTCACACCCCCAAAACAAGTTTTACGAATATCGCCTGAAAATTCACCAAGAACCAGTTTCTTAAAGAACAAATAATTAAGATGTTAAGACTCGCCTAACAAACACAAAGTGTCACGAATCCATATAGCGGGTTTGGAAGAAAGACGCATTCCTGCATTCAGCAACCAGATATAAAATATTGTTATCGTTTTTTAACACATTTGAACTTTTCGAGTTATTATTTTATTTTGTTTTACATATACTTGTGCGGTGTTACCCTTGATCGAACTCGGCTTGCAATACGGCCCGGCGACTGATTGATTTCGTCTGCCTAAGATCAATTCACAAGGTCGGTAGGTTAGACTGGAAATCAAAACAGTTACCTCGGTAACCAGACGTTGGAGGCGAGCTGGGAACGACAAGGCTGATACCGAATCTAACCAGATTCCCATCCGAATCACCAAAAGGTTAGAACGTCACATTTGTTGCCGCTACCAATGCCAAGCCAGTTGGTCGTCACAGGACAGGATAGCACGACAGACGCGGCTAGGCAGACGTCACATTTGGCACAGCAACATCGGTGGGGGGAGAGACATCACAAAAGGCAGTGGAGAACATTCTGAGGGAAATTAACTTGTGAAAACAATAACCGATATCCATTAAACATGGCACGCAGAACTAGAATACGCTCCTTAAACACCTCATAAATAATGGACTAGTCTGTTTTGATAGCGTGGAAAGTTGAAAAGACATTTTAGAGAAGCTACTTGGTTTTAGCAAGAAAATGAAAGAATGAAGGTTATGACATGTCCATTGGCTCTGAACGCGTGAACGGCAGAAAACATATTAGAGACGCTACTTGGTTTCAGTTTGAAAGTGAAAGAAAGACAGAAAAAGAAACGATAAAACACTAATGTGTTTAATGTCTGTTTAAGTGAAATGGAAAAATATATCAATTACAAATGTTTTTATTTGTACCTCGTGACCAGCATTCATATTTAGGTTTGTTATTGCGATATTTTGTTAATTTTTTTTTAAAGATCGAATGTTTGTTGTAGAACTTGCCATAATATCATCATTCCATACTATCCAATCATTAACTTAATTAAGATTCATCTGAAAATTAAAATACGAAAACTGTGAAATTATCCCTAGTATTTCTTTTTCTTATTATTTTATATCCATACCATATATTTTATGCACACTTTAAATTAATGGCTATTGTGTGAGTGCTTACGCTATTTAATTTTGATTTCAGTATAGAACAAACTGTGAACAGACGGCAATTTTCGATTTTTTTTAAGTGTTTCATCCCAAACAAGGCGGGAAGCCACTAGCACGCAAGGGGTAACAGAGAGCTGGGGCGAGAACAAACAGGAGTGATAGAGGAAAGGATGAAGAGGATAGGGGATAGACCAGAGTATCTGGAGACGTCGACTGACATTACATTTGAATAGTTCGAGATTATAGCTATTAGGAAAATAAGAAATGGGGAGGGAGTCACACAGGTGCGAAGTGCGAGACATGAAGCTATTGGAGTAGAAGAGATGGCGAAAAGGTGAGAGCGAGATGCCAGTCTAGTTGAACGCTTAAATTCATGAAGTTTGGGAACCAGCGAAACCTGCTCATCGGAGCAGTTACTGTGAAAGTATTTGTATAAAGACAGACGGGGGTAACGGCACGTCTGTGAGAGAGCGGCTGCACACGAGATGCCAGATCAGGGCCAACTACATTGCACATCCGTCTCTGGATTTTATCAAGGACCTTGAGACAAACATCGTGCGTATGACAACGAAACGGGGACATCACTCCGAATAATGTAAATAATGTAAATAATTACAATATCTCATCCCAGAAATGTAGACAAAATGCTATGTGCTTAATATAAGAGTGAAAGAAAAAGATTGGCAGCAGAACGCCGTAGACTGCCACGGAAAAGCCTATTAGAAGATCAAGCAGATGCAATACATTCAAGTTATTAGAGAAAGGTATCTAAGTATCCTAGATGAAAAACCTGAACAAATAAAACAGCAATCTAAGATACGTAGGATTGTTTGGGCCGTTTAATCACACGGTTCATTTTGTTGCGGAACTAATTTAGTCTAAATGTAGATAAATCTTATATTTGTGTCTATTATTAAAACGGTTATGTGAAGTAATCACTAATAAATTTACTAACTTATGGCGATTTACTTTATTTCCCACTACACATAGGACAGGAAAGATATAAATAAATACACATTGATAATTATTATATGGTTTGATAAGGCATATATTTTTTCATTTCACTCTGCAATTCTGGGATTTACTTTCCTATACCATTTCTTCTTTCTTTGTTTACGTTCTGTTCCTTTTCCGAAGATTTTGAAAAGTGATATTCTACTATTATCTGTCTTTAGAATTTTCTCTTTATATAGCCGTGAGGAAGTATCTCTTTGTGTTCGAAATCCAAGGCTTGATGTCACCGGCAACGTTCTTTAACCAAAGGGCCAATAACACGAGTTTATGT
>OZ010605.1:12181616-12219116 GCA_963932145.1 Acanthosepion lycidas
TCACCTGGATGGCTTCCATTCTACCTGACTTTTTTCCGCCTATTTCTCTTCGTTTTCATAATCATATTATTATTATTATTATTATTATTATTATTATTATTATTATTATTATTATTATTATATCATCATAATCAGCATCATTATTATTATCATCATCATTATCATTATTATTATTATCATTATTATTATTATTATTATTATTATTATTATTCGTTAATATTTCAATCCAAAATTAACGTAGAGCCTCATTACGACCAAAACGGAATGAAAGCCATATATATTGAAACACCGGTTTTCGCACGTTCCCGAAAGTTCAGCAACGTTGATCCTGATCAGTACCTATATGGGTGACCACTTGAGAATACCAGTATATATAAAATTAGACGAGCGAAATTTTGTAATGAATAATATTTAAAATTGGCTCCCCATTTCCAATTCTGGTCGTGTTCGTCAAATTCAGTTACGAAGATATCCGTGGGATAGGAATAAATCCACCTAGTCTCCCGCAGCTATGGGTAAAACTATAATTAAGTCAAAAATATTCTTTCAATCTAAGAACATTGCCTAGATTTAAATAACATGCAAATGGTTGATAAACCGTAAAAAAAAAGCAATCAGACAAATGAAAAAAAAAAAAAAAGGACAGCAATTCTCATCAAATATCCCAAACTCTTCGCAGCATTACATTTTTTTTAGCAATATAATTCGGAGATTTTCAATTTTTTTCCTTTGAGTTCCTATCCTGAAACATTATTCTATACATTACGGAAATATTTCAAATGTGCTGATAAATTCAAGCACGTCTGCCATCTTCATACTAATTATTATTATTATTATTATTATTATTATTATTATTATTATTATTATTATTATTATTATTAGGTTGGTGCAAAAATAATGCCGTTTTCTCACATAGTAACACATGTGAGAAAACGACATTATTTTTGCACCAACCTAATATTATTATTATGATTATTATTATTATTATTAGGTTGGTGCAAAAATAATGTCGTTTTCTCATATGTGTTACTATGTGAGAAAACGACATTATTTTTGCACCAACCTAATATTATTATTATTATTATTATTATTATTATTATTATTATTATGTTGGTTCAAAAATAATGCCGTTTTCTCACATAGTAACACATGTGAGAAAACGACATTATTTTTGCACCAACCTAATATTATTATTATTATTATTATTATTATTATTATTATTATTATTATTATTATTATTATTATTATTATTATTATTATTATTATTATATTTCGATTCCTGCTATGGTCACATTACCTAACAACTCCGCGGGATGACCTAAGGCAGATAGTGGTGTGTTGTTATGGCTACATTTCATGATTTATTTTTCTAACTCCCATAACACCACTAGAGTTATATGAACAATGTACTTCTTTGTGTCGGCTGTTCTTATTAAAACGATCGTTTGTATTTATCTTAACCTGGGATTTCCAGGTATTTTTTTTTTTTTAAGTCTATAGTTGTTTTTTTTTTTTTTTTTTTTTCATCATTCCAAACTCACCTACTATGATTGGTTCTATTCTTGTCTTGAATTTTTCATTTTTTTTACTATTTCGATTTCCAGGTCTTTATACATGCACACATTTTCAAATTCTTTGGTTGCTATGTCAGAATTCCCTGGGCAAGGCATATCAATTAACAGGCATTTTTTTTTCATTTCGTTTCTCGAAAATTTATTATTATTATTATTAGTAGTATTAATATTATTATTATTATTATTATTATTATTATTATTATTATTATTATTATTATTGATATTTGTTTAGTACGATTTTCAAGTGACGTCTCAACAGGACGATACAAGTGACATTTTTTTTCGCGGGATTTGCAAACAGATGATGTGTCACGTAATTAGAAAAATGTAATTTTATTAATGATGGTGGAAAAAGTATAGAGAAATCTAAACAAGATTTGAGACGTAACCACAGGCATTATTCTTCGCAATCCACATATTTTAGGACTACAAGGAATTTGAAATTCGCTTTTGTTTGCAACGTTTGATGTCATTCCAAAAGACCCAGTAACAGCTGGTAAGGTTGTCTTTAAATGTCACATTCTACCGATTAAAATCTTCAGTCCCTTTTATTTTATCATTATTATTATTATTATTATTATTGTTGTTGTTGTTGTTGTTGTTGTTGTTGTGTTTCGCATTTGCTTTCTGTATTAGGAGATACCTCCAAGACTCACTGAGAGATTACAAGATACAAACAGTTTTTTTTTTTTAAATCTGGAGATGTAAATATATGTGGGTGCCATGTAAATCTGCAAATGTAATTTTGGTAATTCCTTGGCTAGAAATCTCCACAAGAGGTGAGACGTACCCATGTGTATCATCGTTTGAAATTCACATATTTGAAAGCTGCCAGGAATTTGATCCAAACTTTTATGTTCTTCTATTGAGGTCTTTCACAAAGACCCAATGCCAAAAGGTGCTGTTTGCTTGGAATTTTATATTCTACTGATTTTCTGGTATTATTTTGATTTCAAAATGTTTGCTTTCGAACTGCATTTGTTTTATAAACAAAAGCCGTTAAGGAAGCGAAAGATTTGAACTTTTTTTTTCTTTTTAATGTGTCTACATAATAAAAACTACAGCTTTTGACAAAGAAATCTTAACTGGACAGACTTCGTAGGAGAGGGGCACTGCGGCTAATAACTATTTTTGGTGTTTCCTGGAGAGATGGTTCACGAGGGATTACATTGATTTGTTCTTGAATTCCTTTCTTTATCAGAGCTAAAGCTCCAACAACAGGAACATTTTTAGTTATTACGGGCAGCATATTCTATTATTATTATTATTATTATTATTATTATTATTATTATTATTATTATTATTATTATTGTTGTTGTTGTTGTTGTCGTTGTTATGTTTGTGTTATATTGCCTGCTTTTTATCCTGTAGACCCGGGTTTTAGCTATGGTCCTTAGGTCCTGTAGGTGGATTGTCATTTAATTGACATCAATTTTCTTGTTATATGAGATGTCCTTAGTAGGGCGATTTTCTGGGCAACTTGTATATTGATGTTACCTGGGACACTGTTAGTAAAATTGTCCATTCCTTTTCGTACGAGGTCCAGAGATCCGATTACTATTGGTATAGTATCAGTCTTCATTCCCCACATCCTGTTAATCTCGATCTCCAGAACCTTGTATTTGGACAATTTCTCGATAAATGTTTTGGATTTATTTCTCTCAGATAATACTGCTATGTCAATAAGCGTACACTTCCTGAACTTCTTGCCTTTTATAATATCTGGTATATTGGATTTTATTTTTCTGTCATTTTGAATTGGCATGTCCCAGAGGATAGTTACATCGTTATTTTTGGTAACTGTGTCTGACTGGTGGTCTTACCATCTCTCAGTGGTTTCGATTTTGTGCTTCTTGCATATCTTCTAGTACTACCTTCTTATGTCTCAGGGTACATTCATTTTTTGCCAGTTCCAGACATCCTGAGATAATGTGGTCCAGAGTTTCATCATATTTACCGCAGATCCTGCATTTCGGGTTAGTTCCATCTTTTATTATGTGACAGAGATGTGATCTGGTTGCGAAACTTTTGTTCTAAACCGCAATTTCAGACGTAATGCCTCATCTTAGAGCCCGGTGCTTCTCAGCGACTGATGTGTTTTCTGTTGGTCTACATCTGTTGTTGTTGTTGTTGTGATTATTATTATTATTATTATTATTATTATTATTATTATTATTATTATTATTATTCCTTTGATTTCTGGTATGTACACATTTCTTTCCGGGTCCCGCCCAGAGAACTAAGTTTATAAATGGCATCAAGAACAAAAAAAGAAAAAAAAGTCAGACAAACATATTTTATATAGATAAAGCCTTTCGTAAGATGTGGGCTGTACTCCTGAGAACATTTTTTTTCTATTTCTCCTTCTTCTTATTCTTCATCATCATCTTTTTCTTCTTCTTCTTCTTCTTCTTCTTCTTCTTCTTCTTCTTCTTCTTCTTCTTCTTATTATTATTATTATTATTATTATTATTATTATTATTATTCCTTTGGTTTCTGTTGTATATTCATTTCCTTCAAGGGCCAACCAGAGACCATAGGTCAGAAATGAATTTCATCGTTTTCCACTGATGGAAATTAATAAATAAACCTACCTCAGAACATATACTTTTTACATAGATTAAGCTCATCGTAATGTGTGTGCTGTACTTGTCAGTACAATCTTTTTTATTTTAAGACATGTGATGCCAGAAATCACTTTAATGAATCTATCGGAACCTTTTCCGATGGATTCAACTACAAATGAAAATTATTTTGAAATTTCCAGTACTAGAGACTTCTATTTTCATAGTTTTTTGAAGATCTTCAAAGATACATTAAAATCTATTGGGATTGCCATGCTATTAAGAAAGGACATTCAGTTTTGTGGTTTTTAATCACGATGTATGGTCGATTAGTTTTGATCTTTGTCTTTGTGTATTGTAATTTCCAATAAAATTATTACAGGTCCTGTCTCTGGAACCTGGTCTTGGTAATGGTCATACCAGTTCCTTTCAGTTTCCGTCCCAGGAAAGTTTCATATCTTCCAGTGTAGATATTGGCCCAATCTGACATGACGAGTTTTATATTCCTTCAGTGATAACAGCGTGCAACCTGATACAAGATGGTAATTTTTTTGGGGATTATTATGACATGATCAGTATATAGCGTCAACCCAATTTTTCAGTATTATTTCCTTTGATTTTCGTGTTATAATGATTACCAAAATGAATCCAACTACAGACCTGAAGTCTGAAATAGTTTCATGACATTTTGCACTGATTATTTTTGTTAAAAAAAAACACGAAAAAATAGCGAAAAAAATTAAACCAAAACATTTTTGTAAAAATAAAAAAAAAATAAAAAGAGTTTGCTTCGCGTAAAAGAACTTTTTTTTAAGCATTCATCCCAAGCAAGGCTGGAAGCCACTAGCACGCAAGTGGTTACAGAAAATTTGGAGTGAGAGCAAATAAGAGTGATAGAGGAAAGGATTAGGAGAAGGATAGTTGATAGATCAAGTCAAATGGAGATGTCGATTGACACTAAATTTGAATAGTTGGAGATTATAGCTATCAGAGAAACAGGAAAAGCGGTGGGGCGAGTTCCACAGGCGAGAAGCTCGAGTTATGAAGCTATTGGAGTAGAAGAGACGGCTACATTTAACAGTTTCAAAAGTGAAATTTTTAGAGCGGGATGACAACCACGTAGGACAGGAAACAAGAAATAAACTTCTACTACTGTCCAAAAGACCAGGACAATATATATATATATATATATATATATATATATATATATATATATATATATATATATATATATATATAAGTATGTATGTATGTATGTATGTATGTATGTGTGTGTGTGTGAGTGTCTGTGTGCGTGTGTGTGAATATAGTCAAATCAATAAATATAGATAAATGTACGTGTAAGTGTTCTCATACAGATATATTAGGTTCGTGCAAAAATAATGTCGTTTACTCGCATAGTAACATATGTGAGAAAACGACATTATGTTTGCACCAAACTAATATGAATATATAAATACAGCGCTTAATAACAGAACTATTGAGTATATATTCGTAAAAAAATACACAGTAATCTACTGCCGGTGTAGGATATTACGTATTTCTATTGGCATATATATATATATATATATATATATATATATATATATATATATATATATATATGTATAAATTTAAAATTTAAATTCGTTGAATTTAATCCTCCTTGGGATTGGATTGCCAAGTTCTTCATAACTTAATTATATATATATATATATATATATATATATATATATATATATATATATATATGGTAGCGGGAAATATTTTTACATACAGTGGATCTGGAGCGGAACCAAGTGAATGAAAAAACAAGTGAAGAAACTATATCTAGCCGGCACGTTACATACGCTGGGCGTGTTTATCGTGTTCCTTGATAAAATTCCCAAGCGGACTATACGCGTTGGCTAAATATAGTTTTTTTTATGTGTCGTTTTAGTCTTAGCTACTATTAATTTTTTAAACATATGAAATATTTTATGCAAGCATGAATTTTCCATCATCTGTGATTAAAGATATTTTATTTAATATGATCTGTTTATTTGTTTTATGATACTAGATTCTCAGATTTTGACACTTTCTTTGGATTTTAGGTCTCTCGTATTATTTTTCTATGATCCATAGCAAAAATCAAATCCCACTTGAGAGGAATAAGGAATCCAAGAGAATTCAACGATGCAGTTACTAGATATCCTAAAATTGAGTTCCAGGGAAGTTTCCATGAATGTAGTGCTTCAAACGAGGACTGCCTCGAAGGAGATTAAATGCGGTATCGAGTTCTCTTTTCATAGCACGACCGATGTATGTATGAATATTTCCAAGTTCAAGCTTCATCAAAATTAATTTTTGGTCCGCTCGAAACCTTTAATGGTTATGTATTTCATTCCTTACTTTGGGAAATATACATACTTTTTTTTTACTGTAGAAATATTTGTGTATTTCTATATTAACACATTCACTGCTACTCATTTACCCAGTGCTGCCCCCAACCGGCCAACCATTTTTAAAGAAAATACCAAATTTCAACCTACATATTTTATTACGCAGAAAACTGGCACCAGTGTGTTTTACAGCATTCCATTTTCATGGATATACCTGGGAATGACTTACCAGATCAGTAATGGCTATACACATGATATCTTTTGAAGTATTGTCCTTTGTGATTTTATGATAGATGGCGCAACGGGACACTCATAAAAGCGGTATGCAAAAAAAAGTAGGTTTCCGTACTTGGCCAGCTGGAGCAAGATAAGAAAAACGAAGATCTCTGTAGTTAGCAGTGAAAGTGTTAAATAGAAAAAGCATATCATTTCCAAGAATTCATAAAACGTCACTAGATGACTGGCAAAATTACTTGAAATCTTTCATCACTGTTCGTTTCTTTTTGTCGTATATAGATTATAAATATAGAATAAAATTGATTACCATGAAAGCTATCTCAATGTGCAAAGTATCTAAAAGGTTTAATCACTTCATAATTTCTGACTTTCAGTAATTTCAATAATCTTTTCATTACTGCATTAAATGAAAAAATATCTTATTTATAATTCAATACTATAGTATAATTACCCAATTAGTAAAACCTTGGGAAACTTGATATTTTCTCAATTTATACCCCTCAGTAAATGACACACGGCATATGACGAGGAGTAGTGGGTAGCGGACTGAGGGCTTGGAGGGACGAGTTCGAATTCCAGTCAAATACATTATATTAACTTACGTGCTAATAATCTTGGGAAAGATAAAAATCTAATTCTCCCTACAGCTACGGGTAAATAGCAGGGCAGACTGGGTTCTATAGCCTTGGATGGCAACTAGTCTAGGAGAATTAAAAACCTGCGGAAAGTTGTTTGGGCACCTTGTTGCTCACAGTGAACCATGTCTCTATATTCAGCATTTGAAAATGTGGTTGGTTCTGCACAATGTCTTCACCACTATAATCAAATGATATGTAATGTCGGTTCCTAGAAAGTATAGATAAATACGATAAATATAAATGAATAAACTCCTACCAGAGTGTGACTGATAGATAGATAGATAGATAGATAGATAGATAGATAGATAGATAGATAGATAGATAGATAGACAGAGAGAGAGATAGAGTGAACATACTGAAATAGATAAATAGAAAGATGAACGTACTGGAATAGATAGATAGATAGATAGATAGATAGATAGATAGATAGATAGATAGATAGATAGATAGATAGATAGATAGACAGACAGAGAGATAGAGTGAACATACTGAAATAGATAAATAGAAAGATGAACGTACTGGAATAGATAGATAGATAGATAGATAGATAGATAGATAGATAGATAGATAGATAGATAGATGAACCTACTGAAATAAATAAATGAGCATACTGAGATAGATAGATATAAAGATGCACATACTGGAATAGATAGATAGATAGATAGATAGATAGATAGATAGATAGATAGATAGATAGATAGATAGATAGACAGAGAGAGAGATAGAGTGAACATACTGAAATAGATAAATATAAAGATGAACGTACTGGAATAGATAGATAGATAGATAGATAGATAGATAGATAGATAGATAGATAGACTGAAATACACAGATAGACAGAGAGAGAGAGACAGAGTGAACATACTGAAATAGATAAATAGAAAGATGAACGTACTGGAATAGATAGATAGATAGATAGATAGATAGATAGATAGATAGATAGATAGATAGATAGATAGATAGATGAACCTACTGAAATAAATAAATGAGCATACTGAGATAGATAGATATAAAGATGCACATACTGGAATAGATAGATAGATAGATAGATAGATAGATAGATAGATAGATAGATAGATAGATGAACCTACTGAAAGAGATAGATAGATAGATAGATAGATAGATAGATAGATAGATAGATAGATAGATAGATAGACTGAAATACACAGATAGACAGAGAGAGAGAGACAGAGTGAACATACTGAAATAGATAAATAGAAAGATGAACGTACTGGAATAGATAGATAGATAGATAGATAGATAGATAGATAGATAGATAGATAGATAGATGAACCTACTGAAATAAATAAATGAGCATACTGAGATAGATAGATATAAAGATGCACATACTGGAATAGATAGATAGATAGATAGATAGATAGATAGATAGATAGATAGATGAACCTACTGAAAGAGATAGATAGATAGATAGATAGATAGATAGATAGATAGATAGATAGATAGATAGATAGATAGATAGATAGATAGATAGACTGAAATACACAGATAGACAGAGAGAGAGAGACAGAGTGAACATACTGAAATAGATAAATAGAAATATGAACGTACTGGAATAGATAGATAGATAGATAGATAGATAGATAGATAGATAGATAGATAGATAGATGAACCTACTGAAATAAATAAATGAGCATACTGAGATAGATAGATATAAAGATGCACATACTGGAATAGATAGATAGATAGATAGATAGATAGATAGATAGATAGATAGATAGATAGATGAACCTACTGAAAGAGATAGATAGATAGATAGATAGATAGATAGATAGATAGATAGATAGATAGATAGATAGATAGATAGATGAACATACTGGAATAGATAGATATATAGATAGATAGATAGATAGATAGATAGATAGATAGATAGATAGATAGATAGATAGATAGATAAAAACAACTTTAAACGTAGATTTGACTTAAATTAATATCAGGATGAGAGCACGATAAATAGAGCAATCACTGAAAGTTGGGTCTATTTATATATATTTAATATGAACCAACAAAATATATCAAAATTAGACAAAAGGAATAATGGAGAAAGTGGGATAGATATGTAGATAAATAAAAAAAAAATTAAATTCAATAGTTGACAGAAATGAAGAATGAAATACTCCAACGATAAATATAGCAATCAATAAAAGAAAGTAAAAAAATAAAGAAAATGCCAGATGGAAGAAAGGGAAGTAAGCGGGAAATGAAAACAATAATCAGAAAGTAAAACAAATGACGGATTGGCAGAAAATGAATAATGAATGACAACAAGAATGAAAAACAAACATCGACTAAAATGTATTTAAATAAAAGAGTATAACTCCTACAAAAAATGAAATAGCGAAAAGAAGAGAAAACCACGGTTAACATATTAACAATGTTGGTCAAAACCAGTGATAAAAGATGGCGGCTTTCTCTTGTTGCCAATCTTCTTCAGAATGACAGTTCAACAATGGTTGTGTGAAACGAGACAGATTGATGATGTTATTATAAGCATTATCAAATAACTCACGTCGGGAAAAAAAAGATTCCACAAGAATGGATTCGGTGTTAATAGTATTAATAGGAAAAAGAATTCGTAAACATTGTATACGGTGATATTATGAAATTAGATTTAGAAATTTGTGGGACAAAATAGAAAGGTCAGTTCGTTTCGATTACAGAGATTACAGACTATAATAACAAAAAAAAGAAGTAACCTACTACTACTACTATTATTACCACTACTACGAATAATAATAATAATAATAATAATAATAATAATAATAATAATAATAATAAAATAATAATAATAATAATAATAATAATAATAATAATAATAAGGATAATAATGGTAATGATAATAATGAATTCCGCGTTTGTTTAAAATGGGAAGACTACAAAGTTAGGAGAATAAAGTAAGTGGAATTCGCACCCATTGTTGTTGGTTTCCGTAGCAACGTTAGAACTGAAATACTAAAGTGATATAGAAAATTTCGACCATTTTTAAGGTTAAACATTTACAGGCGAGTTCACGCGTTCGGAATGCTCGCAGACACCTATGAGTTAAAGAATCATAAGGGAAATGATGTTTGTAAGCTCAAACACCGGCTTTCATAAGGAGTTTGTCGATCGGGTTAGTTTCCAGCGGCTTTTGAAATGTACCCTTTATTTAATCGACGAAATAATTACACCCACTTTGAGAAAATAAAGTCCTTGAAGTTTACCCGGATAGGCAAACTCTAGAAGGCACAATTATTATTATTATTATTATTATTATTATTATTATTATTATTATTATTATTATTATTATTATCAATAATAATAATAATAATAATAATAATGATATTAATAATAATAATAATGTAAAACATGTATGATTTCCTTCATTTTTTATAAAACTACTCAGTGGAAACTCTTATGATACGATTTCTAACCTTAGGTCTCTGGACGGGACCCAAAAGAAATTAGTATACACTATAAATAAAAGGAAAAAAATAATATTAAGATTGAAATAGGAAAAGGATATATATATATATATATATATATATATATATATATATATATATATATATATATATATATATATATATATATTAGTTTGGTGCAAAATAATGTCGTTTTCTAATATATGTTACTATGTGAGAAAACGACATTATTCTTGCACTAACCTAATATATATATATATATATATATATATATATATATATATATATGTATATACAATTTGCATAATAGCTAATGTTAATGCTGTTTATTCTGCTGTGTTCCATACTTTATATTATAACATTATATATATATGAAAAGTATGCCGGTGTCAAAAGAAGACCCGTGATTAAATTCGACTTTAAAAAAATAAGAAAAACTTGAAAAATTTTGAGTTACGTACATTATTCATTCTATGACGATCCAGGGTATAATACTAAATGACACAGACCGCTCTCTCCTTATATATATATATATAATATATATATATATATATATATATATATATATATATAAAAATGGAGAGGGACAGAGATAGGGGAGGAGAGAGACAGCCAGACAGAGTTAGAGTGAGAGCGAGAGTAATAGAACGCGACAATGAATGAAGAAACTGGGTAGTCTTTAATAAATGCATTTTCAATTTGATTACCCTTAAACAATTTGATGTTTGAGCCAATCAGCATAGACTGATTAGTTGAAATAAAGGTGTGATGACTATAGTTTATCTTGTTAAGACACATTCCAAAATTGTCTGGTCAAAATAAAACGAATATATATAAGCTCTCTAATTTAGAATTTGATCATCATTTTTCACCAGTTGAAATGTAAAGAAAGAAAATAAAGCTCCTCGACCTCGCCGGCCCAGAGTTATAATCATTTAGCGATCTAATGGTGAGCCAAACGTCTGCTTCATAATTTAAAAGCTATTCTCCAAATTCAAGTAATTTTTATTTCCATGTTATTATTATCCTACATTTTATGGGATTTTAATTTATTTCTGACTTTTTTTTTTTTCAATATTTTTTGGTGATGATATTTTTATGCAGCTGTGAAAGACATCGAAAAATTCCTGTTGGCGCGTAGAACCGCTTTTAACAACATCGATGTTATTTGCTGACAACTTCGTCTGACGGTTACAGCAAGTGAGCTATTTGCTCCATTTGCGTTGAGTGAGTAAAAATTAAACAAATATTTAATCATAAACAAGAAAAATTATTTTATTATTATTATATTTTTTTTGTTCCCTCTTGTTTTACGCATTTGAATGTTCATACCAGATGTCTATTCGTTTACGTTGGAGAATGAGTGACAACAATTCGTCCCAAAGTTATAATACATTTCTCTCTATCATCCCTTGTTTAGATATTTGCTATTGAAATTGTACAAAGCAAGTTTAAAGGCCTAAAAATATATTTTCAAAACTATGGCTCGACTTATTTTTGCGGGGAAATAATGCAGACTTTTACCATCGAGTTATAAACCGGTGGAACGGCACTCCAAACAATTACATTACCAACCACAGGCTGCCACAAATATATCCCACTAAAATGTGTCTTTGGTGAACATATTTGACATATTAACACAGTTACACCCATAAAATAAACGGTACCAATACAATATATGTTACCTATCGGTGTGTGTGTTGTAGGTTGTTTGCTGTACAATGCATATAGTAAGATATTAATATTAGTATCTCATTATACAGGAAAGTGGGGTGACCTTCTGTAATTTTGACACAGGTTATTGCACAAACTTCATTTAACGGAAGGTCTAAGTTTTAGGTGACTGGTATCCTACATGATGTTTGGAGGTCGACCTATACGGTAGATATAGGTATAAATCTTCAGGTCGACTTGTATGTCAGGTCGATTTGTACACTGCAATATGCAATAACGGAATAACCGCAGTATATCTCTAAGGAAGTGAGCAAATATGTATTTCCCATCACGTACAGACATGCGATATCATCCGTTCTATTGAGACGCGGCTGAGATGTGTCAATCATTGTCATTGTTGATTTATTGATTTTTACGGTTTATCAACATCTTATCGCTAATTTAAAATTGAAACATTTCATACTGTATGAGGCTGATTATACTGAACACGGTATTGCTTAACCTCGATGATATCCAGAGAACCGCACTTTTCAGCGAGGTCTTACAGTAAGCCAATTGCCTAGAAATAGGAGTTAATCATGATCGTGTCATACGGTCGGCGACAAACAAGTGTGAAGAAATCAAGTGTTGATGGGAGACGATGTTCGTTGAATTATGAGAAGTGCACGATGAAGCAAGAGGTAGGCAGCTGAAACACCAGGCTCAGATCCAAGATATCGATCCCGGTTTGAAGCAATCTCAAGTGGAGTGTCCTTATGTATTTTGTTACAGGTTATCGTATACGATACACTAATTTAATTTCCCGGTAGACCTAAGTTTTGGAACACTGATTGGCTACCGTTTGAATATTTATTGGTCTAAATCAGAATTTTGAGATAAACATTTTGAGGTCGACCTGTACGCCAACATTTGTGGTAATAGAATAACCGCAGTGTTTCGCTGATGTAGTGAGGTAAGCAAATATGTATTTCACTTACCTACATGTACCATCATCAACTTTGTTGGGATACTGTCTAGATGAATCAGCCATTGCCGTTTTTGATTGAACGATTGATGTTTGTACTGTTTATAAAGAATTTGGAGTCATTTAAAGATGAAACATAGTAAAAGGAGAAATATAATATTGAATTAATAAAATAAGAATAAATTCCAACTTTAATTTGTTTAAAATTGAAAGTAGGCAAAGGTCCTGATTACATTAGAAAAAAAAGACGTAACTTCGTATGATATTCGATTGGAAAGGTAAACATATTATCGGTGATCTCTGAAGTCATAAACATCTCTAATGTGACAATATAAAATGTGGTTAATGTTGATTTGAACTAATGTGGTTTTCTCTTTCCTGGTACATGGCAAGAAAATATGACGTTTGATTATCATTTTGAAATGACTTTTTCGTAATTACGAAGATGGAGGTGATGATACATTTCTTGAATAATTTCATTCATTTGTGAATATGACCTGAAGGTTTCATTAGAACCCGACAATTTTACTTTGGCAAGGATTTCTAAATCAATGCGCTTTTCCCCTCAAAAAGACACCACAATATCCTATAATAATTTATGCTGACCAGACGTGTCGATATAACCGTTGAGGTTGTTTTTCAATCAATCCCAAGACTACAATTTCAACTGTAATTATTAATGATTTTATGTTCCACATTTCTTTCTTAGATTTCCACTTCAAGACGCTTACATTGTGACAATTTCCAGAGATCTTTGAAGACGCATTACAGTCGTCAGGATCGGCATGTCGGTACGAAAGCAAATTCTGTTTTTATGGTACTTGATTAATCTGATTAGTTTTATTCTGTCTGCGTGTATTTTAATGTCCCATAAAATCGTTACATCTCCTATGTCTATAACTGGGTCGGGTTGGTGATTTTTGTGGTTTCCTTCACATAAAAGTTGCAGATTTTCAAGGGTAGATATTGACCCAGTCTACATGCCGAATGTTATATTCAGTGGATGTTAACAAATACAAGATGGTCAATTGTTTGAGAGTATATTTTTTTTGTATTTCTTTAAGGCATGAACTACAAGGTATCTTTTCAATGTGCCTATCGGAACCCATTACAATGAATCCGAAGATTTCAGCTACAACTGGAATTATCGATGTCCTTGTGTACCACATTTTGGAGGTTTCTATTTCAAGATCATTGTATTTTGATAGTTTTTTTTTAAAATAAATTCCAGTCTGCAGGGGATGCCATGTCAATAAGAAGGTACATTCTGTTTTTTCGGTTTTGATCACGATGTCTGGGCGATTAGCTTTGATTGTTCTGTCTGTGTGCATTGTAAAGTTCCATAAAAATAGTTACTGTTTCTATCTCTGTAAATGGGTCTCTGTTGTGTTCATGCCAATTTCTTTCAGTTTCCTTTCCGTAAAAGTTGCAGATTCGCCAATGAAGATATAGCCCTATTCTGTCATGCCGAGTTTTATATTCAGTGGGTGGCAAGACCGTGAAACCTGATACAAGACAGTCAATTGTTTCTGGATATTTATCAAACAATCTGCATTTTGAGCTAACATAGTTTTTCAGTATACGTGCTTGGTAATTTGTAGTTAGCATGTATTGGTCATGTACAGTAAGAATAAAACCTTCGGTTTCATCTTCCAACCCTGAACTACGTATCCACTGATAATTACGGGGCTTGACTGTGAAGCGATTTATCTAGACTATCGTTTCAGTATCGGTTGCATTTGGCTTTCTTTCTATTTTAAGTATTTTGCGCCTCCGTTCGGTGTATTACGCCTTACTTGCAATTTTCACCCATTTTAAACAATATTTTGAAATTGTTGTCTTCCATTGTTACTCAATAATGTTTCTTACTTCTTTCCTGTTTTTTGACACAGACCTTCATCCAGTCTTCTCTAGTTTCCAGGTATCTTTGAAGGTCAATTTCTGTAGAAATGTAAGACAGTTCTATTAGGTTAGTGCAACAATAATGACGGTTTCTGAGGTTAAAAATACATCAAAAACTGTCATTATTTTTGCACCAACCTAATAGTTGAATTAATCCTCAGCTAACTTCATGCAAGTGTAAGTACAGTTTGGCAGGACGGACGTGATCAATTTATATGTGGTGGACAGACAT
Source organism: Acanthosepion lycidas (assembly GCA_963932145.1). Taxonomy (NCBI): domain Eukaryota; kingdom Metazoa; phylum Mollusca; class Cephalopoda; order Sepiida; family Sepiidae; genus Acanthosepion; species Acanthosepion lycidas. Next base: position 12,197,184 of record OZ010605.1, read on the forward strand.
GTTAGTGACTATAATTTTTCGAATCATCTATCCCCCAATTCTAGCTGAGGTTATGTAATATCTTCAGTGATCAATTCTGGAATTTCATTGGGGTTGTTAATTAGCATTGATAATGCTTGTGCAAACGTTTTATGGATTGATGACAGATGATAGAAACAAAAGTTGTGTACCTTTTAATTTGTCGAGGATTTCAATTTTGGGGATTCTGTTAGAACTTTGCTAACATTATTCTTGGTTTTATTTTTTCATTCTTTCACAGCTTTATCCTTCATACGTTCTTTTCGTTTGTTCCACTCTGCATCGGAATTATATTTCGTTCCTCCAAGTATTCTCCTAAAACTTTTTCACTTGATGACAATAACTACTTTTCCAATTCCTCTGTCAAATTTCTTATTGTCCGTTTGGAATACATTATTTTCTCGATAAAACACTTTTCATATCTTTTCTTCTTCTTTGTGCCTTTAATTAGAGTTTGTTTAAGTATTTCCTTGATTAGTGGAATTTCTTTTACTGGTTTCGATTTTATATTTCTACTTGATCTGCTTGCTTTTCCGTGTTGAAACTTTTGAATCTCTTGAAATCACATCTGATTTCCTAAGTTTTCCGGTTAGATCTTGCCTTCCAAGTGGGCTATTTTTCTCTGTTGTTTTATTTTCTATTTATCTTAAAACTCAGTTCTTTTAAATAATTGACAAAACTGTTGCATATATGACATTATTTACGTCTGTGATATTTTTTGGTCTGCCCGTTAACAATCTTTGCAATGCCACGCTATATGTTTGCACTTTATCTTTATTAGACTTTGTCATAGGAAATTATTTTAACCGTTCTCTCTCTGATATATGTATGCCAGTTAATTTGCTGAGTATTTGAATGATGTGGTTTTTCAATGAATTCAACTCTGTCGTTTTCAAGGAATTCTTCTTTAATGCCACCGACAGAACCTGAATTAGTGCAATTGTTTATTTCGCAGCTTTATTTCCTGAGAGATGATTATTTCGTACCAGGTCCAGTGTTGACGTTAATCATTGATAGTGAAAGAGTTTATTCCAGTGACAGATTTGTGGAGCCCAGACTGGTTCCTCACTGAGGGACGCGGCCATTGTTCATACGGTTGACGACTGATCCTAGTAAGAGTTTTTTTTTTGTTTTTTTTTGTTTTTTTTTTTTTTTTTTTTTTTGCGTTTCATTGTTATCTGCCAAGGGGTAATTTTGTTCAAGCTATCACCATTAGGACGACTGTCGACTAAAATTAGAGCGCGTTCTGCCCACAAGACACGATTATACCCCGCCGGATATCACCCCGATATTTCTAAGCCACGGAGAGTTTTATTCACGAATTTATTATTATTATTATTATTATTATTATTATTATTATTATTATTATTATTACATAATTAATTCTTTAGTTTTATATGATGTGTGGCATCCTTCTGTCTCGAGAGATGATGGATCTACGCCTAAAATGTTATGACCTAGATTCTGGTGGCGCCGCACTATGTGTTGAACTATTATTATTATTATTATTATTATTATTATTATTATTATTATTAGTTTCATTGAGTTCTGTTGTATAGACTTTTCCTTCCGGGTCCCAACCAATGACGTAATGTCAGAAATGACTTCATGACATTTTCCGCTGATCATTTTTGTAAAAAATAACTGTTGAGCGGTTCTCCCCTTTTTACACAAATGGACTCAGCTCGAAAACGTCACTTTTTCACAAAAGGTAGAAATGTTTTAACTTCGTAAAAGATGAAAATGAAGACTATTCCACGTTCGCCGCATTCGTGAATAAACATTGCGACGACTTCAAGTTGGCAGACTTAAGCCCGAAAAATTTCAAGTGTCTTTTTTTTGTACAAGGGTTAGTCTCAGCAAAAGATAGCGAAATGTGCAAAAGAATGCTTTCAAAACTGCAAAATGAACCTGGATTAACACTATAAAAACTATCGGAAGACTGCCAAACATGTCTTAGTATAAAGAAAGACTGAAAGGATATTGATGAGGCAGGAGTATCACATATACGTAAGTGAAACAAAAGTCTACGTTTTTCCCCCTCCCCGGAAAGAAAACAAAAATTCTTAAATAATGAAAAAAGTACAACATTCAGAGCAAATAATGACGAAAATCAAAGCAAATATAACCCCCCCACAATCTGCATGTTATCGATGTGGAGGACTACACTGGAATAAGGATTGTCGTTTTAAATATAAAAACTGTCTTTCGTGTTGAAAAATGGGTCACAAGGCATCCCAATGTGGGAATAAAAAATCTACTAGTAGGATAAGAGCTACTAGAATGTATGACGAAGACAATACTAACATAAGGAAATATGTGGAACTTGAAATCTTAAATAAAAAGATCTGACGATAATTAACCTACAAGCATGGAGAAAGCTTAATAGTCCAGCAATGGTACATACACAGAAATTTGCTAAGTCTGTTACAGGGAAGCGTATAAAATTCGAAGGAGAAGTAATCCTAAATGCAAAATTTCACGGGAAAACTCAAAATATTCATAATGAAGGATACAGAAAAACTGGTGGGTACAGACTGGACACAGAAGTTCGACGTATGGGATTTACTTATCTGCTCTTTTTGTAAAAAGATAGAGTGCGAACCCTCAGAAGCGACAAAGATAAAGGAAGAATTACATAATGAATTTCCCGAGGTATTTTCGAGTGGGTTGGGACGATGCAACAAGTTTGCAGCTAGAATTGAATTAAAAGAAAATGTCCAACCAGTATTTAAAAAGAAGCGGAACGTGACGTTTGCTACCATAGAGAAAGTCGACAAAGAATTAAAGAGAGCTTTGAAAAAAATAATTAACAAACTAGGAAACGAGATGTACACAATAAAAAGAGAAAAAATTACCCACAGAAGACATATTGACCAAATACAAAAAAGACGAGTAGAAAAGCCAAGCTCGTCAACCGCTGAAAATGATTCGATGGAGGCGACTTTTGAAGCTTTTGAGATTCAAAGACCACAAGAAGAGACAGAAATTAGAAGGTCTAGCAGGAAAAGAAAATTTGCAGAGCCTCTGATTATCGATCATAAAAAGTAAAAGATATTAACTCTCCAGAAAAAGGGATCTAAGTAGGGGGTGTTGAGGGGATCTCCCTTTTTTACACAAATGGACTCACCCAGTATATACATATACTACTGCTACGTGAAGACCTGAGAGATGAGAGCAACAGAGTGGGAAGGTAACAAACAGACAGACAGACAAACAGAACGAACGTAGCGAGCAAGAGTCACCGTGAGCGAGCACGTAGACTCAGTAAGTCATACAGCGATAATTCAATACCAAAGACTGTATAGATATTTTGGTACAAACCCGTATTCCTGGAACTACTAACCTGCATTACCAGTTTGTATTATTACGTTAATACTCATTCCTGGCGTTTTTTATTTATTGGTACCGGATTTCATCCCGGAATCCACAAGAACTTGGCGACGAGGATATCGAACTCACACGGGAAGAACAAAAAAGACAAAATTATTCCTCGTCAACTTGGCGATGAGCACTTCGAACTCACAAAAAAAAACAAAAAAACTAAAGTCACAGACATTGACATAGATAAAGCTCTTCATAGTATGTGAGCTGTATATTTGAGTACAATTTTTTGTATTTATTTAATGCATGGTCTACCATGAATTATTATTACTTACATTTTTTTATTATAACTGCTACATATTTATTAGAGATTAATACCTTACTTACTTCTCTTGTGAATAGATGCCTAATTAATATCATATTGCCGATTCTTCCTCATCTTACCAATTCGCAAGAAAACTGTTTCTTTGTTGCCCCTGGTAATAGAATCATCGCATATCTTCTCATTACTCCAGAACTAACATTAGTATTCAAGCTTTGTTGTCGATGGTATTAATTTCATTCATGATTGTATTTTTAAATGTCCCCATTTTTTCTAAGAACCTTGTTTACTTTTCAAACATTTTTGAAAGATAAGTAGACGGGTTACTTTGACATTTTACAGGCATTTACTGTCCTCTGGCAAATTGCTGAATTTTTTAAAATTTATTTTCCATTTATCTTGAAAGTTTGGCGAAATTCTATAGCTAATCAATATTAGAATGGATCAATAATATATTTTATTTTATAGGCTATTCATTCCAAAGTCTATTCCTGTAAATATCTAACAAATACTTTAAACGTAACTATATTGAATATATTATAATTCTATATGTATATAGTTGTGTGTATGGACAGTAATCCTTTTTTATTGAATATTTCTTAAACTAGACTGGCAAGATGCTTTAGATTTTGTAACGGGAGAGAGCAATGGAAGAAAGATTTATTCAATCATTTGAATTTTCCCGTAATGGGCATTATTATAATAATTGATATAAGAACACCGTATTTGCCGAACAGAATATAATGGATGAAATGAACATGAATGAAAAACCGTGCTTTGTTCTCAGACAGACTTTCATATTGCTAATAAAAACACAAAACAATATGCCGCGTGTAACTGCAAAATTGTCCAAATCGTGTAACAGCAAAATTGTCCAATTTTATTTTAATCTCTAACCCGTTGTAACTTAGATATGTTTAGTGACATCTTACTGGTATTCTCCGAGGTTTTTCATAACACTATTGAACTCTACTTTAAGCAATACCAATGTATAATTACATTTCAAGTTTAACAGAAGACTTGTGATGAAATCAATCATAAACGAAAATGACATGTTCAGTTTAATTGATCATAGCTAAGAATCTGAAGCTTATGAAGTATTGAAATAAAGTTCAAATATATATGCTATTCCAAGATCATTTTGCAACTTATTCAAGATAACGTTCGGCATCTCTAACCTTATAACTTTGTCTCCTAGAGTAACAAGTTGCCTCACACTTTCATGTACGATTTCATTTACAAGTTTTCTTTCACTACACTTTGGACTGAAACTCCTCTCTCACGTGTCAAACGTCTAATGGATTGAGTTGGTTGTTTTCCTTCCTGATCCATTTTTCCTCTCTACTGTGCCCTTTTTCTTAAAATTATTCACCGATCTGTTGATGGTTTTTTATTGGACTTTGAAGATGAAAGCAGAGTATGAATTTTGGTACCACTTCTAAAGACCTGAATAATAATTTTGCTCACATCACTCCTTAATTGTGAAGACAATGGTGCTGACACAAAACGATTTTAACCAAAAAACCTGGAAAAAAGAAACTAGTTTAGTGAAGTTTTAGATATTAAACATATTGTGGGATGGACAATTATGCTGTTCCACCATTTGGATAGACAAGATGCTCTTCGCTCTCTCTAACCTTATAACTTTCTGTCCAGTAGTAACAAGGTGCCTTACAACTTTCACGTACGTCTTGATTTTTGTCTTTTTTCGTTCCTCTTTGTGCTGTCATAGCTGAAACTCCTCTCTCTCTCTATCTCTCTCTCTCTCTCTCTCTCTCTCTCTCTCGTACTCATGGATTGAGTAGGATCTTTTCTGATTGATATCTTTAGCTCTAAGTTGAAATGATGATCTGTCTTCATGTTGTGACATTCTGATTCAGTTTTCTTCTCTAATGTTCCCTATTTTAAACCTTATTCACCATTGTTTTGATGGTTCTTGAATGGAATTTAAAAATAGAAGCCAGAATATGAAAGCTGTTACCATTCCAGATGCCATGAATGATTTTTTTTTTCTTTTCATCATTGCTCAGTTGAGAAGACAGTGTAGCTGTTGCAAAACGATTTCTCTTTCTAGGTGAAAAACTGAAAGGGTTTTCAGTGATTCTTACAACAAATAGTATCAAGATGGCTAAACATCTTATCGAAAAACGTGGAAAAAAGTAAATTAATTATTTTAGTATTTTTTTAAAATATTAAATGTTTATTCTGTAAAATGATTTAGACAATTTTGCTCTTACACCCAATATACACATATGTCCTATGTGGAGAATATAATATCACAGAAATCTACAGAGTAACACAGCATATAAGGAGAAATAATAAGGAAGAGTCTTACGTATAATATGGAGAATCCATGTTTAGGACTCCATATTCAAACGGGCCGGATTCATCTATATGTACATATTCCACAAACGTGAATCGGCAAATCTTTTATTGTCCAAAATTGAGGACTGCGATCTGGAGTTTCTTTCTGTCTAAAAGAATGATATATTCCCAAATGTAAACGGCACTGAGTCAGTAATGTTTCATGCGGGATATACGCTTAGGCGATCATGTATCAGATTTTTCCCGCAATATTTTACCATTTCATTCTGTGGTAGATCATTTGCCATGGAAGGCTATAGATCCCGGTTTAAAGTCCTATTTACCCATAACTGGGTGGAGAAGAAGAGGATTCATACTTTTCCCAATGGTTTTAGGACTTAAGTGAATGTAATAGATTCGACTGGAATTCGAACTCGGGCCTCCGATTTCTCAATCCAATCCGTATCTATTACTCCACCCTGGGTGTGTAATCTGCTGTTTAGCCTCTGTCCAGGCAATAGGAGGGTAAAGAAATCAGTCTTAGGGTTTAGATACTGAAAACGATCTGAAATTGCCTGTCGCTCTCGTCCTTGTATAACGTGGCGTCATTAAACGGCTGTCACGAGACCCAAGGGTGTCTAGCAAAGGGTGATAAGCGTGCTTTGTATATTTGCATGTTATTATGCCTTTTATGCGTGAAAATGTTTTCTTTTCTGGATTAATGAATGTAAAAATGGTCCAAATTCGTGGATTCCGATGCCTCGTAAGAAGGAATTCCCTAAGAAACTGAGATAACCTAATTGAATAGTGAGGACGGTAAATCATCAACATTTAAAAAAGACAAAAGATGAAGTCTGACGATGCATTGAAATTTTAGACAATCGTATTTCACAGGAAAGCAAAAAGCTTGATACGACTTCCACATTCCTGAAATGCGTAGAAAAACAATCTGTTATCATAGAACTTACAGTTAATTGTGTCTTTGATACCTCGACAAAATGAATTTACACGTAGTACTAATTCGTTTGCTTGGTCTAATCATTTTCCCTATGTAATTGTTAAGTTTTAACCGTAAATTCTATTCTGATATTTTCTTCTCTTGCACTGCCGGCTAACAGAATTATCTTCTATCTTCTTCTTTTCCTGTCAACTGCGATCTTTAAGCATTGAAATGCTTCGTCAATCTTTATCTTCTCTTATTTTGATTAATACCATTCGATTTCTGTTAAATTATCTGCAACCTTTTATTTCTGCTGCTTTTACTCCTTCCGAGTGGCTTTTTTGTCTTACTTGGGATGAAATTATTAAAATATATAACCCTATTCAAATATATATTTATATCAGATATTATTTTCCACTGATTGGATTTTCGATCTTCGCTCTTCTTTTTCCTAAACCTCTTCTTCTGACAATCTTTACAAAGTTTGCAGAAAATCATTACTCTTTCTAATATTGATCTTAATTTCACCCAGTTCTTCAATACCACAATGATTTTCTTGTAGTTTTTCCTACTTCTGCGTTTTATATTTCATTTTATCCGAATCCTATTTATTTTATTGCTTCGCTTTGTTTGTCTCTTAAACATGGATTCTTCGTTGGAAAAAATACACACACAAAATCAATTTAATGTCAAAAAGTGTCTGTTTTGTTGTCCAAAACTGTTTCATTTTTTTGTCTCTCAGTCTTTTCCAATCTCAGTGACCTTTCCAACTGCTTCGTATTAAGTGCATATTTTGCATATGTGCAGATATTTAAAAAAAGAAACATGTTTTCTTCACAAAAATATGTTTTCCAATGCTTGTTTCTATTCACTATATTTGCAGAGACTTTTCAAAAACTCAAACTATTTTATTATTTCCTTCTGTTTCATAGTATATTTAAAGTTTCATTATTTTTCTTTTTTTTTTTAGCAAAATTTGTCGTTTCAATGTTTTTATCGTTGAATTTGCAAATACACGTTGGGAATGAGATGAGGTATTTTGTGTCATGTGTTTGAAAAGAGTAACATTTTAATACAAACAATTTTCTTTAAAGGCATTTGAAAAAAAGGAAGCAAGCCAAACCGACTATACATTTTATTAAAACAATCCCCATCATACTGACTATTGACCTCATCTTCATTGTCATATCCAAGACGTTTCGGCCGTTGTACCTTCCGGTTTTCTTCAGATGATGTACGTACGAATTTCGATCCGAACCGTTTATTTCGTCCACCGAGGTAGATTGTTCTAGTTCCAAGTGTCATAACTTTTCTGTGTCTCAGTTTTCAGTTATCTCCCTTTACTAACTCAACTCTCCAGGTTTCTGTTCAGCTCTGTTGTAACCAAGTATTAAAATTGAACTCTTTTGGTTATGTCACTGAAATACTTCAAACAATGCTTCTATGCACAGGGCCATGATGTGTCCTTGGGTAACATTTCATTTTTAAAAAAGTCCACAAGGAAATATGTCAACAGCCACTCGCCGAAAAATTAAATGGTGATTAAAGGGATTCAAAATTCAAGAACTGAACCATATCTCTATATAGACAATTTTCGCTCGCCGTTACAAGAACAGTTTTGAACTGTAATATAGGGACAACTACAGCGAACGCTTTAGTCAAGCAAGGAAAACATTCAAAGGCACAGTCCATCATTCAGGCTATGACGTAATATAATATATGTTCTGATTTGCTCTCAAGGAAACGAGGGAAGACACGTCGCGGAGATTACAATGTTTCCCGGAAAGCAGCTTCTACATTTGACTCAAATAAGAGCGTTGAAAATTGTTTCGCACACACACACACACACACACACACACACACATACATATATATATATATATATATATATGAAGAAATATAGTCTTCAGATGTGCTATATCTATGGGATAAAGTGCTCAATATCAGGGATAGAGCGTGTGTAAATATAAAAGTGAACATAGAAGTCAAAACTTAGAAGCGACTGTCTGTTTCATGCTATATGCAATATCAGGGATAGAGCGTGTGTAAATATAAAAGTGAACATAGAAGTCAAAACTTAGAAGCGACTGTCTGTTTCATGCTATATGCAATATCAGGGATAGAGCGTGTGTAAATATAAAAGTGAACATAGAAGTCAAAACTTAGAAGCGACTGTCTGTTTCATGCTATATGCAATCGTCAGGCTACGAGTGCTGTTTTTTTCTAGGCTTTTTATATATACGAGTCACTGGTGCATTGTGGTAGTCTGTTTTGGCGGTTATTTTACCGGAAGTCGTTCATTTGTTTATTTATTTATTTATTTGGGTGAAATTATTTTTCTTGTTTTTATTTTTTTAATTATTTTTGTTTCTTATCATATATATATATATATATATATATATATATATATATATATATATATATATATATATATTAATTTATTTTTGTTTCAATCGATGTTTTTATTAACGTAGTAAAAATTTGTTTATATCGCTTATTTAATTGTTTTGTTTTGGTTTGGGAAAATAATTAAAACTATTTATTCAATTTCGGGGTTGATTGTTGTCGTTTATTCTGACTATTATTTTTGGGGGACAGTTCTTATTGTTTATGTATTTATTTGGATTGATTATCTTTATTTTTTCTAACGGGTTGTTTATCGGGATCGATTTGTTATATTATTTATTTATTTGGATGAATTTAGGTTAATTTATTTTACTTGTTATTATTTATTTGTTATACTGTATATTTTGTCTTTTCGGTTTTCGATTTTTAAGTAACATAGTTTTTTTACCTTTTATCGTTATATAACAGTTATAACTATTTTTTCGTCCGATTTTTGGTTTGACTTTTATACTCTAACAAATAATTTGGTCATAATGGTTTGCTAATTTGCTTATTATTTATTTGGTTTCATTGACTTTGTTTCTTATTTTTTATTCTATTTCGTCTATTCTAACAGGTGTGATTTGGTAATTTGTTTGGGTTAATTTATTTTGCTTATTTTATTGGCGCTTTTTTTATTCATTTATTTTTATTTTTCTTATTTTTCCATTTTTGATTTTTAAGTAACGTAGTAAAAAATATTTCCATGTCTGCATTTTGAGATGAGCTCGGATCTTTTATTTAATAAGTTATTTTGGTCTGGGAAGCTATTTTTTCCTCCAAGCAAAGTTTGAACGTTTTTGATTGGTTGTTGTAGGTTACATATTTTCCAAAATATTTTGATGTGATGTGCGTTTTGTTTTTAATTTCCCAGAAAGCATTGTGCTGTTTGTATATTTACTATTTGTGAAAGATGTTTTGTGTGCATACTTTCGTTGTTTCCAGGGTCTTTCAGTTACTCCTATGTATAATTTTTCTTCATTATCTGGAGATTTTATCGTGACTTGGTATATTACGTTGGTTTGCAAGCAATTACCGCTTAAGGGACATTCGTTATTTATTCTGCAGTTGCGCATGGATTTAATTTGTTCGTGTGGTTTGTTGATAATTATCCTGTTATACTTTTTTTATTATTTGTGCCATGTTCTCAGTGCAACTGTAGCTGGTTTATAACTGTGTTTTTGTTGAATATTTTGTGTAGGGTGCTTCATCCTGGGATGTGTTTGCGTAAGAATTTGAAGAACATTTTTCCTACGTTTGTTTTAAGTTTTTGATGTACGGTGGGTTGAACCATATGATTTTTTTTCCTGTTGAACTTTTCTGTGTTCTGTGGTGTGTATGTGAGTGTTTCTGGGAATTCTCTTTCTTTTAGGGATGATTCGTAGTCTTTCTTAGCTTTGTTAAATAGGAATTCATTGGAGGAATTGTCGGAAAGACTGCGGTTAATCGATTTTGGTATCTGTTTGATTATAGAAGGCGGGTGGTTGGAAGATGTGTCTATATAGAGTGCTTTATACTTCCAACCAAGTACTGACTTGTAGATATGAGATGTTTCCGGGATCGACTGCAATAGTTGGCCATTGATTCTGTCAACAGCTTTGCTCTTTGGAGCCAATATTTCCTTGTCTCTTAACAAATTGTAGTTTTGAAATTATGTGGGAGGTTTCAGAAAAACTTGGCCTATAGCTCATCAGCAGCACTAACAACATTGCAAACTGGGCTAATGGTCATCTCTCCATTGGCATCTGAAGGTACGTTGCCATTGCCGAGTGTCAAAATGTTGAAGGAGTACTGAGGTGACAGGTGATCTCCAAATAGCTGTGATCTCATGTTTCTTCTCAGAGACAACGTTCAAATATTTTGCGACAACGGAGATTTAAGACATATTCTGACTTCAGCAGCTCTAGTCCCTTTTCGTATGACTTGCAATGTTTGGCAAAAGTTTCCAGATAGTAAGAGTGTTATAAGGTACTGAGAATTCCTAATGTGTCTCATGGTTCAGTACTGCTTAATGAGCTGCCCTGTGTATAATGGTATATTTATCCCATATGATGAACCTGCAGGTTGCATCAATAACTGATGAGGTCACAGAAAAAAGACCCTATAACTTACTGGACTACAGTTAGAAGAATACTCTTTCCCTCATGGGCAGTTGTATGTTGGTTGTTCACGTGTGGGAAGTAAAACCAGTTTGTTTGTTTATACTCCACAAGGAAAATGCAAAGAATATTGTCTACCAATACCAAGCAGTATTGTAGTGTAAAAACTTATTTTTGGTTTCAATATATATATATATATATATATATATATATATATATATATGAGTGTGTGTGTGTGTGTGTGTGCGTGTGTGTATGTGTGTGTGCGTGTGCGTGTGTGTATGTGTGTGCGCGGGCGCTCCGGGGCCTTCTTTTATATTTATATATGCTATATATATGATACTGAGCACTGGTATTCATAAATACACGATATATATATATATATATATATATATATATATATATATATATATATATATATATATATATATATATATATATATTCATGAATCATTCATACTAAAAACAAATATAGACAAATTTGTTTTTTGTATGTATGATTCATTAATTTATAAATTATAATTGCACCATTTAATTTCTATATATATATATATAAGCAAATATATGGCTATAGATCCGACAGTATGAAGAAAAATATACGGAAAAAAACAAACAAAATCCTTATATGTAATTATGCTGTTTTAATGTTAATATAATGTCAACGTCATACGTTTCGGTCTAATAAACCATCTTCAGGACATATTCATAAAATATAATTAACATTATCAATTCAACATGACAAAGACGATGGACATAAGAACAAGACTTATCCAATCAGATAACTGAAAGTTTTATAAGATCAGCATTCCGTTTAAACATGGTCACGTTGTCGTCACGTGGGCGACGCTGTGAAAACGTATTCCTAAAATTTGAGTATTATGAATGAAAAATGAAAAAAAAAAAGAATTCTATTTTGATCTAAAATTTATATGTACGCTTGTCGAGCATTAATCTCGCTAGAAAAGGGGAAATACTAAAGAAGCCAGGTCTAGTATTCACCGTGCGTGAGATGGATATTATGCCTGCTTCATAAATACTCAAATTTTAGGAATACGTTTTCACAGCGTCGCCCACGTGACGACAACGTGACCATGTTTAAACGGAACGCTGATCATATAAAACTTTCATTTATCTGTTTGGATGAGTCTTGTTCTTATGTCCATCGTCTTTGTCATGTTGAATTGATAATGTTAATTATATTTTATGAATAGGTCCTGAAGATGGTTTATTTGACCGAAACGTATGACGTTGACATTATATTAATATTAAAACAGCATAATTGCATATAAGGATTTTGTTTGTTTTTTTCCGTATATTTTTCTTCATATATATATATATATATATATATATATATATATATATATATATATATATATATATATATATATATAGGAAAAGCATATGATAGAATTTCGCACCTTTTCACCCCAAGCAAGGCATAAAAGCCACGAGGATGTAAAGGGTTACTGAATGTTAGAGAATATGAAAAAAACTGCTGTTAATGAAAGAGGACAATAAAAGAAGACATAATATAATGACTGACGTTGCATTTTAATATTTCAAGCTTAAATTTGACTGAAAATCAGGAAGCGGGTACAGATTTCAACATGCGAGAAGTGCGATAGAAGAAACAGTTAACACCGAACTTACGGTTACATCTAGCCATTTCAACTGCATATTGATGAGATCTTGCTCACAATATTGTTATTTAATTTAAAAATCTCGGTACACGTGGAAACTTCATCAAAACAGTTAACATTATGGTAACTAGACTCATGAATTTAAGCGCAGTACTGAATCAGTGGAAAGTTCTCATCAATTTACAGCTGACATAGACATATGTAACCGATATAATTAAATGTAACATCTAACATTGGATGTAAAATTCTATTCTAACCTTTTTTTTCTATCGCTTGTAGATATCTGTTCCGGGTTCATGCTTCCCAGTAAACTTTGATCTTCAAATATTTAAATAGAATGTAAATCGTTAACTTATGTCTTTCTAATTCCTGTTCTTTTATTGTTCTCGCTTTTTAATAATATTACTCTTTTTGTTATACCCTCCCACACTCAGCATCTGTGTCTTAGTGGCTTGTTTAGGGTGAAATGATATGAAAAACTGCTTCTTGCTGCATTTGAATGCCTTCAAGTGATAGGGCTTATGGCATCTGGTATAGTTCTGTGAGACTGTTTAGAATTTGATGAAGGTCTGGTCTTTGCTAAAACCTATGGACTTAACTTGTTGGAGGCATAGTTAAACATTGATCTGGGACAGTGTTTGTGGAATGTTAAATTTTGCTTGTGGGGACGGCTTCTTCTCACATCCATCCTGTATTTGCGTGTTATCTGAATTTCTATGTCCTGATATAGGCGTTAAGCACTTGACCTTCCACTGAACTAGGTGAATCTAGCTAATTATCCTAATTTTCTTTCATGTTTTCGGCACCCAATTAGTGTCGTGCATACGCGGTTAATGTCTCCTGGTTGAGTGATTTGAGCTCAGTATGCGTGCCATTTCCTTTAACTATGTTCGCGTTCATTGTCATTTCTCGTTTTTTTTATTTTGCCTTCATTCTATGATAAGTTTTTTGTCTTGTCTTTCACATTAAACAAAATCGCCTATATTGTCTTCCTTTAAAATTGATATTATTCCTCGAGATGTGTCTTTACTCACAAACAAAATGTCAGTCTCTCCATATATATATATATATATATATATATATATATATATATATATATATATATATCACCTCTCTCTCTCTCTCTCTCTCTCTCTCTCTCTCACGACCATTCTCTATCTCAGTATATTTCCCACCTTCTCTCTTTCTTTGTTTCGCTCATTCACCGGCTTTCGCTATCACCGATTTTATTCTCTCTCTTTCTTTCTCTCCGTCTTGCAATCTCTCTCACGCTCTTTCATTTATTTCCTTAGTTATTCTTCGCCTCTATCTTTCACTCTCACTCTGTTCTCCATCTTTCCCTCTCTTTCTCTTTCCATATCGTGATTTTTCACTCACTCTCTCATTCTTATTCTCTCTCACTATCTTTCTCTGTCACAAAATTCATTTCTCTCTCTCTCGCGACCTTTTCTCTTTCTTTCCTTCATTCTCATTGTCTTTTTTTCTCTCCCCCTGTTTTCATTCTTCCTCTATTCTCTTTTTCTCTATCCCTTTCTCGTTCCCACTAATTCCTTCTCTTTCGCTAGCTTTTACTGTCTCACTATCTCCTCTCTTCCCTAACTCATTTCATCACCCATTCTCTTTTTTCTCTCACGCTCTCATACACTTTGTTTCACTAACACACGCACTCTTTCTTTCTCTTACTCTCTCTCTCTCTCTCTGTCTATCTATCTATCTATCTATCGTCAAGTGGATCTAATCCAGATCGTCAATTTATTTTTCCCGGTTTCTTTATTTCCTTTGACTACTTCCTTTCTTTTTCTGCCATTCATTCTTCGTCTTTCCTTTGTACATGGCACCCGATATCACGCGATGATTGGTCAACTCCCCTGGGATAATCGCTAATCTTTATTTCAACGTCGGCTACTTTATCCAGAGTCGCAATCCATAGCTTCTTTTTTTTCAATATTCTTCCAAGATACGGATTACCCAACCCAGCACAAGGTATTTCAAACCCTTCTTCAGTCTACGTTTTCTTCCCATTGAGATGAAATGCCTAATATTACAAGGACAAACGAAGCGTGAACATTACTAAAGGGGGAATTGTGAAAACATTGATAGCCTAACAAATGCCAAACCCTACATACATATACGGTTAAATATTTTGCCCGAATCACTGATAGGATTTACTGATCTAAGAGGAACATAAAGGAAGAGTTTCAAAATCAAGAAGAAATTTTTAGTATAGAACTCGTGGTTAAATTTAGGCATTTCAACCGTAAAATGATGAGACTTTGTCGGCAATCTAGCACTGCGCTTAATTTCATAATGTCTAGATACCATAGCAAGTTTTATCAGAACAATTACCATTATGGTGCCTCGATTTTTGACGATTTTATTGTTCTTTTATTCCTATCTGTCCTCTACTCTGTGTGAATGCTGTGTTATTTTTTTTTCCAAAATGGCCATCAACACAGTTTTGTCAGCATATCTTATATTGTTGACATTATACCGACCGATATTAAATTCTGGCGGGGTTGTCCGGTTCCCTTAGGACAGCGTCCTTAAAGAGTTTGAATAAATCTGGGGTGAATAATTATGCTTGACTCTTGCCCCTTTCTAATTTTTTAGATACTCAATTCATTTTTTATCCGTATGCATGCAGTTTGCCCCAGTAAAATTTAGGGCTTATTTTAACATTTTTTCTAAATAGGTCCTGTTTTCCTGGTAGTGCAAATATATACTTGCAAGATACATAAGTCTAAGTTAATGTAATCTATCCGAGTTCGAATTCCAGTCGGGTTCGTTACATTCACTTAATTAGAGATAAATACCGCTGGTAAAAATATGAATTCATCACTTCTGCATAATATAGTATCTTTTTTTTTATTGTGTATCAAATGATATTTTGCTTTAAGTTAATCTAAATGTTAATTGCAATTAAGTACAAAATACATAGAATCATGTTTCATCTTCTTTTAAACTTATATACTTTCATATTTTGTCGAGGTACCATAATGGTAATTGTTTTGATAAAATTTCCGCTATGGTATCTAGACATAAAATTAAGGGGAGGTGCTAGATTGCCAGTAATTCTTATGATTTTATAGTTGAAATGTTTAAATTAACCACGAATTCTATGCTAAAAATTTCTTCTTGGTTTTGAAACTGTCTTCCAGCTCCTTGCTTCCATGTCAAATCTCAAGATGTAAATGCAATGTCAATTGTTATCTTACGTCTTCTTAATTCCTGTTCCTTTATTGTTATCTCTCTGTAATAGTGTTTATTTTTTCTTCTATACTCTAACATTCAGTAATCCATTACGTATAAGTGGCATTATTGTCTTGCTTGGCTGGAATTATTAAAGAGCGTACTAGATTGCCAACGAGGTTTCGTCATTTAACAGTTGAAATGGCCATATCTAACCGCAAGTTCTAAGTTAGCAGTTTCTTCCTTCACACTTATCGTATGTGAAACTCTATTCCTGATTCTTGCATTCCAGTAAACTTTGCCCTTCAAAAATGTAAACGCAATGCCAATCGATAAGTTCTGTCTTCTTAATTCTTGTTCTTTTACTGTGCTCTCTCCTTAATAATAGTCGTTGTTGTTGTTGTTGTTGTTTTTCATATTTATTAGCACTCAGTAAGCCCATGCGTCATGCTGGCTCTATTGTCTTGCTTGAAGTGAGGATGCGAAGTACGTACTGGAGATTATGAATATGATATTCCTTAGGAATTAGGAACATATACAAATGACTTTTTTTTTCTGGCTAACAGTAGAAAGTACTATAAAGTGATGATGCATATAGCTAAAACATATACACATACAAACACGTTTATGTGCGTGTGCATGTGCGGGTACGCCCGCATGTTTGTGTGTGTGTACGTGCGTGCGTGTGTGAGTGCGTGTCTGTCAGAAAGCTATTTCCAGAAACTCCAAAGATAGACATGGCAAAACGCTGCTAAGAAGAGAACCTATCGGTAAAAGAAAACTTACTCGTCCCCTACATGGCAATTAGTTCCTAGATGTTCGAAAGTTTTATTTTAGCTGAAAGAATAGGCGAAACCGTTTGCAGATGCCGAACATTTGGACAGCTTCAGCCAGTATCAAGGATTATTCTTATTTTATCTTTATTTTATTCTTTACAATACAGTCAGTTAAAAGAAAAAGGGACCAATCTTTGATAATAACAAACGAGAGAATACGCTCGGACATGAAGAACACAAGAAAAATTAAATAACAAAATTAACCGCAGTAGCGTTTCTGTTCTTTTTATAGACTCGAAATACGTGATATATAAACCCATATACAATTCTGTTTCGCTGTATCACAGCTCAACAGTGTGACTAGACCGCAGATTGCTGCAAGACTGAATCGAAAGTCAACCGCTTTTGTATCAGTTAGAGACATTACCCCGAAGCTATCGGCGCGCGACAGAGAAGCAAGCAAGCACACACATATGCACATGCTCTCTCACATGCATATACATACAAATATATATATATATATATATATATATATATACACATACATATTTCACCAAATATATATATATATATATATATATATATATATATATATATATGTATGTATATATATATATATATATATATATATATATATATATATATTGGATGGCACATACTTGTGCAGCAGAGAGGCGATATCGAAATCTAGTCCCCACCATTCAATTTCAAGTAAATGCGCTTAGGAAAATTATAAATGCATATTTACGCTAATTAGTAAGTTAACGGGTTAGGTAATTAGCATATATATATATATATATATATATATATATATATATATATATATATATATAAACACACGTACGTATATATATATATATATATATATATATATATACGTCAATACAAATATATATATGAACACGCACGTACGTATATATATATATATATATATATATATATATATATATATATATATATATATATATGTAAGTATATATGTTTGACCTATGATTACTCGTTTTTACTAGGATCAATATTGTCGCCATTTATAAAATACGGGCGCAGATGTAGAGAATAAAATGGCTGTAGTTCAAATATTCTCCTTTGACTATCAATTCGAAGAAATGTTGGATCTTACTGATTCACAATTTTTTGAGGATATTCTGTACTATCTTGACTCGAACACAAATTGACACATGAAACCCAGATTTCTTTCTCCTTTTGAAGCTTTTCTTTTACATATTTTTCTTCATTCTTTTCGCTTCAAGAAAAAAGAACAAGAAGAAGCGCCATTTTAAAAGAGTTTTGGAATTCTTTGAATGAGAACGGTATAAGCGCCCACCTTCATCGGCTGCTCACTCTATATGATCGCCGAATTTGTAAATGGGAAAGAATTCTAAGAAAAATTGAAAACGGTCGAGATAATGAGAAAGCAAAATGGAAATAAATACTCAGAGAGAGATAAGGATAGCAAAATGAGTAGGAATTCCTACGGTATTATACCATTTCACTTGAAATGATAATCAAGGAATAGGTCAATGTCACATTAAATAACGCGTGGGTAAAATTCACGCTGCCGACAAGTTAAAGTTGACGATAAACAAATAAATAAATAACAAATGAAAAATGATTTAATCGATTCGGGAAATACATACTTACGCGCAACGAGCACCCCCACACACAAACACTCGCACACACACACACACACACACATTTATGCCACTTTGCATTCTCCACATGTTTTGACAGACCTTTCAACCACCTGATGAATATTCAGGAACGATCTCAAATTCAAAAAATTTTAAGAGCCAGTCACACACTCGCCTTTGTATATAAACACGCGCAACAAAATAAATTCTTACAAATGCCTTTATAAAGTCTCTTTAGGAGGAAACGCGTCGGATTAGAATAGTTTCACATTTGTGTTTTTATTCATTTTGTTCCTTGACAGAAAAAAATTATATATATATATATATATATATATATATATATATATATATATTCATACACATATAGATAACTAGACTCGTTTCAAAAACACTCGAATTTTTGATTTGCCAATAATCAAATCAATCACTAGGGAAAAAAAGGTTTTAAAAAAAGAAAGAGCTACAAACATGAACTACTGTCGAACAAATCGCACAGATGCATGTCTGAATCCCAAAGAAAAACCCCGATACGAGTAAACAACTAACTAACAAAAGAGCTCAATACAACCGTAGAGCAGACCTAGATACATCTAGTGAGCCAGACAAACCTACCTAGATCGTCAGGTAAAATAAGGCTTACTTTCCCTGACGAATCGTTTAGGTGAAACCTAGGTAGGTTTGTCTGGCTCACTAGGTATATATATATATATGTATATACATATATACATATATATATATATATATATATATATATATATATATATATATATATATATATATATATATATATAGATAGATAGATAGATATAGATATGCGTGTGTGTGTGTGCGTGCGTGTACAGAAAAATAGGAAAAAACATGTTAGGAAAACAATACGAAGTTCTTTAGTATTTTTGTTTTTATTTTAAAAAGAAAACAGTACTCAATACATAAGCAGAACAAAAATTACAATTAATTTTTTTATTTTACATTTTTTAAGGAATCATATTTTTTTAAATTAATTTTAATTTTATATATATATATATATATATATTGAGAGAGAGAGAGATGCAGAGTCAGATTAGAGTAATGAATAGCACAGATTGAGGAATCGGAGAATCCATTGTATTCACTTAACTGCTAATGGCTTTGGAAAAATTATAAATCCCTGTTTTCTTCCCCACCAGCAATTTTGTAAATTGCAGTATAGACTAGGTTATTTAGCCTTGTAAGAGAACAACTGTGAATTGAAAGCCTGAGGAGGATTGTTTGGTGTCCTTGTAGTATACCAGTTCTCTCTATTAAATTCCTCCCAATATATATATATATATATATATATATATATATATATATATATATATATATATATATATATATATATATATATCCCACGTCAGCAGTACAATACGGAATATCAGTACCTCATGCAATCTATGCAATCATGAGGTACTGATATGAATTTACACCGTTTGGTTAATATATCTGACTCTCGCGATATATGTTGCCATTTGGATGAATTATTACTGTTGTTAAGTACTTAATTGCACTGTAATCGAATCTTGAATCTGAATTTCGGCTCAAACTTATATTTAAGACCGAAATAAGACAAAGAAGTTATAATTTTAATATATATATATATATATATATATATATATATATATATATATATATAGTATTTTTATATGTATAAATAGTGTGTGTGGTGACGATTACTAATCCGACTCGGTAAGATGTGTTTATTGTTTGTTTACTATTTACTATATTTTCTCGTTAAACAAGGACTCTGACCGGGAGATTGGAGGTTTCGAGGTTCATGGAAACAACTCTCAATTGTTCCCAGGACACAATGATCCGAGATAGTATCACTTTTTAGGGTCCCAGCTATAGGTAAATAGGGAACTTTCAAACAAAAACAAAAACACTTTATGAAAGTATTAAACTCATTTCCTTACAGTAAATACCATAAAAATGTTTTTATATAAAAGGATTACCAGAAATATATATGTAAATATGCCTGGTAATCCATTTTTAGTAGGATTACCAATAATATATTTTATAGCAAAATGACCAATATATTTTGTCAGTAGTTGAATGCATAGAAGAGCCTTCAAAATATATTTAGTTGAATGATAAAATATTTAGATTTCGGCATTAAATAACGCACATAGGATGATATGACGCCAAACAATATCAAACAACCAATCAATCAACCAAGAGAGAGCAAAAAACACAACATTAACATTTATCAAAGGAAATACCAGTCGTTACACAAGGTTCACTCTCACGTGATCTTCAGACGACTCGCGCACGCGCACGCACGCACACAAACACACACACGCATATATATATATATATATATATATATATATATATATATATATATATATATATATATATATAAACTATAGGACAAATGTTTTAATCATTCATTCATTTTCTGTGGTTTATTAACACTTTGCCGGTTACCTAAATTTAGAAAATACTTTTAGATTGTAAAAAACGGTTGAGGGTTGTAGGTACTTATGATTTAATCATACAACTCTTACTAATTTATCCATAAGCTGCGGGAAATTAGGGGCTTTTAATATTTCCAAATGGTATTTTATCGTAAGGAAACAAAATGGCCAACGAGAATTGGAACTCCGTTTACCGATTATCAAAATAAT
This sequence comes from Acanthosepion lycidas, assembly GCA_963932145.1. Lineage (NCBI taxonomy): Eukaryota > Metazoa > Mollusca > Cephalopoda > Sepiida > Sepiidae > Acanthosepion > Acanthosepion lycidas. Next base: position 12,218,457 of record OZ010605.1, read on the forward strand.
AGTTCGGGGAAATAAGTGGAAGACGTAAGCATTATCTATAAGATAACAGAATATATAGTGGCCAACAAAAGAGGTCGCACAATCTGAATACTACTCACTGGGGACGTCATAATCACAAACATATTAGGTTCGTGCCTAAATAATGAAGTAATAATGTCGTTTTTTGACGTTAAAAAATACGTCAAAAAACGACATTATTACGTCATTATTTTGGCACCAACCTAATATATCAATTTAATAATGAGTGTAGTACGGAATATGTGATACGTAAATCCTAAGATGGAATTGAATAGAAAAATGTCTTCCAGAAATAATGCAACATATAAAGATATAAGAAAATGATGTTAGAAAAAGAAAGAAATATATAATGACACAGTGACATGGAAAGAAACTAAATATTCTCCTAACGAAAGAAATAAAGGAAAGCACGAAGAATAAACAGAACGTCAATTGTAAGCAGATGGAACATAGAGTTGAATGAAGAATATGAAATATGGAAACTGTTTCAAACGAATAAGAGACTATAAGAAAAAAAAAATGAAAAGAAAGAAAGAAAATGTAAAAGTAGATAAAGACAGACGATAAAAACAAAGACAGTAGAATTTATTTTTTTAAATTTCAAGAGAAAGATGGAAATAAAGAATAGTGACCAAGTATGCA
>OZ010605.1:12224116-12251616 GCA_963932145.1 Acanthosepion lycidas
ATTAATCTCAGAAATATAGACAGATGCTGGAGAAGGTCGGAGTGTAAAACAACCGAAACGTCGTAAATAGGACAATAAAGATGAGGACAACAGTCCAAACAATGTAAATTGTGCAAATATTTACAACACCTCATCTCAAATATATAGACTAATCCTGGAGAAGGTCGGATGGTACAACGACCGAAACATCGTGAATATGAAAATAAAGATTAGGACAATAGACCGAACAATGTATATAGTGTAAATAAACTGCGTCTAGAGCTTATATGCAAGTTATGAATTGGTATATAGAGTTGCGTCTTTAATGTTAAAAGTCCTATTATGATGTTGTTCAGATTCTACTCAATATTATTTACTTAGATATATAGTAATAGAGAAAACTATTGTTTTTGGCTGGAAAAAAATTTACTAAGTTAACAAAACAGTATTTTATTTGCAACTATTTATTTTGATACATTTACATTGTTATACCTAGTAAAACTAATGTATAAAATAATATAAAAAGATTTTAGAACAAATTCGTCAATTTCTTAAAGGAAAACCATAAAAAAAATATTTTAAAAATAAAAAAATATATTAACAAAAAATCATAAGAGCCTCCTAAAATTTATTGCACAAATACACCATTCTCTTCAATAACTCTTAGCATCAACTATTGTCAACATCTGATGTTAGATTTGCAATTTTAGCGGCTGGTAAGTTGTTTGCAGCAACTTTAACTGCCTCCCAGAGGTCAGACTTGCTGTTGAATTGCCTTCCATTAGAATAAATAACTCTCTTGAGGATGCTCCACAGGTTCTCAATGGGATTCAAGTCCCCACTATTTGAAGGCCAGTCTATAAGAGAATTTTCAACAAATCCCTTTTCTTTCAACCAGGATTTAGTAAACTTTGATGCATGACTTTGTACGTTGTCTTGCATAAAGATCATAGATCTACGCTTGCCTAAAGACTGGTTATCAAGCCATTCAAAGAAATATTGCTCTAAAAAATCACAGTAACCTATGGAATTCATTTTAACCCCGTCTTTCAGTTTAAATAAACCCAAGAGATCATTACCAATAATCCCAGCCCATATCATGATCCTACCGCCGCCTTGTTGGCGTTTAAAAAAATTTCTTGAGTCACGTTGCTTGCAAACCCATCCTCAAGCCAATCCATCGGGCCCATCGAGGGTGATCCTTGATTCGTCTGTAAAAAGCACTTTACTGAAATCAGTTTTCATGTACTTTTTTGCCCACTGCAATCTTCTTTCTTTATGTTTCTTTGTTAAAATGGGTTTCTTTATTTGATTTTTTACATCAGCAAACTTCCTTAATGCTTTAAACCTTGTTTTCCTTGACACCATAGGAGCTCCAGCGGCCTCAAATATGAACGCACTTGACGCATTTGGGTTTCTTATTAATTTTCGTCGGATATGTGATAGATTTCGCTTTGTTAAATTCCTGATTTCAGCCTGAGACTTTTTTTCCTTGGTTGAATTCCCATTTGACATATTTTCTTGATTGTTCGATGATCCCTTTTTGAAATCCTTAGAAATTTGAAGCGACGACTTTCCTTTGCTAATTTCTTTGATTATATAGTTCTTTTCATTCATTGTTAGTTCTTTTTTCCGAGCCATAATACTAAATTCTAGTTCTTGCAAATAATATCTTGACACTGGAAATTGCTATAATTACTGAAAAAATACTAAATACCAATCTGAAATTGAAAATTAGGACTTAATTGCTTTCATGCTTACTCGCTATACATAATAGTACAAATTATTTCATTGGATAACACATATTTATGAATTTTACATAAAATATTTGACAATACCTCTTTTGCATATAATCTCTAGAAGCAGTTTAGTTACAATACATCATCTTAGATATATAGAAAGAAAATAATTGTAGTTAATGCAATTTTGTAAGTATATGAGATTTTCCATTAACACTATTTTATTTACTTTTACTCTACTGATAATTAAAAATGTATTCAAGCGAAATGAACACTATAGGTTTTACAGAGGATCGTCCATCGTATTTCGTTAACTGGCCCAAGAGAATCACAATATAAGGAGTGTACCAGATAAAAACAACCATATTATTTAGAGACTTCAAACATTATCAACAAATTAAAAAGGAGCGCACCTGAAACTCGAAAAAAATAATGATTTCTTCAAGTTGCTGGTTATCTACATTATTTAAAACAATGGGTTAGAAAGAAAAATTTTCATACATATTAGAAAAAGAGATATTAGAGTTAGATGACGTAGGACACTCACTTTCCTGATATATCGTTTTAAGAGATTAGATTTCATTAAATTCAGCAAGTGTTACAGGTATCTGTTCACTCAATAAATACACAATATTTGCTTGTAAGGAAACAGCTAATCTCAGCATCCTTATATTCTTCCGAGTTCTACAATTGTTGGTTTCTTTTATAGTTAGAGTTTCAAAGAATGTCTTGTTAATTTCAATGCCTCTAAAACAAAACATCTCTCCATTAATCATCTATTTTCTACCTTATCTCTGAATGGCTTATACTAGCCTTCAGGAGAGTGACTCGGTCCACTTTCTCTGGTTAACATTTTAAGCTGACATGAAGTAGAAATACTACATTGAATCTATCTCTAGGTCAGTTGAATAGAAAGTTGGTTCATTGTGTCGTGCTAGACAATTTTTCTCTCCGCAATCTATCTTACATACCTATAAATCTACCATTCGTCCCTACTTAGAATATTGCTGCCACATTTAGGGCCGGTGCTACTGCTATATATTAAAAGATTCTTGATAAAATCCTTAAAGACTCAGCAATATTATTGATCCTGCCCTGGCGTCTCCTCTTCATCTTAAATTTGCAGCCCTATGTTTTTCTTTAAATATTATTTTATGATCATTGTTAGGATGAACTCTTCGCTAGAATTCATGAATTTAAGCGCAGTACTAGATTGGAAAATAGGTTTTATCAATTTCCAGTTGCTTAGGCTCGATGTAACCGTAAGTTCTATGCTAACAGTTCCTTTTGTTGTATTTCTCGCTTGTAGAACTCACATTCAGCTCCATGGCTTCCATGCAAATTTGATCTTCAAAAATTTAAATGCAATGCCAATCACTATATTCGTTCTTCCTGATTTCTCTCCTATTCGCGTCTGTCCTTAATAATGTTTGTTTGTTTAGCGGCATATATACTCCTTAGTAAATGCATTGCTGTTAATTCTATACAAATACACACAGACACACACACACACAACATATATATATATAAAATAGCTGGCCACTCATATGCTCAGCCAGATTTATGTATGTTCAACATCCACGTAACATACCTCTGGTTTATACAGCAACTATATTAAAGTTTCTGGGAGGTAGCTTGTTATATAGTGTGACCAACAATCTGAACAATCTACCCTTTTTCACTCACAAGGCTTGGGTCAACGCGTGGTATGGTTATCAGACACTTTCCAAAAGTGCCGCAAGCCGGGATCGCCCCCTCCATCAGTCTACCTTTTGAAAAATCAACTGTGGTGAGATTCAAACCCAGATCTCATGGTCAGAATGCGAACATTCTAACCGCTAGAGCACGCGCCCATATTGCTGATAATATATTTGTTTTTTATAAAAATGTATTGCAGACATTGCTGATTTTACTTACAGAAGTGTATTGCTAGTAATATTTTCTTAATATGAAAATATATTGCTACCACCTTGTATGAGGCTGGGCGTTTCTGTTTTCTAATTCTCATCTCTTAGAGGGTTTACTGTCTTGCTCGCCGTAAATTTAATTAGAATAAAGACAAAATAAGAAGTTAACATTATGTATATAAAGAGCATTTATGTCAAAAATTGAGAATCCATGAATTCTTCGAGGGTAGAATATATTGTTGTCAGGAAACTTACCAACTCAAAATGGGAACTACGAATTGAAATTACCAAAATCAAGCAAGTATAACACTTTAAATAACTGGGAAGTGTTTTAACAGAGGACAGATAATGTGACACCGAAAGCCGAAATTGTATTGTTTTTCTAAAGCTAAGAAGTGGATTAAGAAAAAGGAAAATTAGAACGAACTAAATGAGTATATGAATTTTATATGTAATAGTGTACATATCAAGTGGAAGTAAATAATGGACAATATCCTCACAGATGATGAAACTTGAAACAACTGAAATATAGTTCTATTGATGAATTCCCAGAATATCACGTACTGAACATATGTGTAACGAGGAATTTGGGAGAAAATAGTAAGAAAATGGTGACTTATACTCAGAATCAGAAAGTAACATTTGAATCTTTTAGGACACATTAAGAGGAAAGAGGACTTGGAGAATTTCACACTGACAGGGCATGTTGAATAAAGTAGCGAATAATCTACGTATCGAACCTGTTTAATTTTTTAAGCATTTCACACCAAAGGAGGCAGGAGTGCCACTAACGCAAAGGGGTTCACGGATTTTGAAAGTGAGAGAAAATTGCGGATGTAAATGGGGACTGAGTGGAAAATATGGCAGGAACCAAGCCAACAGAAGACGATTAACGTTGCATTTAAAATTTTGAAGATTCTAGTTATTTGGGAAGCGCCCGAAAGGAAGGAAGTTCTACAGGCGGGTAGTTCCAGAAAATAAACTTTTGCAGTAAAAGTGGCCGTTGTATTGAACTATTTCAACAGTAAATGACTGGGACCTAGATGCCAATCTAGTATCATGCTTAAATTCATGTAGTCGAGGTACAAGAGAAAAAAGTTCGGCATAGTGAAAGAAAGTGAGATATAGAAAATAGATTACATAACGAGTCTGTTTAAATGGTTGGCAGAAAAGAGGTTTAGGAATATTGACCCGGTGTGACATTTAAAATTTCTAGGACTCTTCATAAGGCAAGTGGGCGCGGAGAATTTCATACTGACAGGACATAGAGAAAGCAAGTGAGATATAGAAAATAGATTACATAACACGTCTGTTTAAATGGTTGGCAGAAAAGGGTTTAAGAATATTGATCCATTGTGAGATTTAAAATGTCTACGACACTTCATAAGGCAAGTGTGAGTGGAGAATTTCACATTGAAAGGGTATAGTGAAGGCAAGTGAGTTATAGAAAATCGCTTCGATATCGATCCTGTTTAAATGGTTTCTAATCTTTTTAAATGGTTTCGAAACATAGACTGGGTGGAAGCGCAGCAAAAATTTAAGAAACCAGAATTAAGTAAAAATTTACAAGATATCTCTTGACACTATTCGATTTTCAAGGAGGAATCTTTTCTCAGCTATATTTTTTTTTCAAAGGACTGCTGCTGGGATGAAACTGATATTCGAAATTAAGATCATTTTATGTTGACATTCGGCAATTTGCTCGTTGTCACGGTTGACGAATCAAACTTAAATATAGAAACCTCTAGAAAATAAAACAACCTGATTAGAATCGAAGCAAGGAGAAGAAAAAGATAGTGTAAATGCCAATTAATACATCATTGTAGATCAACATTATCCCTCGTCCGGAATTGTAAAATAGGAAAATCTTTTGTACCTTTAACGTATCAAAAATGATCGAACCAGACAATTCTAATTCTACAATTTCCTTCTACTACGTGTCCCTTCATGATGTTGGCGTGCGTGCTTCACCCAGAATTCCCTGCTTTTGCAACTCATAATAATTTTGCCTTTTTTTGTTACCAGCCCTAAACCTAGTTCACTTTTGTCCGGCATCTTTGGACTTTATTTAGCTTAAACTACTCTCACACATGACAAACGTCTTATGAAATGAGTTGCATCTTTTTCTAATTGTTCTCTTTATCTCTAAATTCAAACGATGATCATTTCTTGATCGAGTTTTCCTCACTACTCTTTTTAAAAATATTCACCGTCCTCTTGAAGGTTCTTGAATGGCATTGCAAGATGGAAGCCAGAGTATGAATATTGGTACAATTGCTAAAGGCATGAAGGAACTTTTTTGTCAAAATACTTTATTCAGGCACGGTAGGCAGCTTGTGCGTAATTTTCCATCTTACCTCTTGTTTCATTCTCTCATATGAGTTAAAAGGTTCCAAGTACTCTTTCTTCTTTATATGCCCTAGATTATGCAAGTTTTTTTTTTTTTTTTTTTCTAAGCTTGATAAGAACTTTTTTATTCCATTTTCTGTAAAACTTCGTCGGTAATCACATTCTCATGATATTCTCACCTTCTTTCTATAAAACAACATTAGCGTTTCTTCAAGTTTCTCCTTCAGCTTTGAAGTGACTCTCCAGTATTAACTTTCGCATATGAGGACTGACATTACGTAACAGTTCAGTACTTTTTTCTTTGTTTCCAAAGAAGTTTTCTTTTTTTGTTTCTTACCAATTTCCTTAAATTTTGGAAGACATATTTCGCTATAGAGATGCGCATTTGATTTCAATGTTTAAACAATTTTCAAATAATTTTGCACTTTGATTTTGGAATCTCCAATTTGCATATTGGGTTATTTCTTTAGCTAACAGTCATGCATTATGTCATGATATCTCCACTTTGCAATTTGCATATTGGTTACTCCCTTAGCCAACAGTCATGCATTTCGTCTTGATATCTCCAATTTGCAATTTGCATATTGGGTTATTCCATAAGCTAACAGTCATGTATTATTCTAGTGATATATCCAATTTGTATATTGTTTTATTCCTTTAGCTTACCGTAATGCATCATGTCTTGATATCACCAATTTGCAATTTGCATATTAGATTATTCCTTAAGCTAACAGTCATGTATTATGTCTACATAATCCAATTTGAAATTTGCATATTCGGTTATCCCTTTAACTAACAGTCATGTCTTGATATTTCCAATTTGCATATTGGTTATAACTATAGTTAATAGTATTAGGTATGATATCTCTAATTTGCAATTTGCATATTAAGATATTATCAAGACATAATAGATGACTGTTATCGAATGCGATAACAGTCATCTATTATGTCTTGATATCTCCAATTTGCAATTTGCATATTAGGTTAATCTTTTAGCTAAAAGTCATGTATTGTGTGTTGATATCACCAATTTTGCATATTGCATTATTCATTAAACTATCATGTATTATGTATTGGGTTGTCACTTAAGCAAAAGGTCATATATAATGTCTAGATATTTCCAATTTCCAATTTGCATATTAGGATATTCCTAAAGCTAAGAGTCATGTATTATGTCTTGATACCTGCAATTTGTATATTGAGTTATTCCTTTAGCAATCAGTCATGCATTATATCTTGATATCTCCAATTTTCAATTTGTATATTATGTTATTCGTTTAGCTAACAGCCGTGTATTATGTCTTGATATCTTCAATTTGCAATTTGCATATTGGGACATTCCTTAAGCTAATAGTCATGCATTATGACTTGATCTTTCCAATTTGCAGTCCTCTTTTTTCCAATATATATATATATATATATATATATATATATATATATATATATATATATATATATATATATAATTATATATTTGGTATATATTGTCTAGAGGTGTGCAATTCGATCGTTCTAACCTTGATTTCAAAAGCATTTACACGACCAGGCAATGAGATACCTCCAAAATTACAGCTTCCATCATACAGACGAAACATTGCTAGCCTATTTCTTCTTTATAGCTATTTTCATTGTAAATATTCAGACAATCTACATTGCTTAGATCCCCTCAATCATCTCGTTCCAATTCAGCGTTGCCACTTATAAAGGTTCTAATCATTGACATCCCTTTCTGATCCAGCAGCAAAGCAAGAATATTCAATTAGACTGCTTCTTGCCCAGAACACATGCATTTTGGAACAGCCAACTGAGAAGTTATTTCCCCGATCACTACTAAGCTCGTCAAGTCTATTGTCAATATTTTGCATATCCTAAATATTATCATAATCTGAAACTACTTGCCTGACGTTCACACTTTAAGGCCTGGGCTACCATGAATCATTTCAATGAGTCTATCAGACACTATTTACATTAATCGGACTATTGTTCTCATATTTTAGGCCATATTTATCACAACGTTTCAGACGTTTTACGCTCCGGCTTTCTTCAGATGGTTGGAATATCGAATTGAACCCTTTATTTTGCTCGCTGGGATAGACTATTCTAGATCCACGTGCCATGAATAATGACTATCTGTTATCAGTTATCTCTTGTTAAATCTCCACTCCAAGTTCTCCACCGCCTTAACCATGTATTGAACACACAACACTTTGGATCCTGTCACTGGCTCTAACCAACTCCTTTATCCATTCTGACAAGTGTCCTTCCATTCCAACCACCTGAAGAAGGCCGGAGCGCAAAACGGCCTAAAAGTTGTGATAAATATGGCAAGAAAGTTGAATACAATAATCCGAATAATGTAAATAGTGTAGATAATCCTCATCTCAGAAATATACAGTCTATCATAACATTTTCTACTCAATCCGAAAGCTGCAACTATAACTGGAGATTATTATGTAATCATGTGCCATATTTTTGAGATTTCCATTTAAAGATCCATGTATTTTGATAGTTTTTTGATGATCATCAAAGATACATTACAATATACTTGATCTCTCCTCTTAATAAGAAAGCATAACCCGTTTTGTGTTTTTTTTATTACGATATCTGCGAGATGAGATTTGAATTGTTATTTCTGTGCGTATTGTTAATTTCCATAAAATTATTACAGGTTCTATTTCTGTAACTATGTTTGGGAGATATTTATACCATGTTCTGACAGTTCTTATTCTTCTCCTTCTTCTTCTTCTTCATCTTCTTCTTCTTCTTCTTCTTCTTATTAGTATTATTATTATTATTAGGTTGGTGCAAAATAATGTCGTTTTCTCACATATGTTACTATGTGAGAAAACGACATTATTTTTGCACCAACCTAATATATACACATTTCCTTCAAGGTCCCAACCAGTGATCTAAGTTTAGAAATGCCTTCTTGAAATTTTCCACTGATAATTTTTGTTAAAAACTAAGATTACAAAAATTTTATATAAAGTTATTCGTAATGTAAGCTAAATACATTTTTACTGGTACATACTACATATTATCATAATCCGAAATTACTTACCATACGATCCCGTTGAAACTTATTTCGTAAGCTCCTACTTGAGTGCGTTTCGGGCCGTATGTAAACATTCAGTAAAAATATCAAATCTTGTAAATGGATTTGTTATGATTTCCAAGGAAGTCATCCATAAAAAAAGAGAGGTTATTTGCACATTTATACACCGAGTGAGATATCTTGTCAATCTGAAATTATTAAATTCTGACAAAGAAAAATTGACTATTTGCAAAAGCTTAATCCTAAAAAGAGGAGGCCTTACAGAATACTCACAGACGAAAGCGCATCATTAAGTCCGAGGAAATATTTAGTAAATATTTGGTGTGATTGCCTGGATACCATCCTCTTTGAGTTGTTCTCACTATTACAAACGATATCTCTTGTCAGCAGATGGTATGTTTGACCAGTGTTTTGAAGCAAAGGAAACCCGTTTGATTAATCACTAACGTGTAGTGCTCCATCATGTAAATGCACAGCGCCATGGAAATATTTATCCTCTGCAAAGATTGACGACCTCAGTTTGAGAAAAAAGATAAAGAAACAAATCCTTACTCTTCGTGCTTTCTTTAGAATATCACAAAAACTGATGGATTGTTTGAGGAACAACTCAAAGGAATGAAAATTCCTCGCTCTACGTTCTTTACAAAACAAAAGTTATTTACACTTTTTGGTTTGATCTGAGTTTTGTAAGCGTAATGCTTAGCATAAGGAGTAACTATCTGTGGTGACACAAGGAACAGATTATTTTTCCAGCTTCTTTATCTTTGGAACTTATATAGGATACCCATGTCTTGTTATCTAGTCTGACAGGCCCGACAAAGTAAACATGGGTACTACTCTCGATAAGGACCTCCAATCAATGGTTAACTTGGGCATGAAATTGCTTGTAAATTTTAACGCCTTCAAAACAAACCGTCTTTCATTTAATCACCACAGACGAAATGTATCTGCCTACATATCAACAAAGCTGAGGCTAAACTCCATGAGAGCAACACAAAAACTTGGACTCACATTTTCGAAATGAAGTGGAGTGACTATATTCTGTCTGCTCTTTAGATATATTTTCCAAACATCAGGCTATCGATAAATGTGTCAATACCTTATAAATTATGACGATATTTTAAACAAAAAGCAAATAATATATATTTCAATTCAAATTAATTAAACACTAATCAGCAAATATTTTCAAATAACATTTCAGCAACGTACATTTTATTTTTGAAAGATTTTTTTTTAATAAACAGGATTGTTGTGTTGACAGATTTGTCAATATGTACAATTTTATAGATTTTTCTGATAATCAGAGCAAACATAATTCCATTTTAATTTGGGTTTGAAATATAGAAATGTATTTTACATATTGGAAATATTCAATTTATTCTATTAGCATGGAATTAAAACTAAAACTTAAAAATATGCTTTAATTTACTCACCGAAGAGAACCTTTTCTGTCTGTCATCAGCACGACTGATGCTAAACGCGAAAAGCACAAAACTATGTGCTTTCTTGGACACATGTTTTCCATTGACATGATGTGGAGTGACTATATTGAATCAATTGCTACGTCTATTGCTAGGAAATTTGGTTCACTCTGCCTTGCCAGAAAAGTTTTGTCCTTAGAATTACTCTTGCCCATTTATAAAACAACCATTCGTCCATGCATTGAATGCTTCTTACATATCCGGTATGGTCTTCCTGCTGCATATTTCGAAAATTTTGTCGAAATTCAAATAAAGGTATTGTTGTAATGGAATGTCCCATACCCCCTATGTAAGTTCTGTTCAAAGTATGTAAGTAAACATCCAAATATTTTTCTGCATCCCCAATCAAATGTAGACTGACTATATCAGTAGATATATATATAGTGAGCACGTGATATACCTGGGGCTTGCTTCGGCAATTAGTTGGAGATTCGTCTCCAGCTAAGCTAGTCGAACTCTCTGTCATCGGGCTGAGAGGAACACAGACGAGGCTATGCCGAAGGGCAGAGTCTCGTTTGGGATGGTAGACAGCTACCCGATCCCCTTTTAATGGGTATACCGGTAATTTTTGCCCGAGCCTAAGGGCTGGGATTTACCCCGCATTAAATAATGTCCTTGTGCCACATACTTCTTCGCGGTGTAGAGAGGTAAATAAACGTGTTTCGGCAATTACTTCCTGCTACTCGTTTTCCAGTCTTTCAGTAGTGTATCCTCTATTACAATAAACCTTTCTTTCATTCATCTACGCGTGTGTTGTTTTTCCTTCACACGAATGTCACCTTTGTCTGTTTGTAACCTCTTTAAAGATACAACAATGGCATACAACTATGTTCAAAATATATTTTTTTCTCACTGCACGGTCGCTCTCTCTTTCTTCCTCTCTCTCTTTTCTCGCTTTTTCTCTTTTTCTCGCTTTCTCTTTCACTCTCTTTTTCTCTATCTCTTTCCTTCTCTCTCTCTCTATCTCTCTGTTTTCAACGTTCTTCCTATCGCTTCTTATAAGGGTCCCAATTCAAGTTTCATAATTATTGTCTTCTTGATTCCTCTTCTTTTATTGTTCTCGCGCTTTAATTATGTTTCTCTTCGTTCTTCTTCTTTCACACTCAGTAACCTCTTGTGTCTCAGTGGCTTTATTGACTTGCATGGGATGAGATGATATTTTAAAAAGCACAATTTAGCTGAATGCATTCACTTGGCAACTGTAGGTCATAAATGATGAAAAGACGCCATTTGATGTCATTTGAAAATATTGAAGTTGTCATCAGTGTCCTACATTAAAGGGTTAGGTTTGTACCAAGACATATAACATCGACAACAGAGCATATACAAAGCATACGTTGAGATTGAAAGAGTGATATTATGTGCAACAATATCTGTAGTTGAAAGGCTGTTGTAATGGAATGTCCCACACTCCGTATCGCCTTTGTGGACTGATTATAACAGTAGCTGTATATATAGTGAGCACAGGATATACCTGCGGGCTTGTTTCAGGAATTACAAGCCTTCCACCCGATTTCCTGTCCTTCAGTAGTGTATCCTCTATTACAATAAACCTCTCTTCTTTCATCCACGCGTGTGTTGTTGTTTCTTTCACTCGAGTAACACCTTTGCCATTGGTGTATCGTTAAGGATACAACAAGTATATAATGCAATCGGCACAGGTACTGGAATCTCGACTACACTCACATACCCATAAAATGTGATATGGCTTCCGTCTGTCTTTTCTACAAATATTTTCATGGCAATAGTGCTGCTGAACATTTTTTCCTTAGTGCCTTGGCTACATTAATTTTAGACTGGCGATTCAGTTTTACTGGTGAACTAGCTCAATGCCACCGGCCTTTCTAACCGTTTCTTTTCTCGTATTTCTCACCTCTGCTACTGTTCTACGATTTATTGATTCCATGACACCTATAATCACCAAAAATGTAACTGCAACGTCAATCGTCACGTTCTGTTTTCTGGAACCCTTTTTCTTTATTGTCCTTTTCTAATTCTCCACACTGAACTGTTTTCATTATCTTTCATTCCCTTTAACGCCTCTGTGTCCGAGTGGCATTAACGGGTTATGATGTCTTCATCGAAAGTACAATCGTTCGTCATATGTTAGTTTTGTCGGTATTAAATGCGACAAGTCATTTGCTCCCTATTTTACTGTTAGAACGAGATCAGAGGATAGATCATGTAACAGGTTCCAATTATATGCGATTCTTTCTCTTTAAATTCTTTCAAGACGTAGGCGATCATAGTTCTCCACCTCCCTTGCAGCTCTCAAGAAGTTCCTTCCCTCTGCTTTATCCCCCCCAGACCACGTTATGTCATCCACTTACTTAAGCACGCCAAGTATGACATGTGTTGTTTTCCTTTGTCTCTCTTTCCCTCTATTCGACCCGTGAGTATCAGATTCTCCAGGCCCTCCTTCCTCATGATGTATCCCAAAAACTTCAGTTGCCTCTTCCTGATATTAAGTATAAGCCTCCTCCTTTTTTGAACCCTCTCTAAGATCTCATCGTTGCTCACACAATCCGTCCATGATATCCTCATCACCCTTCTGTAGAAAGACATCTCTGTCGCCTCGAGTCTCTTCATCTTTGTGGAAATCGTCCAACGTTTGCTGCCGTAAAGAAGGAAATGTCACGTAACAGCTCAGTACTCTTTCTTTGTTGCCAAAGAAATGCTCCTGTCTCGCAATACTCTGCTCAGCTTTTGGAATGTGTCTATGTGCATGGATGTCAGTATCGCACTTACCGTCCTCTGTCAAGACGCTATCCAGATATTTAAACTTCGGTGTCTGCTTGATTCAATTGCCCCCGACCTTCAAATCGTATTTCGGGCTCATTCTCTTACTGATGACCATGCATTCTCTTTTCTTATATTTTATGCTTAGTCCCTTCTTCGCACTCTCCGTCGCTAATTTCTGTAGGAGATTCTTAAGGAAGTTATTAATAACTAGAATGTCCTTCACCCGTTTGATCACTGAAGGTTCAGGCTATAAAAAATTGAAGTCGAGTTCAGTATTAAAAAATTGCCTTTTTGAAGAAAGTTGAACTAAAAATATTTACCGAATAACCAACTCGTATTTTTAGGTTTTATTCAGTTGAAATAATTTTTAAATCGGAGAAACTTAAAAAAACTTTTTTTAATATGCCGAGAAATATATTTAAATCATATTCATTTAAAAATATTTTTTTTTTAAATATGCCAAAAATATTTTTAAAATATTGTTTGTTTTAAAGAAAACTGGAATATAAATAATTACTCTGCAAACAACTGGACGAAACAACAAATCGGGATCTCTTTTTGTCTGTCTTTAACTTTGTATTTTAATTTTAAATCAAATGTCTGTTTGAAGAAAGTTAAAATAAAAATACTTGCTGTATAAAGAACTCGTAAATTGTTATGCTCCAGATCGTCGGACGCACCACACAAGTACGCTAGAACACACACAATCAGAGAATTTTAATATTATATAGATGATATAAACAGCTTCCTTCAAGTACAGCGTGTATTTAAGACGTAGGAGATTATGGCTCTCCATAAATTCCTCTCATTTTTATCTGTATGTAATGCTTGTATTCATTATTATCTCTCCCAGTTCCTGTACTCTCATCAGTTTACACAGGTTTGTTTAGTAAGGTACTCAATATTTCCGGTTGCCTCTCTTGCATATCGTGTGGTTGTCAAATTTTTCACAAACTCTTTCCTCGTAATGCGCCCGAGAAATTAGAACTGACACTTTCTGATTTTTAGTAAACGTAATTCTTTTTGTTCCCAGTTTTATTAATCTTCTCCCGTTGCTCACAAGCTCCGTAAATTTTAATCTCAGCATGGTTCTGTAGAAAAAGACATACGTTGCTTCCAGTTTCCTTCTTATCTTTGTGGGTATTGTCCAGGATTCACTTCCATATTCTGCCACTGACATTACGTAGCAGTTCAGCAACGCTTTGATCTGTTTCTATCATAATTTTGCTATTTTTTAGTAGTTTGCTTAGTTTCTAGAAAGCATCTTTCGTTATTGCAAGACACCTTCAGATTTAGATGCCATTTTTTCCCTTCTTCTGTCATAACATATCTCATTAAAATGTTTGTATACCCCTCCTCGGTTTTTGAGTAGATGTTTATCCCTTATCTCATGTTTCGTATTGTCCTTCTGATTCCTTCTCATTCTATTTCACCCCCCTCCAAAAGCCACCTGGTTCTTAGTATCATTATCATATCACTTGAGTGAGAATTTTGAATTTAATTTCATGTTTAGAGTTCGTATTTTGAGCTGTCGATTTTACTAACAGCCATATATGATATCAGTAAATCCTACAACAATAAAGAAATGCAAATAAAAATGATTCTTATCTTCTATAAATTTATTCAAATTTTATTGTCATGTCCATTAGTCGATGATTGCTCTCCCCAACCTCCTTTAATATGTGTGTATTAACATAAATTCTTGTGAAGCATAGCGGATTGATTGTCCCGTGCCATGCACGCTCTTATAAAATCAGAATGTACATTCGCCTAAGTTATTTGTGAACGCAAAGTGAGACACACACGGCTAGCTGGATGTGTAGATATGCTGGGGGAGAAGAAATGGAATTAATCATTTAATAACACGTTTAATATTCGATTAATAAAAAAATCGAAACCGGAACTAGGCAAGTTGAATCCCCTTTCTCCTTTGATAAATGTTATCCTAAAAGTTCACATAATTTCGGAGAATACATAGGAGTAACCGAAAATTTGTTTAACCCCAGAACACTAACCTTGTGTATAGAGTACCCAGCACAAATTTTCCTATTTTTAATTACAATTTTCAGTACCTGATTGTCTTACCTAAATAATATATTTTTCAGTTCCTATTAATGTTAACTCAAAGTTTGAAGTGCCTGCATGTAAAATATTTCAAATAAAGATTTATATTTAATTTTTTTTTTTGATATTTTCAAAATCAGGTATGATATACCTATGGTTAGTAGCGTGTAACTTTAATTGATGGTTACTGTTCTAGGGTTAAAGTTATTTACACTAGTTACGTCGTTCGGACTTTTGTCATCATTTTTATTGCCATCTTCACGAAGTTTCATTGAATGGTCCAGACTTCATCAGGTGATCTACGTAGATATTTCGAATCGACCCTTTATTTAGTCCACGGTTGATAGAGTGTTCTAATTCCTTTCCTTTATGTTTATTTATTGATACAGCCATCAATAAATACACGTGTTTTTGTTGTTTATATTAAGGGGAAAAACATGAAAGTATCAAGGAGCGTATCGATTAAAGTTAATTTCAAAACTCACTTTGAAAATGAGACGCGACGTTGCGGAGACACGAGAAAATATCAAATCAGAAAAAATCAATTAACTGTGAAAATTGATTCTATTTATTTTAGTCAACATAAGTGCATCGTTAAATAAGTTTGGTAATTATCTAATTAAGTTAATTTTTGTAGAAAATCACTAATGTTATAAAAGATAAATACAAACACGTAACCGCACTAATTGTTTTTGCGCAATGGTTAAGAAAATGAAGACAGCGAAGGGAAGTAATCATAGAAATAATATTCTCGAAGATAATGTAGTCATAATTATCATTTTAAACTGTATTATTATTATTGTTATTTCCTTATGCTACAGTTGTATCAGACATTTCTGTCTTTGTCCCAACTAGAGACTTAAGGCAAAAAAAATGGCTCCATCACATTTTCAACTGCTCATTTATCTAAAAAAAAAAAATAAACCAAAAACAAAACTTTGATTAAAAACATTTTACACAGATAAATCTCTTTGTAATGTGTGAGCTGTACTTGTGAGTACCTTTGTTTTTGTTGCATGCAGGATTGGACTACCAGAAATCCCTTCAGTGAATCGATCAATATCGTTTCTAATCAATCTGCGGGCTCCAAAAACAACTGAAAATTATTCATGTCCTCATGTTCCACATTCTTTTAGATTTATACTTAATTTGACAGTTTTTTGATGATCTTCAACAATACATTAGAAATAGCAGCGGCTGCCATATCATAAATAAAGCTCATCCTTTTTTATTGTCTCTGATCAGGATGTCTGGTCGATTAGCATTGAATGTTTTGCCATACAATTCTTACAGTTCCTATACCTATTCTGGGTCTGGGTGATGTTCAAGCCAGTTTCTTGCAGTTTCCTTCCCGTATTTTCCACTGCAAATTATTGGCCCACTTTGTTATAACAAGTTTTATATTAAGTGCTTGCCAAGATAATGCTACCTAATAAAAGATTGTCAATTGTTTCATTTAACAGAATCTGCATTTCGGGTTGACACAACTTTGTAATTTCTAAATTTGGTCCGGGGCAGTATGAACAAAACCTGTGTTTTCCTTTCCAGTGTCATCACTGGAACATTTTACTGTTTTGAGACTTTCCAGCTCACTGTCATTCATAGCATACAAATTTAAGTCATCCATGTAAAACGGATGGCTTATTTTCCTGTGAGATATGTTATAGCCATATGCTGTTTTCTGGTTAATGCTATTAGGAATATACAAAATAATAAGGGAAACAACGAGTCACCTTAAAATATTCTTCTGTTGATGTTTATTTCACCAGATTATAGGCTTTCTTTATATGAATGAGGTGAAGTGTTGTTTTACATATCGACGTACTTTGTTTGATGAAATTAATAGCTTACATATATTTAAAGAATTTAAGATCCTGGAATAGGGTACACTATCGAATGCCTTCCGTGAATCTATCCAGAGAGTACTGAGATTTTCTTTGTATTGAAGCAGTTTTACAGATTCATCCTATTAACAAGAAATTGTTCTTTATATCCGTAAGAGCCACGTTTGCACCCTTCTTGTGGAAGAGTTAGTATGTCATTTTTATAAAAAGTTTTATATCTGTTTAGTCAGAATAGATATCAACAGTTTGTAAGCAACGGAGAGACGTGTAATTTGTCTGTATTTTAGGGGACATTTCTGAAACCATTTTGGGATAGAAGGAAAGTTATTCTTTTAGTTATCCATGCCGTAAATTTAGTAGGATCATTGACAATTTCTTGAAGTTATTTAGCTAGTTTTTTGTTTGCTGTATTTACACCTTAAACTTTAGCTTCACAGCGATTGATGTGTATCTTAGTTTCTTCCTTGTGGTCATTGGTTTCTGTGATTTTAGTAAATTTATGTCCATTTCTGCTTCCGTCATGTCCTGTTGATTCACCTATTCTGGTCGCAGTTCTTTTTATTTGTCTAAGACCAGCATCTGTCAATTATTTCTCATGCTGTACCTTCTTACATTAGCTAGTTTATTTCCGTCAATGTACTATCTAATTGCTTGTCCAACCTTTTCACGCCAAATGTCATATGTTTGGGCAACGCTTCATAGAATGCAATCATAATGAGATTGTACTCTTCACGAGACCATTTTACCATTTCTTTCTTTAAATGAATAGTTGTGAATCTAGTTGAAGACTTCACAGTCATCAATGGGATTATTCCACTTCTAGGGACTTCAATTAATTATCTGTGTAGGGTTTAGTGTCTATGACAGATGTTTCGATATCAGGTAGGTTCCATCTTGAGGGAGGAGCTCTCTGAATATCCACTGGAAGAGCCATACTGGACATTTTGTTTTAACTTTTAGATCGCGTATTCTTCCGACGAGTGACGCACGGGTCCAAATATCTATCCGAAATCTCCCGTCACATTAAGCATCGGTCTTTTACAGGCAGGATTGCGAAGCCTGTAGGGGATCGTTCGCAACCTTGTAACGCAGCAGCCATAGAATCTTCTACAGGATTAACAACATGAGTTGTGTGCTGTTGTTCGGAGATTCCTTCTCGTTTTCTTTTTTAAAAGTGACCATGCTAAAATTTAACTTAGTATAAGTCGCAATGGCCAACCAGATGAAAGGCCAGGTAGCCATACACTGAAGAGTATCACGAAAGAGAAAATAGAAAAATAATCGTAACAAATCAATACGATTCTTACAGATGAGCATACAGAGAAAACACATACATATACAGGAATTTCTGCTAGAAGTGTGGAAAAATTTAAAAAGATAAGAATAAAAAAATTAATTAAAAGGGAAAAAAATGAAGTTGAAATGAAGGCAAAAACTCTTAAAGGCAATTTAATAAAAGAAAATTAAAAAATGTTAATATAATGAAATGCGAACAAAGATTGGAATCGGCCAGAGGCTAAAATGTTCGACTTGTCGACGCCATTGAGAGTGATAATAATCAAATTTTATAGGGTAGTTCACCCCATCTCCGGCGCTACGAGCTACTGGAAATGGCACTGGGGGATTCATTAAACAAAACAAAAAAAAACAAAAAAAAACAAAAGGAAAAATACAATAGATTTTGCATTTAGGGTCATTTCTCAACGTCATCATAATACACAACAGTAAAAAGTAAATTTCTCTCTCGAAAAAAATAAAAGTTCTTCCAAAAGGGTAATATGGCCGGATATGCATAATAAGAAACATTAAAAAAGGTAATATACACACACGCACAAACATACACACACACGTGTGTTTGTGTGTGTGTGTGTGCGTGTGCGTGTGTGTGCGCGTGTGTGATGGGTTCTTCCGTCGCCTCCGACGTATGAGGTTCCGACGATCATAAACTAATTATCTGCATGCCTAGAAAGAGGATGAACTTTGAAACCGGATCGAGGATTGCGCCAAAGACTACAAACAGTACAGGAGAATATATTGTATCCAAGTGGAGCAGAAACATTGTTAGCTGTCTTATTTTGATTTCGTGTTTCCTGTCTTGCTTGGTGTTGAATGCTTATATATATATATATATATATATATATATATATATATATATATATATATATATATATATATATATATATGTGTGTGTGTGTGTGTGTGTGTGTGTGTCTGTGTGTGGACGTGTGTGTGTGTGTGTGTGTGACGTCCCCCCTGGGTAGCTTCGCCAAATGTGACGTCTGCCTAGCCGCGTCCGTCGTGCTATCCTGTCCTGTGACGACCGACTGGCTTGGTATTGGTCGCGGCACCAAATGTGACATTCTAAACTTTTGGTGATTGGGATGGGAATTCGGTATCAGCCTTGTCGTTCCCAGCTCGCCTCCAACGTCTGGTTACCGAGGTAACTGTTTTGATTTCCAGTCTAACCTACCCACGTTGTGAATTAATCTTAGGCAGACGAAATCAATCAGTCGCCGGGCCGTATTTCAAAAAAAATTCAGATGTGTTAAAAAAAGGATAACAATATTTTATATCTGGTTGCTTAATACCGGACTGCGTCTTCTTCCCAACCCGCTATATGGATTCGTGACACTTTGTGTTTGTTAGGCGAGTCTTAACAGGTTCTTGGTGTATCTTCAGGTGATATTCGTAAAACTTGTTTTGGTGGTGTGAGTCGTTCTTCAAAAATAAATTGTTCTTGGTTAGAAATTGAGTCGTGATTTGCGTGGAATCTTTCAAGTCAGCTATCTGCGAGGCGGGTGCAACTCCAACTGCGAACATCACTCGAAATCGAACTGAACTGGTACTTAACTCGCTGCGACTCAGAGGGTGTCAACGGGTTTCCCCTCTCTCTCACAGTGGCATCTCACACCTATCCATTCACGGGGCGCAACAGGCCTCCCCTCCTTCTTCACATGATTACCTCCACCTAACGCTCATGCCACTATCCAGCCAATGGCCGCTCAGCAGCGTGGGTGTGGCCAGACTAGCCTCGGATTAAAAAATCTTGCTCAAGGAAAAAAAAATTATCTTCCCTTTTTTTTTTCTTTTCTTTCTTTTCTTCGAGGAGACCTCACACCCTAGACACTTATCTTAACGGAATCACCTCTAATTCGTCAATCAGATTTTCGCCAGCATCAAGTGGGTGGCCATTTGGACGTATTTGCATTCTTGGTGCAAATAACTGATCCTATAAAATAGTTTCGCAATCATAGCCAGCCCTGACGATAAACAGATGTTCCTCTCAATGATATTCTGCATATAGGCAAAGGCTTAACCTTTCCTTCATGGTGGTCAGTGGACTCTTTTGTTTTTCTCGGACAGTGCGTTCTTAATTAATTTTTATTTTTATCTCTTTAGAATTCTGCGTGAGGTAACTTGTCCAAATTGAAAAGTCCCTTTACCTTTGCCATGGGCAGATTGGAAATATCTTACTCTCCGCCCCGTAACATAAATCAGTTTGAATTCTGTGTTTCACCTTCTCGACAATGGACATAAAAATCTTACCACTTTCCCTGTCAGAAAAATAACACCGCTTAGTGTCCTTTTCGTGATGGCTTCTTATCACCTAAATTTAATTCTCGCCTTTTTTTCTTCTTTCTTTCTAGCGACGTAAATAGTGTCACACACACACACACACACACGAACACACACACAGACACACACACATATATATATATATATATATATATATATATATATATATATATATATATATACACTTAAATTCATCTTCATCCCTGCCGAGCGCCAAAGGGTTATTGGTAGAATCCCCGACTGATATATATATATATAATTTAAATAAAAACAGACTACTTTAATGTTCCATTTAAGAAATTGTTTCACCTCGGCCCTTTTAAAGGACTGCGGATCATCAGACTTTACTTCCAAACAAAAAATGAAAAGAAAACTTATACATTTTTGACGGGCCGTATTAAACACATGTAAATTAACGAAGTGAGGAAGTGAGGGGGGAGAGAGAAAACATGAGTGAGTTAGCAGATATTGACACATTTTAACGGTTAACTTAACGGAAGTTATATATTGATGTCAAAGGGGTAGAGAAGAAAAAACCCATATGGTGAAAAAGAAAGAAGGAAGTTATGAGAGAAGTTGTCACTCATTTTCTTTGTAAAAAAAGGTTGGAAACAGACGCTGTTATTTTGTTTTACTTTGAAAGTGTTATTTTGGGGGTTCATAAAGATTATAATGTTTGATATAAATTTGAATGTCTCTAACCGTTTAAATAAAAGATAAAATATGCTTGAATAAAAAGCACATTTCAGTTATGGAAACTTCCGATCGAAAAATTAAAAAAAATATAAGGATGAAAATATAATTTTTCATTATTATTATTCAACATTTTCATATGATGATCATTTTTATTATTTGCTTAATAATATTTATGATGACTTTTATTATTTGCTTAATAATAATATTTAGAAATGACACTGATATTATTGTTATTATTATTAGTAGTATTAGTAGTAGTAGTAGTATTTGCTGTGATTGTAGTTGTAGTAGCTGTATTAGTTCTTTGCAACTAAGTATATTTCAGCCATATGCTCCGGTGCCTCCAGCATTTATATTGAGGTCCTTTAAAAAATCCAAAGAAGAATCAGCAATATTATTAGTCCTGACCTGGCGGCTTGGCATCAGTCATTTCCCAACAGCCGTAGGGTTGCCTCGCCTTGTGTCATTTCTATAAATACTTACATGGTAATTGTTTAAATGAGTTTTTCTCTATAGTATTTAGACTTTTAGAATTTAATGTTAGTACGGGTCTGGCATCGAGATCTCACCAATTTATAGTTGAGCTGGCTAGATGTAATCGTAAATTCTAGGCTAACAGTTTCTTTTCTAAAGTTCTCATTTGTGCAAACTTCCTTCCGGTTCCACGCTTTCCAGCCAAATTTAATCCTCAAAAAAATAAAGGCAATGTCAATCATTATCTTCTATCCTTCTGATTACCGATTTTTAAAATAAATAGTAACGGTACCAGTATTAGCATTTCCTCTGAATTATGTTGTATGTTCATTTAGTTTAGGTTCAAACCAGAGAGCGAATGACAGAAATAACATCATGATATCTTTGTAATAAAAATAAAAATGAAACAAACTAAGTGCATCCACATTTTACAGAGAGAAGCCCTTTCTTAACGCCGTCTTGGGCACGACGATAAACTAGATCTGCGTCCTGGGCAAGACAATGAACTACGTCCAACAGCAAGGTTTCTGATCAGGATGTTTGAAGGGCATGAAGCAGCTCTTAATTGCTGCTGTTCTCAGGTCCATCCTATCTCGGGGTGGTAGCACCTGTTTGTGTCCAAGCTGCTGGCAAATAGTTGACCCCCAAACTGTGGACAAAACATTGAAATTGCAAAATAAATCTTAATACCAGAAATATAATTTGTAAAAAATTCTCATCAGCAATGACTTTTTGAAGAAAAAAAATTATTTGGCGATCTGTTAAAATTAACCTCATTGCAAGTTATTCCTTGTATTTACATTGAATTACTTACATACATTGCATTTGCAGAGTTATATTTTACAACACTTAACCGTTAAAGTTTTACATTTCACGTGTAGAAAAATAATGACTATTTTAAAAATTATTTTTTTACTATTTCTAATCAATATTATTTTTTGTTGTTTTATACATATATATATTCTAGTTTCTATAAAAACGACACTGGAAACGACTGAAATTCAACATAAGGAATAAAACTCCTAAGACACCTGTCTGGGCCAAAAATGCGCATTTAACAATTTTGCAGTTGATAGGTTAAATAACCCATTGAGGTTGATATGCTGTACAATAAAACAAACCAAACATTTCATAAAGTATGTACTGCAATTATAAGACATTTTTTGGTATTTTTTTAAGACATGGGCGATAAGGGTGCCCTTCAATGAATCTATTGGACTCTTTTTTCAAATAGAATTTGTGTCCTCGAAAAATTGAAATGATGGTTGAATTCCAGAGCCATATTTTTTAGATTTATTTTCCAGATTTTTATAGTTTTATTGAAGATCTTCAACTGTACATTACATTTTGCTTTAAATGCCATGTCGATAAGCAATTTGTTTTTGTGGTCTTTGATCACAATGTTTGGGCAATGAGCTTTGATCGTCCTGTCAGTGTGTATTGTAAATTCCCTTAAAATTGTTACAGGCCCCTTGTCTGTAACCGAGACTGGTAGGTGTCCATACCAATTGTTTGCAGTTACTTTCCCGTAAATGTTGCCGATTTATGAGTGCCGTCATTGGCCCACCCTACAGTGCCGAATTTTATATACTGCGGATGCTAATCCGATGTAACATGATCTACGATGATCAATTGTTTCTGGATATTCATCACAGAATCTGTATTTAGAGTCAACAATTTTTCGGCATGTTTGCTTGATATGTTTTAATTAATAGGAATTTCACCTGTACACTGATAATTAAACTTTCATTTTGAACTTTTCATACTGTTCTACGAAACTACTTATGAGTATAGAATTTGTCTATATCAGCTTCTTTGGCACCGGCAGAGTATTGAACATGAAGAGGTTTTCTGGCTATCCTCTCTGCATTTGGTCGATTGCATTTCATTTTGCCTTTTTATTTGGGTATTTAACAATGCAGTATGTGGGGTATTGGTTACATACATTTTTCTTGCAGTTACTATAAATATCCATAATCTTAGATTCACTCAGATTTACAGCTCGCGACAACTATTAGGGAGATGTGATAAAATATACATTAATGTTTAAAAAAAAACAGTAATATTGTTTAGGTAATAATCATTATACCTTAGCACACGTACCTATATTGTGGAAAAGGGACTTTTCGACAATATACGCATTTTTTTTTTTACGATCTATATTTATTTTTTTCAAAATTTTATCGAAAACAACTTTCTTGTAAGTGTGGTTATGCGTAATATACATTATTTTAATTAACAACTATTTGTGCTCAGTTGTTGATATAAATATGTAACTGTTGATGTGTTAAGATTTTAGAATGATGCAATAATAAATCACGATAACATCAGGAACAGACAGGTAAAGTTTTTATCGTACGTAATGAAGCAGGAAGACTTGGAAAATCTAATACTCACAGGACAGGTTTAGGGAAAGAGGGAGAGACGAAAGCAACGCATAACATACATGATGTGGTGATGGTTTTGGATATATATATATATATATATATATATATATATATATATATATATATATATATATATATATATATAATCATATATATAAATATATTCAATCCCAAGCAAGGCAGGAAGCCACTGGCACGCAAGAGGTTACATAGTTGGAGCGAGAACAAAGAGGAGTGATAGAGTAAAGTATGAAGAGAATGATAGGAGATAGATTAGGCCATCTGGAGACGTCGATTGACGTTACATTTGAATAGTTACAGATTATAATTATCAGGAAAACAAGAAATGGGGAGGGAGTTCCACAGGCGAGAAGTGCGAGATATGAAGCTATTGGTGTAGAAGAGTCGGTTACATTTAACAATTTCGACAATGAAAGTGTAAGAGTGAGATGGCAGCCTAGTTGAGCGCTTAAATTCATGAAGTCTGGGAACCAGCGAAAGCAGTTCATCGGGGCAGTTACCGTGAAAGTATTCTATGTGTTCTTCCTTAGAGGAGTTAATTTGTAGAACACAATCCTGTGATGATAGTTCCTAGAAGACTACAATTATAATATTTCTTCGAGGCTAACGTCAGTTGCTCTAAAATCCTGCATATCCTCACGATCTATTATTCTTACTCCCATGAAGCATCGACATTCAGTAAACCTTTAACATGATTAATTCTTGTTGCTTGTATTGGCCGAATAAAACAGCATACCAAATGACTCCGCGTATGTTTTCTGACTTATACGTAAGATTACTACTACTACTATTATTACTACCAAATAATAATAATAATAATAATAATAATAATAATAATAACAACAACAACAATAACAATAATAATAATAATGATGATGATGATGATTAATTTATTAACCACAAACCATTTTTACGTCATTAGATCATTGAGTGTCGGCACAATTTTTTGAACATCTTGTAAGCACATGCTTTGCCCAAGAGCCAGCGTAATTTAACATAAACTCGACCATGTTGCCTTTTGTATTCTCGTTGTGCCGTCGTTTTACATATTACATGAATGGCATTCTCTTGTTTCTCTCTTCAAAGTCCTCACAAAAGATCTGCATTGAATTATTTGTAGTGTTGTGCACGCTTCTGGCTATGACTTTCGTACTTAAGGCTTTGTCCTGCGCATCAATTATTAGACATCCATTCCTTCTTTGCAGCCGATCGTATTTCAACTCTTCTCTTCCTGGGAGTCTTCATAGTCTTTCAATTCTTCTGTTGCTCTTTCATATTATCCAGGCAAATTCATGTTCAATAGTCGGTCACGTTTCTCACGTACCTTTCTCGCATGATAATTTTACAATAATAATAATAATAATAATAATAATAATAATAATAATAATAATAATAATAATTTTGTACTCTGTAATCACTATGTCAAAGCTAATCACCTAGACATAGTGATTAAAGTCAACGGAAACAGAAGGTGCTTTCTTATTGATATGACATTTTCTGCATACTAATTAATCTTTCAAAATCTTCAAAAACTATTAAAATCCAAGAAACTTGAACTTGAAATCTAAAAAATGTGACGCATGCAAACTGCAATAATTGCACTTGATAAACTCACTGAAGTGATCATTGGTAGTCCATGCGTTAATAAAATACACAAAAATTGTTCTCACAAGCACAGCTCACAACTTACTAAGGGCTTTATCAATGGAAAATGTGTATGCCATTCAGAGAAAATGTCATGATGGCATATGTGACGTTAGGCGTCTGGTTGGGAAAGAAATGAATATACAACATAATTCAAAGAAAGTAATAACTGCAAGGAACTGGTAGGAACATCAACCACACTCGGTTAAAAAGATAGGATCATTGACAATTTTATGGGACTTTACAATACATTTAGACAGAACAATCAATGCTTGGCGCCTGGACATTCTGATCAAAACCACATAAACATGAATGTCTTTTCTTACTGACATGGCAGTTCCTGACCCTTTTAATATATCACTGATGATCTTCAAAAACTATCAACTATTTGTTTCCAGAAATGTAAAGCTGGTATTTTTGCTATAATATCTATTTCTATACGTTCAACTTTAGAACAAACTAAAATAAAAGGTGCCTGACATGCATAATATTCAAAGAATTATAAAAATTAAAATACGAGCTGCATATATGTTTTTTTGTCGTATGTAGTTTTAGCTTCATATCCACGATGGTTCACACATTGATAGAGCTTTCACAACAAACGTGCTCCGTAAAATTAAAACATTTCATTTCTTTATCAAGGCGTGATTCCATAACGACAAAGAATCGAAACACATACATTTACTTATGCGGGTAGAAAATAAGAAGATAACCACTGAATAATTGTGAGAGTAGCAATGGCTTTTGTTTCATTGAAGGCTATGACGAGCGCCACTTTTTTGTAGAAAACATCCGACTGTAAAAACGTTGGTTTTATTTTCGTACACACGTTATATTTAAATATTTTTTCTTTGAACTTTCTCTTTTCTTTCTATTTTGTTTGTCAGTAAAATTTCTAACATTTTTATTTCATTTCTCTTTTTTTCATTTCATAATTTTCTTTATTATCCTTCCTGCTTTTTCTGCTGGAAAATAATAACTAATTAGTTCCTGGAATTTCTTTATATTTTTATTACTTATTATTTATTTATTTATTTTTTTTTAACAGCGGGCTTACTGATCATTTCCTGCAGCTGGTCGACGCCAGCCACTACATCCCTGCTCCGGATTTTCCGTTAAAAACACCATAAAGTTACCCGCTGTATACCGCCATCCTCTTTTTAAGTTTTGGATCTCATTCACACCTTATCGTTTCGCATCATATACAGCCTCGCTTTCGTCGTAATCTTATCTTTGGCCTTATCTTACCATCAAACTATCTGCAACTTTTTATATGTTCTTGATTAGTTTTCATGATTCTTTGAGTTTTATCTATTTTTGTTATGCATCGTTTTTTGTTTTCGTTTTTCTAAAGTTGTCTTAATTTTTTAATACTTTTCTACTCTTTGCGACATTGCCGCTCATGATTTTTTTTTTTTTTTTCATTTTTTTGTTTTCTTTTATCTGACTTTATCTTGCTCGATATTTTCTCCATTTTGTTTCTTATTCTCATTCTCTACTTTTTAGGCAGATATCTTTCCCCTTTCAAGTACTTTTTGTCTG